>CM046004.1:51143526-51743526 GCA_025175895.1 Wurfbainia villosa | reverse complement strand
GCCGTGTACAACAAGGCCGGACTCGGGTTTAACTCAAATACAACCAATAAGTCATATATGTCTATAGTAAACCAACATAAGAAAAATGTCCAAGCATGGGTCCCTAAGACCACTTTGATTTCAACTTTAGGATCTAACATGTATTGGGTTCCCAGGACCAAATTCACTATGTGAATAGACCCACTCGATTCAATGGTCAGGGGAGCCAATACAAAATGTATTTTGTTAAGTCTTAGAAATTGCATGCTTAGTTTTTCCTTTATTTTTAGAATGGTTAGATAGGACTCATAACCAACTAAAATCCTGCGAAAAGATTGAGCCTCGGGAGCCTCTTTTCAAAAATAAACCAACTAAAATCCTACGAAAAGATTGAGCCTCGGGAGCCTCTTTTCAAAATAACTAGTTAGACCAGACGTAGTCTCAAGTAAGTCGAGTTATCAATTTCTTGAAATTAGCTTTGTCTAAGGAAGTGGTCGTTGTTCCGATCAAAGAAGGCCTCTGTCGCCACGACTGAAGCTAATCTCTTGAAAAGATTACTTGATGAGCTTAGACTAAATCCGAATCTAACCTAATGTTGGTTAATTTAAATTCATTAAAATTAATCAAGTAAAATTGAAGTCATCTCACAATAACACATAGGAATAACATGTTTTGATCATGTAGATATTGGTGAGATGATTTAGGTTTAAAACTTACAAACAACCCTTTAGTAATTCCAATATCCGATCCAACTACCTTATGTGTAGGATCAATGGATGTTGGATGCTGGTTGCTCCCGACACATGACCGGGATCAACTCAAATTTTCGGTTACGATTCAAACGACAAGGATCGGTAGCCTTCGAAATAACGGCAAGCTCAAAATCATCGGATCGGTGATATTGAGCTCAACTCTAACTTTACAATTCAAAATGTCTTATTAGTAGAAAACTTTCAATATAATTTACTTAGTGTAAGCCAATTGTGTGATAACAATTATAAGGTCATATTTCTAGAAAATGAATGCGTAATCAAAATAAATGCAACATCTAAAATAATACTTAAAGGAACTAGGAGTAGCAACATCTACACAATAAATTTACCCAACTCTCAACCAAGTGTCTTATGACACAAGAGGAATCTTGGTTATGGCACCAAGACTCGGACACTGCACTTTTAAGACTCGTCCACAAGATGAGTCGAGTGGCTTGGTTATAGGTTTGCCTAAACTAAACAACTTGGATAATAAAATATGTAATGCTTGTCAACAAGGTAAACAATCTAGGACACAACATCAATTAACTAATCAAGAACGAACCAAAAGTGTTCTTGAGCTCCTACACATGGATCTATTTGATTCACATGGAGCTAAGTCACTCAATGGTAGTCAATTTTGCTTAGTCATAATTGGCGACTATTCTAGATTTACTTGGGTTAGGTTTATCAAACATAAAAATGATACCCTAGACCAACTAATCAATCTTTGTAGGTTAATCGAAAATCAAAAGAACCTTAAGATTAAAAGACTTAGAAGCGATCATGGTGGTGAATTCGAAAACCACAGGTTTCTGATTTACGTAACCTAAGCGGATACCACCATGAGTTTTCATGTCCTAGAACCCCACAACAAAATGGGTTAGTCGACGGAAAAATAGAACCCTACAAGAAGCCGCTAGGACAATGTTAAACGAGTATAACCTACCCGATAGATTTTGGGCGGAGGCCGTTAGTACGGCTTGCTATGTCCAAAATAGGATCCTTATGGTAAAGAGGCACCAAAAGACCTGACGAGATTTATCACGATAAAATACCGAACATCAAGTACTTTAGGGTATTTGGATGCAAGGTACATATCTTAAACACTAAGGATTACATAGGGAAAATAAAAACCAAAAAATCTACTGGAACCTTTATAGGATACTCAAAAACCAGTAGATCTTATAGGGTATACAAACACGACACTCTTAGAGTCGAAGAAACCATTAATATATTTTTCGACGAAGGACACGAACACGTTCAATCCTTAACAAAACCAACTAGCAAATCAAATTATATCGAACCCGACTCAGATCTTGAACATGAATCTCGTCAGTGATAGATGACTCTAACCCAAGTCAAACTAGAACTCACCCAAGTCATCCTATCGACCACGTGATAGATGACCCTAACCCGAGTCACACTAAGACTCAAACAAATCATCCTATCAATCAAGTTATAGGTGATCCAAATTTAGGGGTTCGAACTAGAGCTTCATATCGAAACCTTAGTCAAATCTCGTTAATTTCCAAAATCGAACCCAAAACTATTGAACAAGCACTTCTTGATCCCGACTGGATTATTGCTATGCAAGAAGAGCTAGCTCAATTCACTAGAAATGAAGTCTGGGAATTAGTACCACCACCTAAAGAAAAATCAATTATTGGAACAAGGTGGGTATTTCGAAATAAACTTGATGATAAAGGTGAAGTAGTTAGAAATAAAGCTAGGTTAGTCGCAAAAGGGTTTAGTCAAGTCGAAGGTTTAGATTACGATGAGACCTCGCCCCGTGAGCTGACTAGAGTCCATCCGAATGTTGTTAGCATATCTGCACATCGAGGTTTTAAATTGTTTCAAATGGATGTCAAGTCAGCATTTTTGAATGGATACATTAAGGAAGAAGTTTCGTACCAACCTCCGGATTCAAAATCTAGATAAACGACCATGTCCTTAGACTTAAGAAAGCCCTATATGGACTCAAACAAGCCCCAAGAGCTTGGTACGAAGGCTTCGATCTATCTTAAGTCCAAAGGATTCAACCAAGGTTTAGTCGACCCAACCTTATTCGTTAAAACCGTAGGAAAAGAAATCTTTATAGCCCAAATCTATGTAGATGATATAATTTTTGGAACTACCAACTCGATCCTGCTAAACGAATTCATCTCACTTATGGAAAGTGAATTTGAAATGAATTTAGTGGGAGAGTTAAGTTTCTTCTTAGGTTTACAAATTAAACAAACTAAAGATGGAATATATTTACATCAACAAAAATATACTAAGGACTTAATAAATCGATTTGGAATGCAAGATGCTAAAATAATCAATACACCTATGGCAACTAATGTTAATATAAACGAAGATGTAGAAGGAAAACCCGTTGACCTAAAATACTATAGGAGCGCAATAGGAAGTCTCCTATACTTAACCTGAGCCGACCCGACATTTTATTCGCGTAAGTATGTGCGCAAGGTTACAAACCTGTGCCAAGGAGTCTCACCTAACCCTAGTCAAGCCGTATCCTTAGATATCTAAAGGGCACGCTAAGAGGTATTTGGTACCCTAGATCTACCGAAGTTTAATCTAATCTACATCTGACCGACTATGCCAGAGTAAACTCGATAGAAAGAGCACGAGTGGTTGTTGTCAAATCCTACCGAGTCTAGTAAGTTGCAGAGGAAGCAAAGATTGCGCTGCCTTATCTACCACCGGTTTAATTTGCGATGGGTGAGTGTGTCTCTCGGCTCTCGTGGATGAAGCACACTCTCCAAGACTTTAGCTTAATCTTTAACAACATTATAACCTACATAGATAACATTAGTTCAATTTACTTAACTAAAAATCCAATATGTCATTCTAGGACAAAACATATAGAAGTTAAACACCACTTCATTAGGGAACATGTAACTAATGGAACTATACAACTAGAGTATGTTGAGTCCAAATCAAACCTAGCGGACATCTTCACCAAACCACTACCCAAGCCTAATTTAGTTTATTAAGACGAAAGTTAGGTATGTGCGTAATAGAGTAGGATTTAAATTTTTCTATATATGTACTCTACTTTTGCTTCTTTTTATGAAATTAGCCTAAGTCTTACCTTAGAAATCATATACCTATAGATTTAAGGAGCTAACACATCTCACAACACATAGGACTAATGTGTTTGTGTACTTAGCCACGAGACGGCGTGAGATGTTAGGACCTTACTCCGGTTCCGGATGTAGATTGGTGCATCGACATGAACCATGGAGTATAATTATTTAGTTAATCAACTCCTTCAAGACTTATTGATCATTCTATATCAATCAAGTCCAACCGAGTTGTACATTTTAGATGAACATATTTTCAAGCTTATTATTATTTTAAAAAATATATATATTTATATTGGGAACTTGCTTGGACTTACAAACCCTAAAATATATTTACAAACTTTTGAGTTAAGGCAAAAGGGGAGAAAGTCACAAAAGTAAGGAAGAAAGTAAACAAAATTATTACCTTTTATATTAAGTAATTCCGCTTACTTAAGCAACTATTAAGGGGGAGTAAAAATTATTTTTCAAGAACTCACCTTCGGTCAAGGGGAGGTTACCTCAAAGGAGAACTTGAAACAATAATATTTCTACTCATGCTTAATCTTTATGCTAGCTCACTCATGCTTAATCTTTATGCTAGCTCATTCATACTTAATCATTATGCTAGCTCATTCATATTTAATCATTATGCTAGCTCATTCATATTTAATCTTTATGCTAGCTCATTCATATTTAATCTTTATGCTAGCTCATTCATGCTTAATCATTATGCTAGCTCATTCATATTTAATCTTTATGCTAGCTCATTCATGCTTAATCATTATGCTAGCTTCGTTATGTTAATTTTTCCTTAACTTTTAGGTTTGCCATGAATCAAAAAGGGGAGATTGTTGGTGCAAGGGGCACCAAAGTCGAACCGTATTTTGATTATGGCAAAAGGCTCAATAGTTAAGGGTATATTTGTTATCTTACGAGCTCAATTATGTGCGAAATGCTAAAGTTGAGCGGAAGGTGCGACACCGGTGGGAACCGAGGTGGTCGGGCAACGCCAGAGGACTTCGGAGGAAGCCGAGGTACTCGGTGAAGACCGAAGCGAGGCTACAAGGTAAGCTCGTGTGAAAGCGAAGCAAGGTCGTTAGCGTAGATCCGACCCAATACCTCCAATGGAAGGTCTAGGTCGAGATCGGATGGTTAGAACCATCGTACTTTATATTTTAAGCTAACTTGTATCAGTTCAAAACCCTTTGACTACAACAATCGCTAGTCAAGTTCCGCCTCGAGAAGAGCTCAATTTCAAGGGGGTGAATTTGGACTTGACTCGTGTTTTGGTACAAAGGGTGATGTGGCATCAAGGTGGACATCCAAACCATCACCAAGCTTCCTTGTGGTGGACGCCCAAAATAAGGTGAGTTGGCACAAGATGGTTGGCTCCCATGATGTGGCACAAGTTGAATGGCTCCAACAAGTTGGCGCCCAAGGAGGTTGGAGGTGGCACAAGGTGGTTGGATGAAACACCTCATCCTTGAGTTGGCGCACAAGAAGGTTGGAGGTGGCACAAGGTGGTTGGATGAAACACCTCATCCTCAAGTTGGCGCCCAAGGAGGTTGGAGGTGGCACAAGGTGGTTGGATGAAACACCTCATCCTTGAGTTGGCGCACAAGAAGGTTGGAGGTGGCACAAGGTGGTTGGATGAAACACCTCATCCTTGAGTTGGGATAAGAACCTCACCTTGGACACTACCTATGTCTAAATTCATAGATCAATATCCATAAATAGACATGTTCACTCCAAGCAAAGACAAGAAATCAAGAGCTCTCAACACGCCGTCGTAACGCCGCTACTACTACTCACATTTGCTACGACGAAGTGCCGCCGACAACGAAAGCTACATCTTCTACTTATAAGAGTTGTCGGTATATTTATTTAAGTTCTACTTCTTTAAATTGTCTTTGTGCTTTAATCGTAACAAGGAAAGGGGGAGTGTCCCTTTGCCTTGATTTCTTTTTGTAATCGTTGTTCCTACCTCCAACGAGGAGGAGTGGTTTTAGTGAATTGCCCTCCGACGTGATCAAGGATCACTAGGGCCGTGGATTAGCAATCGAAAGATTGTGAACCACGTAAAAATATCTTGTCTACTTTATATTTCCGCTGTGCATTCTCTACTTGCTTTTTACTTATTGCAAAAGTTTTTAACGACACCGTATCGCTATTCACCCCCCCCCTCTAGCGACACTTTCGATCCAACAATTGGTATCAGAGCCGGGGGCGCTAAGATTCGGTGAAACCACCAATCTAGCTTTGTTTTTCTTTTTTTTACAGATTTTTTATTTATTTATTTCTGTTTTCGTATAATTATTTCACTTGCTTATCTTCTCCTACATATAGAATTGCATTAGAGGCTTTAGGATCCGGATAAGGTTGTCCTTCGGGTTAGATCCCGAGTAAGGTTGTCCTCCGGAACTTCAACGACATTCGCATTTGATTGTTTATTTCTTTTTACAAGTTACATTTTATATATCTTTTTTTACTTCAAGACTACTAATCCAAGGCGAAAGTCTTGGAATATTCTTTCGTGTGTGTTTTGCAAGATTCTTTTCGTCGTTCTTCTTCTTGTTTTTAAATGGCCCATCTCGAAGGGTTTAGCACCGCCCCTTCGCTTTACAACGGTAATGACTTTCGTTATTGGAAGGGTCGGATGGAATGCTTTCTTAAAACCCAAATCGAGATGTGGATCGTAATCAAACCGGTTTCACACTTCCTATTAATGAAGATGGTGAATCTTTGGGTTACGATCAATGGTCAAATTCCATGAAAAACAAGTAGAAGCCGATGCCAAGGCAACTCAAATCTTGCAATGTGGGTCCAAGGAAGAGCTCAACCGCGTCGGCCCCTTCATTAGTGCAAAGGACTTATGGACCAAGCTAGTGGAACTACGAAGGCACCGACGACACGAAGGTATGTAAAAGAGATTTACTTTTAAATAAATTGTATAACTTGAAAATGCAGGAAAACGAGACCGCAACTCAACTACATGCTCAGATCCAAGACATCGTCCAACCAACTCCATGCCATCGGACAAAAGGTCGAGAATCGCGACCTTATCGTATTCTCTTAACTCGTTTCCTAGGACCACCTTGTGGGCATCCATGGTCGATGCCTACAAGGTCTCCAAGACCTTTCTAAAATTAGGTTAGACGAATTGTTTGAACTTGAATTACATGAGCAAACTAACGTGGTCGGCCGAGAAGAGTATTGCGTTAGTTGCGAGTTCCAAGAAGAAGAAGCCCGCAAACAAGCCACCCCGAAGGAAGAAGCGAGTCCGAATCGGAAGTAGACTCGAATAGAATCCGAACTAGTCAATCTAGTTGGAAGATGATCAAGAGGCCGACCAACAACTCAAGGTAAGCCTAAACCTAATTCAAATACTTCTAATTTTAGATGCTATGAGTGCAGGTTCGGTCACATCAAGTCCGAGTGCCCAAAGCTAAAGAATAACGCATCAAAGACCAAGAAAGCGCTAAACGCTACTTGGGAGGAGTTGTCGGAGGAAGAAGGCGATATCCAAGCTCTAATGGCCAAGCCGACCGAGCACGACTCGAAGCGAAGAAGAGTCAGTCGAATGATGATGAGCTTCCATTCAAGACTAGCCTCGGATACGTATCCGGTTGAAAAGAATCATTAAGGGTATGTCGGTCGTTACTTAATACTTTGTATGGTGCAATTAAATTTTTATATAAGAAACTAGCTAAGTCCGAGTCCAAGGTCGAGACCCTAATTGAGGAGGTTAACCTTCTCAAACATGAGGTCTCCCTAACCTCTTCGACTACTCGTATTCAAGAGGAGGACTCAACTCAAGTTGAAAAGCTTGAAGTTGAGAACTCGCTTTTGAAAACACAAGTCGAAGACCTTAGGAACTACGTTGGAAAGATTCACTTTGGGATCCAAGGGACTTGACCTCTTACTTGGATCACAAAGGGCCGTGTACAACAAGGCCGGACTTGGGTTTAACTCAAATACAACCAATAAGTAATATATGTCTATAGTAAACCAACATAAGAAAAATGTCCAAGCATGGGTCCCTAAGACCACTTTGATTTCAACTTTAGGATCTAACATGTATTGGGTTCCTAAGGACCAAATTCACTATGTGAATAGACCCACTCGATTCAATGGTCCAGAGCCAATACAAAATGTATTTTTGTTAAGTCTTAGAAATTGCATGCTTAGTTTTTCCTTTATTTTTAGAATGGTTAGATAGGACTCATAACCAACTAAAATCCTGCTAAAAGATTGAGCCTCGGGAGCCTCTTTTCAAAAATAAACCAACTAAAATCCTCTTAAAAGATTGAGCCTCGGGAGCCTCTTTTCAAAAATAACTAGTTAGACTAAGGCGTAGTCTCAAGTAAGTCGAGTTATCAATTTCTTGAAATTAGCTTTGTCTAAGGAAGTGGTCGTTGTTCCGATCAAAGAAGGCCTCGTGCCTCGCCACGACACTGGAAGCTAATCTCTTGAAAAGATTACTTGATGAGCTTAGACTAAATCGAATCTAACCTAATGTTGGTTAATTTAAATTCATTAAAATTAATCAAGTAAAATTGAAAGTCATCTCACAATAACACATAGGAATAACATGTTTTGATCATGTAGATATTGGTGAGATGATTTAGGTTTAAAACTTACAAACAACCCTTTAGTAATTCCAATATCGATCCAACTACCTTATGTGTAGGATCAATGGATGTTGACGATGGTTGCTCCCGACACATGACCGGGGATCAACTCAAATTTTGGTTACGATTCAAACGACAAGGATCGGTAGCCTTGAATAACGGCAAGCTCAAAATCATCGGATCGGGTGATATTGAGCTCAACTCTAACTTTACAATTCAAAATGTCTTATTAGTAGAAAACTTTCAATATAATTTACTTAGTGTAAGCCAATTGTGTGATAACAATTATAAGGTCATATTTCTAGAAAATGAATGCGAATCAAAATAAATGCAACATCTAAAATAATACTTAAAGGAACTAGGAGTAGCAACATCTACACAATAAATTTACCCAACTCCTCAACCAAGTGTCTTATGACACAAGAAGAGGAATCTTGGTTATGGCAATGAAGACTGGACACTGCTTTTAAGACTCGTCCACAAGATGAGTCGAGTGGCTTAGTTATAGGTTTGCCTAAACTAAACAACTTGGATAATAAAATATGTAATGCTTGTCAACAAGGTAAACAATCTAGGACACAACATCAATTAACTAATCAAGAACGAACCAAAAGTGTTCTTGAGCTCCTACACATGGATCTATTTGATTCACATGGAGCTAAGTCACTCAATGGTAGTCAATTTTGCTTAGTCATAATTGACGACTATTCTAGATTTACTTGGGTTAGGTTTATCAAACATAAAAATGATACCCTAGACCAACTAATCAATCTTTGTAGGTTAATCGAAAATCAAAAGAACCTTAAGATTAAAAGACTTAGAAGCGATCATGGTGGTGAATTCGAAACCACGTTTTTTGATTTACTAAACCTAAGCGGATACCACCATGAGTTTTCATGTCCTAGAACCCCACAACAAAATGGGTTAGTCCGGAAAAATAGAACCCTACAAGAAGCCGCTTAGGACAATGTTAAACGAGTATAACCTACCCGATAGATTTTGGGCAGGCCGTTAGTACGGCTTGCTATGTCCAAAATAGGATCCTTATGGTAAAGAGGCACCAAAAGACCTCGTGCGAGATTTATCACGATAAAATACCAACATCAAGTACTTTAGGGTATTTGGATGCAAGGTACATATCTTAAACACTAAGGATTACCTAGGAAATTCAAATCCAAAACCTCCATGGAACCTTTCTAGGATACTCAACCACCAAGAGAGCTTATAGGGTATACAATCACGACACTCTTAGAGTCGAAGAAACCATTAATATAGTTTTCGACGAAGGACACGAACCCGTGCTCAATCCTTAACAAAACCAACTAGCAAATCAACTTATAGCGAACCCGACTGATCTTGAACTTGAATCTCGTCCCTAACCCAAGTCATCCTATCAACCAAGTGATAGATGACTCTAACCCAAGTCAAACTAGAACTCACCCAAGTCATCCTATCGACCAAGTGATAGATGACCCTAACCCGAGTCACACTAAGACTCAAACAAATCATCCTATCAATCAAGTTATAGGTGATCCAAATTTAGGGTTCGAACTAGAGCTTCATATCAAAACCTTAGTCAAATCTCGCTAATTTCAAAATCGAACCCAAAACTATTGAACAAGCACTTCTTGATCCCGATCGGATTATTGCTATGCAAGAAGAGCTAGCTCAATTCACTAGAAATGAAGTCTGGGAATTAGTACCACCACCTAAAGAAAAATCAATTATTGGAACAAGGTGGGTATTTCGAAATAAACTTGATGATAAAGGTGAAGTAGTTAGAAATAAAGCTAGGTTAGTCGCAAAAGGGTTTAGTCAAGTCGAAGGTTTAGATTACGATGAGACCTACGCCCCCGTAGCCAGACTAGAGTCCATCCGAATGTTGTTAACATATGCACATCGAGGTTTTAAATTGTTTCAAATGGATGTCAAGTCAGCATTTTTGAATGGATACATTAAGGAAGAAGTTTACGCTCAACCTCCGGATTCGAAAATCTAGATAAACCTGACCATGTCCTTAGACTTAAGAAAGCCCTATATGGACTCAAACAAGCCCCAAGAGCTTAGTACGAAAGGCTTTCGATCTATCTTAAGTCCAAAGGATTCAACCAAGGTTTAGTCGACCCAACCTTATTCGTTAAAACCGTAGGAAAAGAAATCTTTATAGCCCAAATCTATGTAGATGATATAATTTTGGAACTACTAACTCGATCCGCTAAAGCGAATTCATCTCACTTATGGAAAGTGAATTTGAAATGAATTTAGTGGGAGAGTTAAGTTTCTTCTTAGGTTTACAAATTAAACAAACTAAAGATGGAATATATTTACATCAACAAAAATATACTAAGGACTTAATAAATCGATTTGGAATGCAAGATGCTAAAATAATCAATACACCTATGGCAACTAATGTTAATATAAACGAAGATGTAGAAGGAAAACCCGTTGACCTAAAATACTATAGGAGCGCAATAGAAGTCTCCTATACTTAACCGCGAGCCGACGACATTTTATTCGGTAAGTATGTGCGCAAGGTTACAAACCTGTGCCAAGGAGTCTCACCTAACCCTAGTCAAGCGTATCCTTAGATATCTAAAGGGCACGCTAAACGTAGGTATTTGGTACCCTAGATCTACCGAGTTTAATCTAATCGGCTACTCCGACTCCGACTATGCCGGTAGTAAACTCGATAGAAAGAGCACGAGTGGTTGTTGTCAAATCCTCGGCTCGAGTCTAGTAAGTTGGTGCAGTAGGAAGCAGCATTGCGTTGCCTTATCTACCACCGAAGCCGAATACGTTGCGATGGGTGAGTGTGTCTCTCACTCTCGTGGATGAAGCACACTCTCCAAGACTTTAGCTTAATCTTTAACAACATTAAAACCTACATAGATAACATTAGTTCAATTAACTTAACTAAAAATCCAATATGTCATTCTAGGACAAAACATATAAAAGTTAAACACCACTTCATTAGGGAACATGTAACTAATGGAACTATACAACTAGAGTATGTTGAGTCCAAATCAAACCTAGCGGACATCTTCACCAAACCACTACCTGAAGCCGAATTTAGTTTATTAAGACGAAAGTTAGGTATGTGCGTAATAGAGTAGGATTTAAATTTTTCTATATATGTACTCTACTTTTGCTTCTTTTTATGAAATTAGCCTAAGTCTTACCTTAGAAATCATATACCTATAGATTTAAGGAGCCAACACATCTCACAACACATAGGACTAATGTGTTTGTGTACTTAGCCACGTAGACGGGCGTGAGATGTTAGGACCTTACTCCTGGTTCCAGATGTAGATTCAGTGCATCGACATGAACCATGGAGTATAATTATTTAAAGTTAATCAACTCCTTCAAGACTTATTGATCATTCTATATCAATCAAGTCCAACCGGAGTTGTACATTTTAGATGAACATATTTTCAAGCTTATTATTATTTTAAAAAAAAAATATATTTATATTGGGAACTTGCTTGGACTTACAAACCCTAAAATATATTTACAAACTTTTTGAGTTAAGGCAAAAGGGGGAGAAAGTCACAAAAGTAAGGAAGAAAGTAAACAAAATTATTACCTTTTATATTAAGTAATTCCGTTTACTTAAGCAACTATTAAAGGGGGAGTAAAAATTATTTTTCAAGAACTCACCTTCGGTCAAGGGGGAGGTTACCTCAAAGGGGAGAACTTGAAACAATAATATTTCTCACTCATGCTTAATCTTTATGCTAGCTCACTCATGCTTAATCTTTATGCTAGCTCATTCATACTTAATCATTATGCTAGCTCATTCATATTTAATCATTATGCTAGCTCATTCATATTTAATCTTTATGCTAGCTCATTCATATTTAATCTTTATGCTAGCTCATTCATGCTTAATCATTATGCTAGCTCATTCATATTTAATCTTTATGCTAGCTCATTCATGCTTAATCATTATGCTAGCTTACTGTTATGCTTAATTTTTCCTTAACTTTTGTGTCGGTTTGCCATGAATCAAAAAGGGGGAGATTGTTGGTGCAGTGGGCACCAAAGTCGAACCGGTATTTTGATTATGGCAAAAGGCTCAATAGTTAAGGGTATATTTGTTATCTTACGAGCTCAATTAAGTGTGCAGAAATGCTAAAGTTGAGCGGAAGGTCTCATGACACCGGTGGGAACCGAGGTGGTCGGGCAACGCCAGAGGACTTCGGAGGAAGCCGAGGTACTGGGTGAAGACCGGGCGAGGCTACAAGGTAAGCTCGTGTGAAAGCGGCAAGGTCGTTAAGCGTAGATCCGACCCAATACCTCCAATGGAAGGTCTAGGTCGAGATCGGATGGTTAGAACCATCGTACTTTATATTTTAAGCTAACTTGTATCAGTCCCAAAACCCTTTGACTACAGTCAACTGCTAGTCAAGTTCCAGCCTCGAGAAGAGCTCGAATTTCAAGGGGGTGAATTTGGACTTGACTCGTGTTTTGGTACAAAGGGTGATGTGGCATCAAGGTGGACATCCAAACCATCACCAAGCTTCCTTGTGGTGGACGCCCAAAATAAGGTGAGTTGGCACAAGATGGTTGGCTCCCATGATGTGGCACAAGTTGAATGGCTCCAACAAGTTGGCGCAAAGGAGGTTGGAGGTGGCACAAGGTGGTTGGATGAAACACCTCATCCTTGAGTTGGCACAAGAAGGTTGGAGGTGGCACAAGGTGGTTGGATGAAACACCTCATCCTCCTTGAGTTGGCGCACAAGAAGGTTGGAGGTGGCACAAGGTGGTTGGATGAAACACCTCATCCTTGAGTTGGGATAAGAACCTCACCTTGGACACTACCTATGTCTAAATTCATAGATCAATATCCATAAATAGACATGTTCACTCCAAGCAAAGACAAGAAATCAAGAGCTCTCAACACGCCGTCGTAACGCCGCTACTACTACTCACATTTGCTACGACGAAGTGCCGCCGACAACGAAAGCTACATCTTCTACTTATAAGAGTTGTCGGTATATTTATTTAAGTTCTACTTCTTTAAATTGTCTTTGTGCTTTAATCGTAACAAGGAAAGGGGGAGTGTCCCTTTGCCTTGATTTCTTTTTGTAATCGTTGCTCCTACCTCCAACGAGGAGGAGTGGTTTTAGTGAATTGCCCTCCGTACGTGATCAAGGATCACTAGGGCCGTGGATTAGCAATCGAAAGATTGTGAACCACGTAAAAATATCTTGTCTACTTTATATTTCCGCTGTGCATTCTCTACTTGCTTTTTACTTATTGCAAAAGTTTTTAACGACACCGTATCGCTATTCACCCCCCCCCCTCTAGCGACACTTTCGATCCAACATGTTGATTATGACGAAACCTATTCGCCTGTAGCTATGCTTAAATCCATTCGGATGCTCCTGGCCATAGCAGCTCATTATGATTATGAGATATGGCAGATGGATGTGAAAACAGCTTTCCTTAATGGAAATCTGCTCGAGGACGTGTATATGATACAGCCTGAGGGTTTCACATCGGTTGATAAAACCAAGGTATGCAAATTGCGACGGTCCATATATGGATTGAAGCAAGCATCCAGGAGCTGGAATATCCATTTTGATGAGACGATCAAAAAGTTTGATTTCTCATAAAATCCAGACGAACCTTGTGTGTACAAGAAGGTTAGTGGGAGTGCAGTCGTGTTCCTAGTATTGTATGTCGATGACATATTACTTATAGGAAACGATGTTTCAATCTTACAGTCAGTTAAGGTTTGATTATCCAAGACATTCTCCATGAAAGACCTGGGAGAAGCAACCTACATCCTCGGGATTAAGATCTATAGAGATAGATCGAAACGGTTGCTTGGTCTTTCGCAGTCTACATATATAGACCGAGTGCTAAAGAGGTTTAGCATGTCGGAATCCAAGAAAGGTTTCCTACCCATCAGACATGGGGTACACCTTTCGAAGTCTATGTGTCCGCGCACAGAAGACGAGAGGATTTGCATGAGTAAGATTCCCTATGCATCCGCAATAGGATCTATCATGTATGCTATGTTATGTACGAGGCCCGATGTATCGTATGCTCTGAGTGTCACGAGCAGATACCAGTCTGATCCAGGAATGGATCATTGGGTGGCTGTTAAGACGATCCTTAAGTACTTAAGAAGAACTAAGGATGTGTTCCTAATATATGGAGAAGAGGACAGGATGATTCTGATTCTACCACCAAAGGAAGCGTTTGGATCAAGAAGTTCATTTATGAACTTGGTGTGATTCCTGCCATTGTGAAGCAATACCGGCTCATCGCGATAACAATGGAGCAATTGCAGTGAAAAGAGCCAAGGTCTCATCAACGATCCAAACATGTGCTTCGCCGCTATCATCTTATCAGAGATCATCAAGAGGAACGAAATACAAATCGAGAAAATTCCTAACAAAGGAACTTAGCGGATCCTTGACTAAGCATTACCTCAAAGTAAGTTTGAGGGTCATGTTAGAGCTTATGGTATTGATACCGTAGCGATTGGCATTAGGCCAAGTGGGAGTCTGTTAGTAATATATGAGAGATGCCCTAAGGCAATCGCTTTATGTATGAACCATTTATATGATAAATGAAGATTCACTATTTGAGTATACATGTTTTATGTATTTGATTGGATCTTAAACTCATTTATCAATGTCCACGATACGATTCACAAAGATGAGAGAATTTGTGATTGATCACAACTAGTGAGTATCTCTACATGTGTAATTGTTGTTTACTTTACGCTCAAGGTACAACTTCCCTGTTTGAGAACATACTTCCCTCCAAAAACATCACAACAAGTCTTAGTACAATGCTTAGCAATACGTAAACTGGAACGAAGTGGCCGGAGACATTGTGATGTCCGGAGTTAATCGTGAATGCTAGTTATGGTAACTAGTTCATTGGAGTGACCAGCCGTAAGACTTCATATGGTTCTCTGCATATATAGATATGTCAATGAAGTTCTTACTGTAGCTTAAGTACGATGTTCCTTTGACTTGCGATATTCAAGTCATCTTGATCATGAAGACTTATGCTTTGACATCTTAAGCAAGCATCTCCGAGGAGATGTGGACCCGGGATGATTGGGTATAAGTCAAAGTGATCGAAGGTGTTTGAATAGCCTATAAAGGATTCACCACTCCTTGCGAGGAGATGTATACCAATGGCCTCTCGTCGGATTGTTACTAAAGTCTTTGGCCAAAGCATTACATGTTTAGAGTAAGGTACTCTTCGATACATGTGCAGTAACTAGAATCCGTAGGATGAGGAAATGATACTTGGGCTAGGTGTGACGTAGTCAGCCTAGTGGAGACTGACACTATAGACCATGTCCTGAACCAAGTGGGTATAAGATGAGTGAAGGGAATGGGGCACGATTCATTCGAGCTGCTAAAGGGTTTCATAAATAGTTCTGGATCAACCGTTGATCTTTTCGGTTAATTGGGGATCATGATGTACTACTAGGTGCCACTCATGATCGTTCTATAATTAATGGTTAATTATAGACGGCCAACATAAACCGAGAACCTATTTGGTCACACGCACAATGAACGTAATCCGAAGGATTTAAAACGAGCTTGAGAATGAGATTCTCAGACCGAGAGAAACTAAGTTTGGTTGGACCAAACAAGAAGCGAGCATGAAATCGTTTCAGTTGCAATGGAAGCGTGGATGAGCCGTGTCTTATGAAGACATAATGGATGAACCAAAATGGTTTGGTTCTAATCCAATGGAGGAGAATAAACCAAAGGGTTTGGTTTATTTTAAACGAATGAACCAAAGTTGGTTCGGTTCGTTTTAACTTAAAATAAACCATCATGGTTTGGTTTATTTTAACTTATATTAATGGAGCGGGTTAACGGGCCTTATGGTTATGATCCAATAACCATTAAGAGAATTAGTTCTCTATAAAAGAGGGCTTAAGGGTTTGTTAAGCCCTAATCCAAAACCCTAACCTAAGAGTTGCCGCCCACAACCCCTTGGTGATTTTCGGCGCCAACACCTCCATTGCCGCCGCCCAGCCCCTTGTGTCGCCGTTCAAATTGTTGTCGGCGTCCAAGCTTCGGCTGGTGATCCTCCGGCAACTCTCCAGTGATCTCCTTTGGGTTTGGCATCAAGGTGAGCTTCATCCTACCTTTTTGGCCGGCTCTAATTCCTCCACCAAAGCTGTCCAGTTTTTTGGTCAGCTTGTTTCCCTCTTGTCGGAGCGTTGTTTAGACGACATTTGGAGCTCCGATAGTGCCTTACTTACCGGGGATTCGATCTCCGGTAATCCTCAGAGGTGGAGGACGAAGGATTCGTCAAACGGTTGACGAATACCTCTCCGAAGAAGCGAGTTTTGAGGACTCGTTTTTGGATCCGAATTTGGATTCGGATCATGATCCTCTCTCGATCACGTCGTCTTCACCACGAGGCTAGTAACCCATACGAAGACGAGGCTCGTGACTTAGTGAAGTCATCCCGAAGATACTCGGCGTGGACACGGATAGAGACGATTCTAGCGAGGATCATTCCGATTGATGCCGTTCCCGCTACACGTGATACGTAAGGTATACGTAGTTAATTTTTTTTTATTGCAAAATTTAAATTTATGGTTATGTCTACACATGTTGTACTATGCATGCTGTGATGTGTGTGTTGTAATAAATTAGATTTATTAATTTTATTCCTTCCGCTGTGCACATGTTTATGAAACATGTTCGGACACACACTCGCCGCGGTGCCGGAAACCCAACACAAAGATGAGGCCAACCCCTAGGTTCCTCCTTAATTCTCCGAAATCTTTGATACGAGGGTTGTCATCCCTCTTATCGGCTACGCACAGTAAATAGAAGACCAAAATAAATAGCTATTGATCTAGACAATCACCAATTGCAAATATGATTTCAAGAACAGAAATACATTTGAAATAACATGTTCTACGCACACAAACTACTCCCTAATCCTAGAATAGGCAAATCTACTCCATAAATACGAGAAGAGAAACACAAAGCATATTAGAATTCATAGAAACAATGTAAATTGCGCAAAGAACGTGAATTACAATGCACTTTGGCTCTCCTCTCCAGCGTTGATGTGCAGAATATAATCCTCAAGCGGCCTTCTTCCTCCCCTTTGCGAGTTTCCGAATCTTTTTAGGGCGTCGGAGTGTTGTCCTAGCCCTCGTGCCTCTCCCCTAGGGTTTGGGCGTAGCTTCCTTTATATAGACATCAAGTCGGATCTCCTCGAAACCTAGAAAATAACAGAATCGCGTCGAAATCGCCCAGCGTCACACGACCGTGTGGATTCACATGGCCAGGCCATGTGTGGCACTGGGGTACGAGTCGTGTGGATTCACAGAGCCAGGGTGTGTGTCCTATTTTAGCTGCCAAATGCCTTCTTTTCGCTCCAAAAGTGTGCCATTTTCCCCGTAGAATGTTGTCCTGCACACAAGAGTACAAAGAGCTGATCTCCGAACATGAAAATAGGAAATGCATGCAAAATAAAGTGAAATATGCAAGAATCAAATATAAAATGCAACGGGATATGAGCAAAAACTACTCCTAAACCCCTATATGTTTTTCTTGTTGGGATGTATATTGAAAAGACTATCTTTTGTATGAACATCTTTATTTTGAAATAAGAATCACATGATCATTGTTTGCGTATTTATGGTTATGCATATTATCTAATACATTACATTGTAGATAACATGGTGTGTAGTGTCACACGGGAGATCATGTTATCAGTTCCTTGTAAAGTATATGTAAAGGCTCACAACCGAGATGGTTATGGACAAACCATTGGTATGGTGGTAGTGTAATTTGGTATTGGTTTGTCTTGACCATAGAATTACACTAGTACACTTTGTGTGTATTGAGCAGGATCAACTTAGAGGTGATTCGATTTATTATTGACTACATAATCGAATCGGACCTCAGATATTATGTTGTACATGCTCTCAATCCCAATATAATAACGAGCACATATACTTAGTATTCATTTCTTTGATTTACCAATGGGCGAGATTTATAGAGTAAATCGATAGGCTCAGTAAGTTGGCAAATGATATTATTTATATGGTGTATCGTTGATTATAGGAGAAAATCGTGTCCTATATATTAGGATGATGATGTCCCCTTGAGGAGCTCATAAGGTTCATCATTTTTTTTTATGAAGGTAAATATATATCATCAAGAAAAGCACAATCATACAGAATCCTTAAATGCACACTCATGTCATGTCTGACGATGTGTCAGATCTGAGGTGTACTAAGGGGCGTACATGTGCTCTCGTCGGTACCTGACCTCTCATGTGTACTAAATCTCTCATGAGTACTTACACTCATACATGCGTACATAGTCCACCTTTCTCTCTTGCAGAGTGCAAGCTCATCTCACATGTTTCTTTCTCACATCCATGTTATCTCTTTGTCTTCGCCATTCCATGTGTTCCTTTATGCGTTGTCCATCCATGTCCATGTATGTTCATCGTTGCCGTCACGCTTGTGTGATAACCATCCAATATTCGCCACTTTTGGTAAGTGACCAACCATCAACGGATTTGCCTTGTCTTTACCGCAGTCGTTTGCTACGGACTAGATAGGCCCTTCAAGTGGGGCCTATTCACCTCTATTAGGCTTATTGGCTAAGCCTCAGCCATAAACGGATTTAGAGTGTCTTTACCGCAGCCGTTTGCTCCGGACTAGAGAGGCTATTATTGGCTGCCCCTTCACCTTTTTTTTCTTTTTTTCTTTTTTTTTTTTGAGTTGCACAGTATCACTCTGGCCTTCCTTGAAAGAAGCGTTGAACGGTATCACCCTGGGCTTTCCCGCCTTGATTGCTCTGGTCCTGAAATTGCCCTGGACTGATCAAAACGCTCGAGTGGGAGAAAAGCCCGAAGTTGACCAACCACCCCGCTGCCTTGGCATTTTACTCGCCTGGAATTGACACTCGAATTGCCCTTGGATTGCCTGGATCGAGCCAACCACTCAAGTGGAAATATCGCTCGAGTCGAATTAAACCGCCTCGCCCAAGACATCAAAACCGCCTGAAATCACCCGCTTGGCATTTTAATCGCTCGAATTGACTCGAATTGCCCTTGGATTGCCCGAATTGAGCCAACCACTCAAGTGGAAATATCACTCGAGTTGACCAACCGCCTCGCCCAAGCCACCAAAACGCCCGAATCTTTGCCCTGAGTCTTTATATTGCCCTGGACTTGAGCAGGCCACCCCTGTAGTAGACCAAACCAACTCAATGAAAACCGCCCTGGCAACGCTCCATTCTGCAGATTGGGACCCCGCCTCGAGGGAAACCACTCGCCCGCCCTTACGTGTAAAAACCGCCCGATCTTGAGCACAAAACTACCTGGCGTTGTAGAGACCGAGAGCCACGGTCCACGGTCCTTCCTTGAAACCGGCAGGCGTAACCACCCTGGAAAACCGCCCTGTGCATCACTCTTTTGTTCAAAGAAACTGCCCTATAAAACCGCCCTACCAGGCATTTCCTTGCGCCAAAAACCACTCTGAACTAAAATCGCCCTGGCAAACCACCCTGCCAGCCACTCCTTTTGCGCCATAAACCACCCTGAACTAAAACCTCCCTGCCAGCCATTCCTTTTGCGCCAAAACCACTCTGAACTAAAACCACCTGAAAACCACCACTCACCACTCCTTTTGCGCCATAAACCACCCTGAACTAAAACTGCCCTGCCAGCCACTCCTTTTGTGCCATAAACCACCCTGAACTAAAACCGCCCTGCCAGCCATTCCATTTGCACCAAAACCACTCTGAACTAAAACCGCCCTGCCAGCCACTCCTTTTGCGCCATAAACCACCCTGAACTAAAACCGCCCTGTCAGCCATTCCTTTTGCGCCAAAACCACTCTGAACTAAAACCACTCTGGGAAACCACCCTGCCAGCCACTCCTTTTGCGCCATAAACCACCCTGAACTAAAACCGCCCTGCCAGCCATTCCTTTTGCGCCAAAACCACTCTAAACTAAAACCACCCTGGGAAACCACCGCATTACTCCTTTTACGCCATAAACCACCTGAACTAAAGCCGCCCTACACCACTCCTTTTGCGCCATAAACCACCCTGAACTAAAACCGCCCTGCCAGCCATTCCTTTTGCGCCAAAACCACTCTGAACTAAAACCACTTTTTTTTTTTTTTACTCTGGAATTGAAGAACAGGAGAATTGCCCTGGGGTTGAGCATGGGGAAGGATTGCCCTGTGAGTAAGGGGGGGGGCGGCGGTGGACAAGGCCTTACCATGGATTTATGTGAGCTGTACTGGGAGTGGTATGTTGTTGTGCTCCATCGCTCTGTAGACATGAATCTGCACCTTGGGGAATATTAGGTCTCCATCAAACTTCGCATCTTCAAACCTGCTTGAATTCCTTTGCCTCCAGACTATGTGGATTAGGGCTGACATTGCTATGTGCCGGGCTTGATTCATAGGCGTATCTTTCTTGTACCGTGATCTGAAAATTCTGAACATACTCCGGTGGGTTATCATTTCTTCTGTCATCCGTAGCCATCCTCTAACCTTGCTCCATAGTTGGCATATTTGTACACATTTGAAGAAGATGTGTTCCATGGTTTCCTCCTCCTGTTTACAGAAGATGCATTGTTTATCCTCCATATATTCCCCGCCTGCCTCTGGCCGTAGTTTGCCATCACAAGATCCACAGTGTGAATCTATGGCTTGGTTGTATATCCTTAGCCAAATTTATCCCAAGATTTCTTTGTTCCATTTTGCCGGAAATAGTCATATGCCTTTCTAACTCCATCTTTGTCCTGCCCAAACCATGCTGACAGGTATTGGCTTGCTACCACTGCGTTATTTGTGGTGCCTAGGATGTTGTTCTTGATCAGAATTAATTTCTTCATGAGTGGGGAGTACGTGTGTTTACTTTGCCAGCCCCAGATGTCTCCTCCTTGTATATATGCATGATGAACTCACCGTATCCACAGGGTGTCTTGTTTCTCTTGTATCCGCCATAAGACCTTAGCTAATAGTGCCATATTCCATGCCTTGTGTCTCGCATGACTCTAATCCTCCTTCATCCTTGGGTTTGCACATTGTTTTCCATGCTACCGGAGGATTTTTTGTATTCCACATAAGTGATGGGCATATACCATATATCCTTTCTATTACTCCTGTTGGAATTGGCAAGATCGACATCCAGTAGCATTCTATTCCTTGCAATACTGAAGCTATTAGCTGACTTTTCCCTACATATGACAATGTAGCTTTTGGCCATGAGTTAACTTTCTTCAAGAGGCGCATAATAATCAAGAACTTTCACTCGGGATGCAATTGGTATCCCCAAGTATCTAAATGGCATCTCCCCTGCTTTTAAACTAGTTATATCAATCAGTCTTTCACGAGTATTTGAATCCACTCCTGCCATATAGATGCTTGACTTATCCAGATTAGCATTCAGGCCTACCATCCTAGCAAATTGCTTTAGACAGTCTTTCAAAACAGCCACCGATGGTATATCCCCACAATTAAGGAGTAGGAGGTCATCAGCATACATCAAATGTGAAATCCTGAGTTCCTTACACTTGGGGTGAAACTGAAAATCAGATCTACTGGTGTACTTGGCTAGCATACATGAGAAATATTCCATGCATAATCCAAACAGATATGGGAGAGGATCCTGTCTAAGTCCCCTACGCCCTTTAAAGAAACCATGCATGTAACCATTGATTGTAACCGAGTATGTTGGACTGGTGATGCTTTCTTTAATCCAAGCTGTGAATTTTTCTGGAAACTGCAACGATGAGAGGATATCTTGAAGGAAACCCCAGTGTACTGAGTCAAACGCTTTCTGCATATCAACTTTAAGCATACATCGTGGAGAGATTCTTTTCCTGGTGTAATTACGCATAAGCTCTTGAGCTAAGTGTATGTTATCTGCAATACCTCGCCCCTGCACGAAAGCAGTTTGTTCTTTGTGCAGCAAATGATCCATCACTTCCGATAATCTGGCTGCTAAGAGCTTAGCAATAATCTTGTAAACCACTGTGCAGCAGGATATCGGCCTATACTCTTGTACCTTGTGTGCCTGGGGGAATTTCGGGATCAAGGCAATCACTGTGTGGTTCCAGGATTTCAGAAGTTGACCATTGATAAAAAATTCCAGATCGCCGCTACAACATCGATTTGACTAGATCCATGAGTGTTTGAAAAATTTTGAGTTGTATCCATCCGTCCCGGGCTTTGATGTCCCCAATGTCAAATAAGTGTCAATTTCTTCTTCCGTTGTAACGTTATCCGCCTCTCACGCCTTCGATGAGTTTTCCCAAATCGCATGCAGTCTCCTTTGAAGTCAGTCCTCGTTTCCTCTACCCCTAGTTGATTCTGAAAGTATGTTAGGAATTCCTTCGCTATTTCTTCTACTGAGTTTGTGTGCTCCCCATTTGGCTTTTCTATTGCTACTATTTCTCTTTTCTTATTGTTTCTCTTCACCAGTGCATGAAAAAAGGATGTGTTCCTGTCTGTTTTCCGGAAATATTCATGTTTTGCTCTCTGTAAGTAGAATAGATATTCTGCCCTCTCAAGTAATTCCACTTTCCTTCTTATGGAGTTATATTCCTCATCCATATGTCCTCGCGTGAGTCCTTCTAGCTGCATTGTTTCCAATTGTTGCCGTGCTAGCTTGACTCTCTCTTGAATGTGTTGGTAGTGGAGGTGATTGAACTGCCTGAAGTGCGGTTTGAGTAGCTTGAGTTTCTGTTTTAGCTTATACTGCATTGTGCCATTCGCAGTGCTGGGGAGGACTGTTTGCCATTTTCTTTGCAGTATTTCCCCATAGTCAGGATGGGTCGTCCACATGTTATAAAATCTGAACAGTTTGGGTTTTTGTTGCTCTGAGCTTCCAAGGATAGAAACTATGCATGCTGCATGATCCGAAATTGTCCCTGGCATTCTAAAATCTGCATAGCTGCTTCGGTTCTGTTCCATCCATCTTCTATTTCCCATTGCACGGTCCAATTTGCTCACTATGTGCCCATTTGTCCATGTGAATTTACACCCTATGGAGTGTAAGTCTTCAATACTAGCCTCCATTATAAAGTCCTGGAAATCAGCTGTAGCATATGTTGTGACCGGCCTACCTCCTTGCTTATCTGCCGGGGAAAGAGGTGAGTTGAAATCACCTAATATTAACCAAGGTATCTGCATTGCGTCGGCAATCTGTGAAAGTGCTGCCCACATGCTTTTCCTACTTGTTATCGACAGTTGACCGTATATGAATGTATCGCATAAACGCACTCGTGGTCTTACATTTTATCCTAGTGTGTATCAATTGCTCTTCCCACCTTTCAACATTAAGCTCAATGAGTCATGCGTTTCCCATATAAGTAGCATTCTCGCTTCTTGAGAGTTCCCATCTGCTCGATCTCCCATTTCAAACCTTCCATTCTTTAAATTCGTGTAACACCGCTGTGTTAACTTTGTTTCTAGTACACTTAGGATGCCTAACTTTTGTTGAAGGAGGTGCCACCGCCTATGTTGAGGCCTTTATTGAGACCTCTTATATTCCATGATCCAATCTTCATCATTTTGCAGCCGGCTTCCGCCATCTAGCATTGGTGTTCTTCCCTTGCTTTTCATGTTTCTGTTCCCCGTTCAATCTTGCCCTTTTCTCTATATGTTCTTGTGTGTCTTGTAGATCTTCCTCCTGTGTTTCTTTGTCTCCATTTGTTTTTATTGATGATTCTTTCTTGCCCCATCGGGCAGCTGGTAACCCTAGGATAATCAACGGGAAGTTACTAACTTGGCCATCTTGTGAATCTACTTGCCCACTATTCACCTTCCCATCAGTATATTGTTTATGCTCCTGTATTATGCTGCTGGATGTTATCTTCTGTTCTTCCACTCTTTCACTTGGACTGCCTGATATTTCTGCATCATGTTCTCCCGACAGTTTCGTTGTTATGTTTTTGCAACTTATCTCTGAGTACTCTTTTCCCCCATTATCCACTGGCCATGCTTCTGATCTCATTATTTGTATTGTTTCCGTCGATATCCTTTTTGCTCTGTTCTCGTGATATACGTGTAAGCATTACATTCTTATCTGTGTATATGCATATTATTGCCCATTTCTTCCTGTTCATCATTCTGCTTGTCATTATTCCCTCCTTTTCCCCTGATACTCCGTCTGAGACTGACCGGTTTCTCTGCATTTGTTGTTGATCTATCCTTTAATGAGTTGCCCCGATCCCCTGTTGTATGCTCGATTTTTCCCCGTACACCAAGCCCTATTCTGGTACTCATTATATTTCCCGTGTTAGTCTGCCAATGCCTCGTGCTCTGTATGATTTCCCCCTCCTGCTTGATTCTTCTTGCTGAATGTTCTCTCTTTGCTCAGATTTCACACGCCATGCGTGCGCTTTTAGTGCTGCCAGATAAATGTCCCTTTATCTGATATTGTTGCTCCCAAAATTATTTCCCGATCTGATTTCTCCTTGCCGGTTATCAACTGCTTTTCCCTCGGATTTCTTGCCCCATCCTGTGTTCCATGCGCCGGATTCAGCTGATCCCCTGATGTTGATCTAACTAGTCTATGCACTTCTGCGTTCCCATTTTGCCCATTCTGCTCTTGCTGTTCTGCTATTGCTAGACTCGCTTGCTCCTTTCCTTTATTCGTTTGTTTGCCGTGTTTCCTTTGTCCTCCTTGGCTACCTTGGCTGCATGTGTTGCCTTCCTGTCTGCATGTAGTCCCTGTTGCATCTATTCTCGCTTGTCTCATTTGCATATCTTCGCGGTGTTGTTTCTTCCTCTTTCCGTTATATTGCCACTCTCCTTTATTGTTATTACTGCGTTCCCATTCTGGTGTGCTTTCCTTTGTATTTTCCTCTGCAGCTGTTTCCTCCCCTATGGCCATTCCCCTTGTTGCAGCATCCACATATACTATCATTTGTTGGTCCGTTACCTCCATTGCCTCCATTACGCCGTTGGTTGTTGTCCTCTAGTCGTTGGACAAATTCCCATGGTAGTGGCCCATTAGCTTGCAAGATTCTGAGTTTGATTGGATTCAAATTTGACCTCTAAGTCCGTGATCTATACCCTCTAAGCAAATCTGATGGCTATGATCAGGGGTTCCTTGGAGATATCCACTTCTACCAAGACTCTGGCATAATTAACTCGCTCTCTTACTTTGGTGTACCTGTCTGTATATAGTGGCGTGCCAACTTGTGAGGCTACTTTGCTTAGCTCGAGGTGGACCAGTCCCAAAGGCACCGCGTATTTGCATCCACACCGAATCAGCTTGAGATTCCTCCCCGAAGGAGAAACACGTCGGTAATGTTTTGAGGTATAGGGGACTCCCGTATGCAATGTATGGCCCTCCTTCTAAGACTGCATCCCGCAACTCTTTACTTGCAAATTTAAACACCATCCATAAGGAGTTATGCGTAAGGAGCTTATGTGGTGCCCGCCATCTTGCTGTGATCCCTTTTAGTGCCCTCCATCCTGGAAACCTCCCTAGGAACCTGCCAATTAGACAAAATCCCACTGATTCTTCTATTGCTTCTAGATCCTCAGCACCTAATTTTGCTCGTCCCTTCTTGCTTCGAATTGTTTGATGTATCGAACTATACACTCTATTCTCTCTCAGAAAGATCGGACCATTTGTGTGTCTTACTCATTTCGTGGTTCCAGTGGGCTCAAGCGCCATTGGTGCTGACGTCCTTCTTCCTTTTCCCGCCTCATGTCATCGATTACCTCCCCTTGTTGAGTGTTCTTGGATTCCATTCCAGGTCCATTTCCTTTCGATGTTTGATTATCCAGCCTCTGCAGTCTCTCCGTTGAGCTTCCAGCAGTGTCCCAGTGGAAGGGCTTCCATCCTCGACGAGGAATTTTCCCCCCTCCTCGCATGTCCTTTGCCCTGTGTTATGCAGGCTATCGGGCTATCGAGTTGTCTTGGCGTAAGTTAAACGGGTTGTGGGTTTTCGGAGAAGTCTAGGAAAGGTGGTCCCGGGCAAACTTTCGCTAGATCCAGAAATTTGAAAAGCAACCGTTCCTTTTGTCTTCTCGTTGGCCGTGCCTTCCGTACCGTACGCCTTCTGCTGCTCACCTACCACCGTCCTTGCCTTCCGTCTTCCTCCCGTCTCCGGCGAACTTTGGGTAATGACCCCTTAGTCCATCAGAAGAAATGCTACAACTGGGTTCTCCCTGAAAGCTTTAGGAGTAGCCACTGGGGTCTCCTTGAGAGCTTTGGGATATGCCGCCAACCTCGGGAACACAGCTGTTCCGTTGCCGCTCCACCACCCTATTTCCCACCTACCGCCCTTTCCTCTGCTATTCCGTTGTTGCTGTTGTCCGCCTCTCCGCAGTAAACAGATTACGCATCAGATGCACCTTAGGTTTTGCCAAGGAAGTGTCTTTCACGTCCTTGGGCCTCAGCTGCTGATTCCACTACCCACTTCACCCTCCGATCTCCGACGCTCTCCTTGGCTTGTTGTATCTTCCCGTGCGTGAGTGTTCTTCACCAGCTCCTGGAGCTCAGGATACGCCGTCACTACTGCTCCGCCTTTCCACCGCCAGCCGCCACCGCTGAGATCCTAGGGAACGTAGAGAGAAGCCAGAGCTTCTCTCTCTAGCGCCTTGACTGAGAGCTCTTTCACGATCTATAGCTCATAAGGTTCATCATGTAAACCCTGCAGGTGGACTTGGTCCGGCATAATGATAAGGTTGAGTGGTACTACTCATGGAGTTAGATGTTGATTAATTAATTGTCAGTAAATTAATTAATTGACAGACATTCAAGATCTTAAACATGGGGAGATAAATGTACAAATAATATATGGAGCTCATATTAACTTATGGGGGTTGGTGAGGTAGATCAATGATAATCCTCTAGTGGAATGGATTATCATTAATGGATCAAACTTTATGTGGGCTTGATCCATTGGGTGGCCAAGATCCAACTCCTCCTCATGGTCCCTATTGTAGCCTATTAAAACCTCATAGAGCCTACATCCGATGATGGAAAATAAAACTCTAGATCCGACGGTGGTGATTAAATCTCTAGATCTGACGATTGAGATCAAATCTCTAGATTCGACGGTTGAGATTAAATCCCTAGAACCAACGGTGGAGATTAAAGGGAGGCTCAAGCATAACTCTATAAATAACGGCTTAGGGCTTGGGCGTGGATGACACAAGACTAGGGTTAGGGTTTTTGGAGTTGTCTTTAGAGGAGAGGTGGGCGGCTAACCTAGGGTTTGCTTCTTCCTAGTAGGTGGCGGCAAGACAATCCTAGGGTTTGAACATCTTTGGCCAGCGGTAACTCCACCATCTCCCTCTCTCTAGATTGACTGTAGCTCCTCCCTCTCTCTTTCTCTCTCTAGGTTGGCCGGCGGCAACCTTCCTTCATTGTTGGCTGACACTCTTCCACTTCTCTTTGGGCCGGCGGCAAGCTTCAAGTTTGGAGCTTTTTGGTTGGTCCTAAATAGAGTAGAGTTTTGTTTTATAATCTTTCTTTGTTCGGGGTGAACAAAGAAAGGAATATTGGTGATCTAGGAGGCTTCGACTTTTGGAAGATCATCGCCCACACGACGTCCAAAAGGAGGAAGGATATACAATAGAAGATCGAGAGGTATAATGCTTGTTTATGTTCTTTTGTATTATGTCTATAATTGTTTTCAATTATATGTGGCTGAATACAAACACAAAAATCGGCGATCTGTACATCGTCTATTCTGCGGCTAATCAAAGAATAGAGGTTGGTTGCTTGAACAACAAATTTGTTCAAGTGACCACTCAAATCGAAAAGCACGACGATGAAATGGTTGCTTGGGTAATCTCTTTTTGTCTAGGATTAATTTTTTTTAATCTAGGGACGACGATGGGATCAGAGCTAAAGTGGGAAGTGAAGTTTCCTACCTTCAAGTGGTATCAGAGCTTCGGTTCCACAAAACTTTCAAGTGGTATTAGAGCCACGGTTTCCGGTTTTGTGTGTTTAGGATTTAGTTACTTTTATGCACTTTTCATATTTTTTATGTGCCGGATAATAGTAGGATGTGCATAGGTTAACTTTTTAGTTGCAGGCATAGGATCCAGCTATTATGGCCATATGTGTGTATGTGATTGTATGTGTGTAATTGTATATTTTTTGAATCCTTGAGGTTGACGAGGCTAGTATTTAATTTTTTAATCAAGTACGACATTGTTTAGCCACTCTTTTTATTTTAGTTTACTTTCGATCTAGATTTCATGTACACTCCTTCATGGAGTATATGATCGATGGATGTAAATTAAAATAGTTTTTCTTGGCTCGGATCTCCGGATGGCTTGTACATTGCATAGGGAGGAGCGGACGAGATGACGATACGACAGGAGGCATATTGGAGACAAAAGCCATAATAGTTGGAAAATATTTCTTTTTCATATTTATTGCTTATTGTTTGATATGCATGTCGCAGGCTAGAAAATTTCTCAATTTTAAATTACTAAGTGGGAGAGGGATATTTTTATAAATTCCCACGGCCTCCATTACGATTTGACATGTGATGCAAACAAACTTGCGCGTCGGCTCTAAGTGTCTTCCTCCCCATCGGATGAGTTTGTTTTGTGGATCACAGGGTCGAATATGGTTATAGGAAATTATTAAGGAGCGTGTGTACTTTCCCATCGGAAGGCACATAACCCGAGATAATTGCCTTAATACCGAGTAATGGTGAACAGTTAGATGCAAATAGAAGTTTCCTCCCCATCGGAGTCACTGCTTTTATTTGTAGGGCTGAAGAGGAACCAACTATTAATTTTATTTGTCAAAAAGTTAGGTTGACAAGATAGTAAAATTAATGGGTAAAACCTCCTGTTACAAATGTAGAATTCGTATACGTCCACACGATCATGGCATACGATATTCTCGGTGTTTTGAGGTGTTGGTTGATTTTAAAATTTTATTGTTTGAGGAATCAATAATTTTTTGAAATCTAATATTTTGATCTATGTGATTCTTAGGTTTTTCAAAAATGGCTTTCAACCCACTTGCTGTGATACTAAAAGAGAATAAACTTACTGGACCCAATTATGTTGATTGGAAAAGGAATCTTGATATTGTCTTGACTGTTGAGGAGTACAAGTATGTACTCTTCGAGGAGTGTCGTCCTAAGGCTGCGGATGATTCTGGGGAAAAGGAGAAAGAGAGTTATAAGAAGTGCATAAAGGCTGATGAGATGGCGTGGTGTTACATTTTGGCTTCTATGTCAAATGTATTGCAACATCAGCATCAATCCATGTCTACTGCTTATGACATGATGCACAATCTCAAGGAACTTTTCGGACACCATAATCAGGCTACTAGGCAAGAAGCCATGAGGAACTTGATGACGACCAGCATGATCGAGGGAACACCCGTGAGAGATCATTGTTGGTGCAATCGGCCCAGGTTGACTCGAGTTTGACTCGAGCAGTACCTTGATAGTATTTTGATGATAGACAAAACTCATGACATGGGATTGTCATGGGAAAGTCCAACATGGGGTTGGCATGGAAAATCCAAGCATGGAGCTTGGTGTGGAAGTCCAAGGGGGAAGCCTTGGCATGGGAAAGTCCAAAGCATTGCGAAGCCGTGCGCTTGGTGCTTGGCATGGGAAAGTCCAAAGCATTGCGAAGCTGTGCGCTTGGAGCTTGGCATGGGAAATCCAAAGCATTGCGAAGCCTTGCGCTTGGTGCTTGGTGAGAAATGCATTGCGAAGCCGTGCGCTTGGTGCATTTGGGAAATCTTGAGAACTTGGCAAGTTCACTAGGCTCGGGTCCTTGTGTCGGTGAAGGATGGCATTGCAAAGCCGTGCGCTTGGTGCATCCGAGGGACCACCGGATGGGGAGCGAATGGAGTGAGCCCAAAGGGAAGCATACTTCTAGGGCATGAGACACGAAGGATGACGTTGCGAAGCCATGCGCTTGGCGCATCCGAGGGACGTAGGTCGAGGGAAGAGAGCTTCGGTGGGGAACTCCATGAGGGATAAGGTGGACTTGGCCAAGTGGCTAAGACTAAGTGTCGGACGCTCAAACAACTTTGTGTTTGAGGTTTTAGCCGACATCAGTCGACTGACATACATGTCAGTCGACTGCTATAGGTCGTATAGGTTCGACCAGTGTTCGACTGAACCAAGTCGGTGATCGATCGATTGCGAGGAGAAGCGGTCAATGTTCGTTGGGAGAATCAATCGATTGTCGAGGGATGGCGATCGATGACATGACCGCAGTGCAGGCACGGAATGGAGTCGAGCTTCAGCAACACTCGATCGATGGATGATCGATCGATGGGTGCCATCGATCGATGTGTGATCCGCTGGAACTTAACCAACGTGGATCCGCCATTGTGGGACGATCGATAGTCACGATCAATGATCGATGGGCGCGAAATCAGCTTGATGTAGGTTACAAAAGGAGCTCAAGAGGGAGGATTTCGCCAAGACTTTTGTGAAGCTATTGGAGGGGAATTGCTGCTGCATTCCAGACCTTCAAGAGCCATCTAAAGCAGGCTACAAGCAAAGGGTTCAAAGCAAGCGTTGTAAAGTGTTCTTTACGTGTATTTCGTATTTGTCTTTGAATTGCTTGTATTTTATATATTACTTGTTGTAATAGCTTGTGAGAGGTTTCTCCACCTCCGACGTGTAGTCGATAAGGAGTGTTGTTAGTGTCGTGCGCATAACACGAGCTCGTTGAGCTCACCCCGTGGAGTAGGAACCATTCGGTTCCGAACCACGTATATACTTGTGTATTGATTGTGCTTGTGTTGTTATTATTTCTATTGTTATTCCGCTGCGTATATTAACAACACTTGTAGACAAGCACACGAGAACGAACAAATTCCACCATCCAACGATTGAGGGCTATTCACCCCCCTCTAGCCGGCGTATCTATCCCCCAACAAGTCGTATCAGAGCCGAGGTCGCTCTTCGAGGACTAACCGCCGCGAGAGCACTACAAGATGGCCAGCTACAACCTTCAACCACCAAAATTCAAAGGAGACTTTCTATGGTGGAGAAGAAAAATGGAGGTATATCTAGAAACCAATTTTGATTTTATGCTAATCCTAGAAAACGGTTTCGAATTGCCTAGGGATGAAAGAAATAGGCAAATTGAGAAGTCAAAATGGACCCAAGACCAAATCAAAGACTTCAAGACAAATCTCAAGGTAATCAAGTTGATTAGTGATTTGTTACCTAACACTATTTGGTCTAGATTGGGTAATTTTAGGGATGCAAAGGAATTATAGGAGAAGATAATGAAATTTCAAGAAAACTTCCAACCGGCACAAGTAGAGGAAAATGTCATGGAAGAATTGACACCCACATTCGAAGATGTGGATGATTTGGTGGAGACCTCCACCTCTAGCACTGAGGGGGAGGAAAGGGTTTCTACTCCGGAGAAAGATCAAGATGAAGCTTCTACCTCCGGAAGAAGTGAAGAGGCCTCCACCACCTCCCTAGGTAACTCAAGTGTTGTAATTTTAAATAAAAATCACATAATATGCTTTGAGTGTAGGGAGAAAGGGAATTACAAAAGTAAGTGCCCTAAATTGACTAAGGAAAAGGCATCTGCACCAAAAGTCAACCCAAAGTCAAAGGATGTCGGTATTCCCAAAATCAAGAGCAAAGAGCACATTGTGTGCTTCAAATGCAATCAAAAGGGACACTACCGAAGCCAATGCCCTAGGGGGAGGAAGAAAGGGCAAGAAGGTGCAACTCATGTAGGGGGAGCTCCTAAAGCTAACCCTAAGGTAAATTTATTTAATGCACCTTTAATTCCTAGAGTTAAAAAACATGTTAAGAATTATTTTAGCTCTCTTGCTATTATCAATGAAAAGCATGCTAGGAGAAATAATAAGGTTTATTGCTTAGGTGCCAAGCATGTTCATATAACTAAAGACAAACCTAGGACTCATAATTCTAGAAATATTTTACCAAAAGAGTCCATTAGGAGAATTGAAAATCACCTAAGTGTCAACCCCAAGAAATCTAGGCACATGCCTAGAAAGAGTCCTTCCCAAAGAAAGAATGAAAATTCAAAATTTGGAAGATTAGAGGTGGAAAATCAAGCCTTGAGGTCAAGGCTAGACAAATTGGAGAAGACCCTTGCAATAATCAAAAATTCGGTTCAAGGGTCAAATACACAAAAGTCAAGGCCTAGGAAACAAGAAATATCTAAGGGAAAGAAGGGTTTGGGTCACAAACCTATATCCTACCATAATGTTCCATTTAATTATGGGACAACATCTAGGTCTAGAAAAACCAAGGCTAATAGGGAAGTTATCCCTAAGTCTAGCCATGGTGTGTGCTTAGTGGCTAAGGACTTAAAGAAAACCAAGAAAGCCACTAAGAAGGTCAATGGAGGAGTCACCTCTAGAGTTGACCCAAGTAAGACCCAAAAGACTATGGTTTCAAAACCTAAAAGGGTCATTAGGAAGGTATCTAGGGAAGTTATCCCTAGGGAATACCTTGTTAACCCAAGGAGCTCCAATAGGTATTGGGTTCCTAGAAGCGTGATCGATTCACGCTAGATGGGTTAGGGTGTGTCAACCTTAAGTGGATGGGTAGTTAACCTAGCCATGATGAGTTGACACATTAGGATGTGCCAATATGGTTTGAGAAGTTTTAAAATGATTTAAATTGGCACAATTAGGTCTTAGAGGTATTTGTGTGTCATTTTGGGTTTTTGGCACACTAAGGAAATGAATGGTTTAAGGCAAAGTGAATTTAATCCCTAAAAATGACAAATTGATTTTAACACTTAGGTATTTTATACCTTAGTATATTTTTCTTGCCATGCTTTATTTGCCTTGCCATGTCATGACATCATTCTCATTTGTATCTCTAAATATGTCATGATAATGTTTAGATTTATTTTTATATGTCATGTATGCTTAAATGTCATTTACATGTCATGACATCATGATTTTGGCATATGCTTTTATCTATATCATATTTATGTCATAATCATATCATGCATTAAATAAAATAAAATTAAGGACTATGGCACAATTTGAAGGGAATCAAATTATGTTGCCTTAGAAATATGCATGAGAACATAAAGAACAAAAAACCCACATCTCACTAAGATTTTTGACTTGTATGTGTTTTACACATTTAGATATTGGTGAGATGTTTAGGAAAAAGAAAATAAAGGTTTTAAAAACATTTTGAACACTTTTTGAAAAACCTTGGTGAAGTATATCTTTTGATAGCTATCACCATTGAATGGGATGATACAAAGAGGGCTTTTTATTGAAGCTTTTCTTAAATTTTGGACTTTGTATCAATCTCCTAATTTAATGGGTAAAATAATTTTCCAATATTTTTCACCCATAGTGTTTATGATAAGTAATATACATACCAAATTTCAAGAATTTTTAAACTTATGTATATTTACTCGATCGATGGATGATCGGCATGTTTCTGGCACAACGATGATTTTAGTCGACTGCCCAAGCTGATTTTGGGTAAATCTTGTTGGTTAGGCCCATGTTCAGCTAGGTTAAGGTCCCCTAACCACTCCTAACCCTAGGATATGCTTGGGAGAGCATTAGAGAGGGTGGAAATCCATTAGACATGGATTAGGAGAAGGGTTTTAGGGAGAGTATCAACTTTAAGGTGGAAGAGAGTTCATTGTTGAACTTTGCCTTAATTTTGATTTGGTTAATCTTCCTATTGGCTTAGGGACTCTCCAAGGACATTGTTGGTGCAATGGTCAAGGGGGAGCAAGCCTCTAGGGGGAGGTATCCATCATGGGAAGATGGATGTGTATTTCCTCATGGGAGGAAAATTGGGTTGCCTCTCTTTAAGTGATATGGGATCATTAGAAAGATTGTTGGCATGTGTTCCTCCAAGGGAGAGATTGTAAGATCTCATTGGGATATGAGACATTCATACTCTTGGAGAGGACCTTTTTGATGTAATGTCAAAAAAGGGGAGAAGTTACCAAGTTACCAATTAGGGTTCATTGGAATTCTCATTGGGATATAAGAATTGCCAATATGGAAGAATTGGTAGACTTGAGATGGTAGTTTTGTCAATCATCAAAAAGGGGGAGATTGTTGGTGCAATCGGCCCAGGTTGACTCGAGCAGAACCTTGATAGTATTTTGATGATAGACAAAACTCATGACATGGGATTGTCATGGAAAAGTCCAACATGGGGTTGGCATGGAAAATCCAAGCATGGAGCTTGGTGTGGAAGTCCAAGGGGGAAGCCTTGGCATGGGAAAGTCCAAAGCATTGTGAAGCCGTGAGCTTGGTGCTTGGCATGGGAAAGTCCAAAGCATTGCGAAGCCGTGCGCTTGGTGCTTGGCATGGGAAATCCAAAGTATTGCGAAGCCGTGCGCTTGGTGCTTGGTGAGAAATGCATTGCGAAGCCGTGCGCTTGGTGCATTTGGGAAGTCTTGAGAACTTGGAAGTTCACTAGGCTCGGGTCCTTGAGTCGGTGAAGGATGACATTGCGAAGTCGTGCGCTTGGTGCATCCGAGGGACCACCGGACGGGGAGCGAATGGAGTGAACCCAAAGGGAAGCATACTTCTAGGGCATGAGACGCGAAGGATGGCGTTGCGAAGTCGTGCGCTTGGCGCATCCGAGGGACGTAGGCCGAGGGAAGAGAGCTTCGGTGGGGAACTCCATGAGGGATAAGGTGGACTTGGCCAAGTGGCTAAGATTGAGTGTCGGACGCTCAAACAACTTTGTGTTTGAGGTTTTAGCCGACATTAGTCGACTAGCATAGGTGTCAGTCGACTGCTCTAGGTCGCATAGGTTCGACCAGTGTTCGACTGAACCAAGTCTGGCTGATCGATCGGCTAGGAGAGCGGTCATTGTTGGAGAAATCGATCATTGAGGGATGGCGATCGGTGATGACGCAATAATGAGCGCGAGAATGGAGTCAAGCTCGCCAGCACTCGACTGATGGATGATCAGTCGACTAATGGGTGCCATCAGTCGATGATGTGTGATCTGTTGGAACTTAACCAACGTGGATCTGGCCATTGTGAGACAACGACTACAGGACCAGTCGACTGATGGTCACGATTAGTCGACTGATGGGCGCAAAATTAGCTTGATGCAGGTTATAAAAGGAGCTCAAGAGGGAGGATTTCGCCAAGACTTTTGTGAAACTATTGGAGGGGAATTGTTGCTGCATTCCAGACCTTCAAGAGCCATCTAAAGCAAGCTACAAGCAAAGGGTTCAAAGCAAGCGTTGTAAAGTGTTCTTTACGTGTATTTCGTATTTGTCTTTGTATTGCTTGTATTTTATATATTACTTGTTGTAATAGCTTGTGAGAGATTTCTCCACCTCCGACGTGTAGTCGATAAGGAGTGTTGTTAGTGTCGTGTGCATAACACGAGCTCGTTGAGCTCACCCCGTGGAGTAGGAACCATTCGGTTCCGAACCACGTATATACTTGTGTATTGATTGTGCTTGTGTTGTTATTATTTCTATTGTTATTCCGCTGCGTATATTAATGACACTTGTAGACAAGCACACGAGAACGAACAAATTCCACCATCCAATGATTGAGGGCTATTCACCCCCCTCTTGCCGGCGTATCGATCCCCCAACAATCATGTTCTCAAGATGATGGCTCATTTGAATGAGCTGGAAGTCCTTGGAGCTAAGATCGATGGGGAAACCCAAGTCAATATCATTCTCCAGTCTCTACCTAGGAGTTTTGAGCAGTTTCGCCTGAACTACAATATGAATAAAAGATTGTATTCATTGGCGGAGCTTTTGATAGAACTCCAGTCGGCAGAGGGGCTATTTCGTCAGAGTGCCCAGGCACAGGCCATGGTTGCCCAAAAGGTTTATACTTCCAAGGCGAAAGGAAAGAAGAAGAAGAAACAAGCTGGGGCAAAGGTGGCGGGAGGATCTCAGGGAGGAGTGAAGAAGCCGAAAGGCAAGTGCTTCACTTCCAAGCAGACTGGATACTGGAAGAAGGGTTTCCCCAACCGGAAGTAGAACAAAGGTATATCTTTTGGTCTAGTCATTGAAACATGTTTAGCGGTGTTATCTACTGGCACCTAGTGTGTAGATACAGGAGCCACTGATCATGTCTGCAATACTTTGCAGGGGTTCCAGGAAACTAGACGACTGGCTGAAGGGGAGATTACCATCTACTTGGGTGATGCCACGAAGGTGGCTGCTGTTGCAGTGGGAGATGTTTATTTGTCTTTTGAGAGGAATAAAGTTTTGGTTCTTAAAAATTGCCTTTATGTACCTTTATTTAGAAAGAATTTGATTTCGGTTTCTAAATTGTTTATGGATGGATATTCTATTTCTTTTAATGACAGAGTTGTTATAAAAAGGAATAGGGAGATTATCTATTCTAGTGCATTGATAGGAAATTTATATACACTTGAACCAAAAGCTCCCATGATGCAAATAGAAGTTAATAACTCATATTCTAATTCCAATAAGAGAAAAGAACCTTCGAAGATGAACCAAACATATCTTTGGCATCTAAGGCTAGGTCATATTAACCTAGGTAGAATTCAAAGGTTGATAACTGATAGACCTTTGGGTTCATTAGTGGTGGAAGATTTTCTAACCTGCGAATCTTGCTTGGAGGGTAAAATGACCAAGAGGCCTTTTATGGCCAAGGGGTATAGAGCCAAAGATGTGTTGGAATTGGTTCATTTTGATCTGTGTGGTCCTATGTCTATCCAGGCAAGAGGTGGCTTTGAATATTTCATCTCTTTTATAAATGATTATTCAAGGTATGGATACATTTACTTGATACGCCGCAAGTCTGAATGCTTTGACAAGTTCAATGAATTCAAGGCTGATGTGGAGAAACGTCAGGGTAAAAGTATCAAGACACTACGATCTGATCGTGGCGGTGAGTACCTCTTGGGAGAGTTTAGGAATTACTTATCAGAGGATGGGATTCAATCTCAATTGTCTACACCTGGCACACCCCAGCAGAATGGTGTAGCAGAGCGAAGGAATAGGACTCTTATGGAGGTAGTTAGATCAATGATGAGTTATTCTGAGTTGCCAGATTTGTTATGGGGATACGCTAAAGATACGACAGTATATATTCTGAACTTGGTACCATCTAAATCAGTGCCTTCTACCCCCACAGAATTGTGAACTGGGTGAAAGCCTAGTCTCAGACATATTTGGATATGGGGGAGTCCAACACATGTGCTGAATGCAGACGCTAGTAAGTTGAAACCTCGTACATAAGTGCACATGTTCATTGACTATCCTAGAGGAACGAAAGGTGGTTTGTTTTATAATCCTAGAGATCAAAGGGTGATCCTTAGCACGAATGCCAGATTTCTAGAGGAAAACTATGTGATGAACCACAAGCCCATGAGTAAGATTGATCTGGAGGAATTGAGAGGGGAAGTCACTTCTTCAGTACCACCGGTACAAGAGGATATACCACAAGTCATTGCACCGCATGTCACAGAGGATACACAGGTAATACCTCGTCGTAGTGGGAGGGTTGTTAGACAGCCTGAGAGATTCATGTTCTTGAGAGAATCTTCTGATTTGATCCCTGGCGAACATGAACCTGACCCCTGGACATATGACGAGGTGATCCAAGATAAAGATGCGGTATCTTGGCAATGTTCGATGAATTCTGAGATTGAATCTATGGATTCAAATCAGGTATGGGAGCTAGTAGAACCACCCAATTGTGTAAAAACCATTGGATGCAAGTGGATCTACAAAAGAAAGAGAGGAATAGACGGGAAGGTTGAGACCTTCAAAGCGAGGCTTGTTGCGAAGGGGTATACTTAGAAAGAGGGTATCGATTATGAGGAGACCTTTTCGTCGGTAGTCATGTTTAAGTCTATATGGATTCTCTTATGTATTGCTGCTCATATGGATTATGAGGTATGACAGATGGATGTCAAGCAGCTTTCCTTAATGGAAGTCTTAAGGAAAACAACTATATGAAGCAACCAGAGGGATTCGTTGCAAAGGGCAAAGAGCATCTTGTTTGCAAGCTTAATCGATCCATTTATGGATTGAAGCAAGCTTCAAGATCTTGGAACATCCTCTTTGATGAGGTAATCCAGTCTTATGGATTTATTCAAAGTCCGGATAAGTCTTGTGTATACAAGAGATGTGACAGAAACGTAGTGGTATTTCTAGTACTATACGTAGATGATATTTTGTTAATTGACAACAATGTCAAGATGTTATCGGACGGAAGGGTATGGTTGTCCAAAAAGTTTGATATGAAGGACTTGGGAGAAGTGGGACACATCCTTGGGATCAAGGTTATAAGGGATCGCAGGAAAAGGATGTTGTACTTATCTCAAGCTTCATACATAGACACCATTATGGATCGTTTTAGCATGCAGAACTCCAAGAAAGGTTTTCTACCTTTCAGGCATGGAGTTCCTTTATCTAAGGAGATGTGTCCTAGAACATCTAAGGAGATAGAGGAGATGAAGGCGGTTCCTTATGCTTCGGCAATAGGAAGCCTCATATATGCTATGCTATGTACGAGACTGAATATCTGCTTTGTCGTCGGCATGGTTAGTGGATATCAGAGTAATCCAGGACAGGGACATTGGACTGCGGTAAAGCATATATTGAAGTACCTGAGAAGGACTAGGGATTATATGTTAGTTTACCAGACAGACCAATTACTCCCTGTGGGTGTCAAAGATTCTGACTTCCAATTAGATAGAGATAACAGTAAGTCTACCTCAGGTTTTGTGTTTACTTTGGGAGGTTGAGCCATTGTATAGAGGAGTGTCAAGCAGAAATGCATGGCAGACTCTACCATGGAAGCTGAGTATGTGATTGCATCTGAGGCGGCTAAAGAAGCTGTGTGGCTTAGGAACTTCTTGATGGACTTGGATGTGATTCCTTGTTTGCCTAGAACTATCACAATTTATTGTGATAATAGTGGTGCAGATGCAAACTCGAAGGAACAACGAGCCCATAAGGCAAGTAAACACATAGAGCTCAAGTACCACCTGATACGAGAAATTGTAAAGAGAGGAGAAGTTGTTGTGGCCAAGATTGCATCGGAGGATAACCTGGCAGATCCTTTCACTAAGGCCCTTCCAGCGAGAGCTTTTGATAGGCATGTGAAGGGAATGAGAATCAGATGTATGGCAGTTTGAGGACAGCATAGTCTTTTAGTATAAGTGGGAGATTGGTGGGATGTATACTGAAAAGTCTATCTTTTGTATCAACATCTTTATTTTGAAATAAGAATCACATGATCATTGTTTGTATATTTATGGTTATTCATATTGTCTAATACATTATATTGTAGATAACATGGTGTGTAGTGTCACATGGGAGATCATGTTATGAGTTCCTTGTAAAGTATTAGTAAAGGCTCACAACCGAGATGGTTATGGACAAACCATTGGTATAGTTGTAGTGTAATTTGGTATTGGTTTGTCTTGACCATCGAATTACACTAGTACACTTTGTGTGTATTGAGCAGGACTGACTTAGAGGTGATTCAATTTATTGCTGACTACATAATCAAGTTCGACCTCAGATATTATGTTGTACATGCTCTTAATCCTGATATAATAATGAGCACATATACTTAGTATTCATTTCTTTGGTTTACTAATGGGCGAGATTTATAGAGTAAATCGATAGGCTTGGTAAGTTGGGAAATGATATTATTTATATGGTGTGTCGTTGATTATAGGAGGAAACCGTGTCCTATATATTAGGATGATGATGTCCCCTTGAGGAGCTCATAAGGTTCATCATGTAAACCCTGCAGGTGGACTTGGTCCGGCATGATGATAAGGTTGATGGTACTACTCATGGAGTTAGATGTTGATTAATTAATTGTCTGTAAATTAATTAATTGACGGACATTCGAGATCTTAAACACAGGAAAATAAATGTACAAATAATATATGGAGCCCATATTAACTTAAGGGGGTTGGTAAGGTAGATCAATGATAATCCTCTAGTGGAATAGATTATCATTAATGGATCGGACTTTATGTGGGCTTGATCGATTGGGTGTCAAAGATCCAACTCCTCCTCATGGTCCCTATTGTAGTCTATTAAAACCTCATGGAGCCTAGATCCGATAATGGAAAATAAAACTCTAGATCCGACGGTGGAGATTAAATCTCTAGATCCAACGGTTGAGATTAAATCTCTAGATCCCACTGTTGAGATTAAATCCCTAGAACCGACGGCAGAGATTAAAGGGAGGCTCAAGCCTAACTCTATAAATAAGGGCTTAGGGTTTGGGCGTGGATGACACAAGACTAGGGTTAAGGTTTTTGGAGTTGGCTTTAGAGGAGAGGTGGGCGGCTAACCTAGGGTTTGCTTCTTCCTAGTGGGCGAAGGCAAGACAATCCTAGGGTTTGGTCATCTTTGGCCGACAACAACTCCACCATCTCTCTCTCTTTCTAGATCGGCGGCAGCTCCTCCCTCTCTCTTTCTCTCTCTAGGTTGGCCAATGGCAACCTTCCTTCAAGGTTGGCCGGCACTCCTCCACTTCTCTTTGGGCCAGCGGCAAGCTTTAAGTTTGGAGCTTGTTGGTTGGTCCTAGATAGGGTAGAGTTTTGTATTATAATCTTCCTTTGTTCGGGATGAACAAAGAAAGGAAGATTGGTGATCTAGGAGGCTTCGACTTTTGGAAGATCGTCGCCCACACGACGTCCAAAAGGAGGAAGGACATACAATAGAAGATCGAGAGGTATAATGCTTGTTTATGCTCTTTTGTATTATGTCTATAATTGTTTTCAATTATATATGGCTAAATTTTCTTGGACCCCGAATACAAACACACAAATCGGTGATCCGTACATCATCTATTCCGTGGCTAATCGAAGAATAGAGGTTGGTTGCTTGAACAACAAGTTTGTTCAAGTGACCACTCAAATCGAATAGCACGACGATGAAATGGTCCCTTTTTTTTTAGGATTAATTTTTTTTAATCCGGGGATGACGACTGGATCGCCATGAACAAGTGATCGAGTTGAAGTGGGAAGCGAAGTTTCCTACCTTCAAGTGGTATCAGAGCTTCGGTTCCGCAAAACCTTCATTGCTCACATCAATTCTCCCAAACTTAAATCTTTGCTTGTCCTCAAGCAAACCTCAGTGCCATGAAATTTTAAAAAGCATTATTCTATACTTAGCTTGTCAACTAGATTTATCTAGTGGTATTTGCAATCAAAGAAAAATGGATATGTTCTAAAAATTCACTAAGTTAGCTTCTCGTACACGTGCTAAGCGAATCTTCTTAGGGGATACTCGTTCCATGGTAAGTTAAGTCGTCATCCTATAGCTTTCCTAAGGTCTCCGACTCTTAGGCACTTACATGCCCAAAGTGAGGGTCGTTCTCTAGATCTAGCACAAAGTCTCAAAGGCGTGCTCGATATTGAGAGAAATTGGTAGGTGTTTCCCCAGTAACCTAACTCAGTCTCAAAGGGGCACCTAACCATTTCCACCCACGACAACTGTTTTTTATCCCTCATAATCTTTTTTTCAATTTTTCTCACTATCTTTTTCTTTCCCTCTTTTTTTTCTTTTCTTATTCCATTTTTTTCATTTTCTTTTCTTTCTCTCTTAGGATTTTGATTTTTCCGAATGGGCTTCCACGATCCGAGCATCTCTAGTAACTAAAATGTTAAATCTAGAGTCACCTATGGATTTCAAAGTACTAGACTACTGAGATTAATCATAACTAGGTACGTACAAGATTCTCCCTTTCAGAATGTTCAACATGTGTAGGTGTTAAAATAAAAGCTAACCAGTGTAAGTTTAGAACATTCATTAGAGCAAATAAAATAAAATATCATGAGATAAATGAAGTTAAGCTACCTATGGGAACAACTCATGAAAGTAACTTTAAAAATACTACTGAGGCAACTTAAAGATAGCAAAAACTAAGTGCAGAAAGAAACTAAACACACTATGCATGAATAAATGAATGCTAACTAAAATGCAAATATCAGGAAAGAAACTACTGCTAGAAACAAAATAAGTCAAAACTTGGGCTACCCCCCACCCAGACTTAAGCGAAGCATACCTTTAATATGGTGGATGAGGTGGAAAGTATGGTAGCCTCGGCATCTCGGGATCCTGGGAGAATTTGGTGCTGAGCCGCTGATGCCACATGTACATGTGATCGATCTAAGAGCTGGTGGATGTAATAGCTACTCAGTTCTCCTCCTCCCTTGCCTACTATGCCTACTGGGCACGCATGTGCTGCCTGAGCTCCCGATGGTAGGCAGCCTCCTCCTGGCGATGGGTAGCCTCCTTCTGAAAATAAACTCATGCCTCGTCGTAGAACTCCTCGGCCTGCTAGAAGTGCTCCTGTAAGCCCTAGAACTCCACCTATGTGTAGGCACTCTGCTCCTCCCATCACTGCCTCTACATCTGCTGCTCGGCATGTATGTCATCAAGGTGCGATCGAAAATCCGAGAAGTCATAGGCGGATGTACCTGTATCCTACTCAAAAGTAGAACAAGGTGGCGGTGCAAGTGCAGGCTCATGTCGACGTGGACTAGGTGGGCTCCTATACATGTGTGGACTGGAGGGAGAGTGATGTACAAGGAGAAAGATGGGTGCCGAAGTGGAGGGTCCCTCATATGGTGGGGACTACACTCTTAAGTCGAAATGCTAGTTGGCGCGTGTGGTGATGGTGGTACGATCGGGGTCGGGAAGCCTAAGGGATGATAAGTTTTTCCTTACAAAGCACAAGGAGTGTCCCTCTCTCACGATCATCTTCATTGCCATACACACTCCTAGGTCAATCCTAGGGCTCCCCTCCACTTTGTCTAGTGCAGTGTAGTCGTACCCCATCCTATGGCAAATGTGGGTGATTAGCCCTCCCAAGATAATCTCTCCTCTCACCGCTTTGCCCATTTTCACTAGATGTCTAATGAAATGGGACCCTACATTGATACTACTCCTTTCTTGTAGCATGTCCCATAGGCAAAGCAGCTCACTCGCCCTCACTACACCATCACTCTCTCCTCTCCCAAAAGATGGTGCTTTCCATGACCCGGTGAAGATACCGGAAGATTGGGTTTTGGAGGCGTGAGGCTTTGGCCTTAGAGGGATCATAGTTATATTCCCTCGTTAAGTCGGACCAAAATATCCGCACATTGAACCCATTAGGAGTCCTCCACTCTCCTCCACTAGGAAATCCAAAATAATTATTCCATTGGTGTAAAGTCCACTCGTGCTCGATATTAAATAACCTAAATGTGATCCTTCCCTCGTCTCTCTCTCTCTTCCCGTTATAATCTCTGCTTCTAAAGAACTCAAAAATTCTAAAACTATCCTAGGGTATGTTGAGTGCCTTATTCCCATGATCTCTCTCCACCCCAATTTTGCAAATAGGGCATGAACATCACCCAACAAGCCTAGGGTTTCTAGGAGTTCTTCATCTAAAAATCTAGTTGCAGTGATTTTACGAGTAGAAAGCACATTATATCTATCTCTATGCTCATTATTCCGAAAAAGAAGGGTTGGAAGAGTGTCACCTTCCTTCGGAGCTTGTGGGGTATCTCTTCTCCTTCCTCTTCGCTTCGAGGTAGCGGATCAGGGCGACACTTGCCTTGTCCTTCTCATCCTTGCTTCTATTGGTCTTCCTTGAGGGGTGGAGAGGCTCCTAGGTGGCGGGGAAGACAATTTCACACGGCTAGGGCAAAGGAAATCAAAGCACACGATGTGTTTTGGGGCAAAACGCACGGCGTGGTCTACTTATACCGCACGCACCATGACCGTGTGAAAACACACGACCGGGCCATGTGCGCTGCTGGAAGTAAGGACACGGCCATGTGAAAACACACAATTGGGCCGTGTGCCACCCGTTTCTCTCCCATGGTGCACAATGGTTCGAATTATCCTTACATGCTCTGTCGTGTAGGTTTAAAAAATGATTTTCGTGGCTACCTAACAAGTCCTTTCTAGTCCTAATTTAAATGCAACATGATAAACAAATATAAATCAAAGTTCAAAACAAACAAATGCAACAAACAAATAGAAAACAAACATAAAATATAAAATTGGGTTGCCTCCCAAGAAGCGCTTGTTTAAGGTCTTTAGCTCGACCGTACCCCTATGTCTCATCCTGGCTCTAGTGGCCTAAGGAGATTTTTCTTCCTCCCCTTCTTGATGCATTTGAATCTTGCTCATGGGGGAGCAAGATATTTGCTCACTTTACGCCTCCTCCTTTGTGGTCCCTCATCACCACATCTCTTAAATCTGGCTCGTGGAGGGGCATGATACTTACTCTCTTTATCCCTCCTACCTTGTGATCCTCCATCATCACATCTCTTAAATCTTGCTCGTGAAGGGGTAAGATATTTACTAGTTGTCTTCCTTGGTTCAAGATTGGACATGCTTATCTTCATAGAATTATCAGGATTTTGATCATAGTATTCCATTTTGTCCAAATGTTATAAATAATATAACTCGCCACAAATATCCTCACCAAAAGATTGATCAGCCAATTCTATTATGTCAAATGAAATTTTATCATTACAAATCACTAAATGGGCTTCGTTATTGGTAGCTAAAGTTTCAGTGAGGGTTAAGGTAGGTTCTTCTAGACCCTTGAGGTTAGGAGGTGTTTTGATTGAAGCAATGCACTCCTCGATTAAAGTATCAATTATATAATCCTCAAGTTCTTCTTCAAATGGTGATTGAATGGATTTTTCTTCTTTACTTCCCATGTCATTCACATCTTCCTCATCCATTTGTTCAAAGTGAGTCTCTGCCATATTAGGGGTAATTTGATGAACGGATATTTGTCGTGGTACCGTTTCAAATTAATTACCGAACCCCTTAACTACACTAACATAGCATAGTGGATGGCCCGGATCATTTCCCAACGAGTGTAATCGATAGAATAGTAAACTTAGGATCACTGATTATTGCTTTGGGTTTGCAAATGGGGGTTGGAATTTAAAAGGCTAATCCTACTAAACGAAAGGCAATGCACATAATCAAACTCTAATCTAACTAAACTACACTTGCGAAGAAATTAAACAAAACATATAGTAAGCATTTGAAAGCATAAAAGAAGTGCAGGAACTAAGACAACAATTCAAGTGCAGAAGTTAAACCTAGTCTAACCCATTACAACTATGGAAAATTAAAGAAAACATCCTAATCTACTGCATCTAATCAAAACACATAAACTCTAACATTCAACCTAATTAAACTCACAAGGCGTTAAACTAACTCATCCAAACATTTAACCAAACACTATATGCGCACGAAGAAACCACAATCAAGTACGTGCAATTCAAAACATGAAAAGGGAAATTTGATTACAAAACATTCAATAGACTAAACCAAAGAAACAATCGACCAATTAATCCAAACTAGAAATGTTGGAAAAAGGCTGGTCAGAGCTGGAAATAGGATCTGTCGGAAATACTAATTGGAGCTGTAATGGGGTGCTGATGGTGAAGGAACGAGCTGCCGGCGGTGTCTGTGGTGGAACGAGGGTGGCTGCTAATGGTGAAGGAACTGAACTGCGGAGGATAGGCTGTCGGAGCCGATCGGAGGAGAATCCTCACTCCAATTCGTCGGATGCTCGCGCGCGCGTGAAGAAGATGGAGTGTTGTGGCTGCCGGAGCTGGCGGTGGTGGATGGACACCGGTCACCGGAGAATGGAGGAGATCCCCTTCCACCTCTCCGGAGACCGGTGGGGAAGGAGCTGAGCGCGGCGGAAGGCTTGGCGTCGGGCGGAAATCGCCGATTAGGGAAGGGAATGCCCGCTGAAGCTTTTGTCGGTGATGAGAAAATTAAATGGATTTTTGTAGCCGTCCGATCCAAGCAACTTTCAATCTCAGCCGTCCATTAGATCTAGGGATAAATGAAGCTGATTAATCCAATTAAGGGTTGTGCATCCAACGGCTGAGACTTCCCTGACTTCGAATGGATGGATCTGATCAATCTGAAAGGCTAATCACAATCGGTCGAATCCGGATGAACGGTCAAGATGTCCAAATCTAAATATATGGACCAGATTACTCCAAATTTAGATGGATGGCTTAGATTAATCAGATCTCATCGGACGGTCAAGATTAAATAAATCTGAACCCTTAATTAAATTGCCTCTTATCTTAATGAAGGGCTCAGATTCTTCCAGCTTAAAATGCCCAATATGACCCTTAGATGAAGCCATATTTGATCCAACCTGAGTCTAGTCCAGTGGCTCATCTTGATCTCCTACAAATAAAGATAAAATTCGCATATAAGTCCAAAATTTAGGAGAATTTGTAGTAACGTCCAAAAATATATCCAACTCATAAAATATACAAATAATCGATAATTAATCACTCGAGAGGATAAAAATAATGATATTAAGGACCAAAATAATCCGACAAAATGATAGTTATCAATTCCCCCACACTTATTCTTGCACGTCCCGAGCAAGTCAATAAAACTAAAACAACTGAAAGTATATTTCCCTAGCAATTCCCAAGCATACATAGAAAATTGTGAAAGAAAGTTACCTAGGATTGTCAATTCTCAGAAACTCAAGCAATCATGGACTTAAATCTTGCACAAGTTAACAAACATGGTAACTTCAATCCATTATGAATAGACTAAGAATGATTAAGCCTCACAAGGTAAGTGGTGGTTTCTCTCGCTCTCATAAGCATATAATAGTGGAGTTCACTCAAGCTACTCATGGTTTATGAACTACCATATGCTTGCTTTTCTTCTACCTTCACCACTATATACACATAAGAATGCACAATCACTGAAGGCTTATTAGGAATGTAAGGGAAACATGAATGCAAGGAAAATGACAATATGTGTGAAAGGAAAGAAAGGTAAAACATGAAATAGCTACAGAAATGCAAGGAGATATGGAAATACTTGAATGCTACATAGATGAGTACAAGAAAACAGTGCCCCAAAAGTTTCCATCCAAGCTAGCATTTTACCATCCACTAAACATGTAAACAACCCCTATTACATTTACAATACAAGTCCAGATATGATATCAAATAACTCTCTCAATAGTTGTAATAAGGGATATCTATCACAAAAATACTATCACACAGATAAAAAAAACCTGCACAACATGTCAAAGTCTTTTTTTTTTTTTTTGGTACAAATGTTCTTTTTTTTTTTTTAACATGCAGTACACTTTCATATATTCTAAAACATCAAGCTCAGCTATAAAAATAAAAACACGGCTTGTCCATGGTGATCAAGCACGACATGCCTATGCTTACATTAAATTCTCCTGAACTACTCTCTCCCCCACACTTAAACTTTTGTCCGTCTTGGGCAAAATACTCATCATGAAATATCCAAGTATTCCACATCCAAAAATAGAAATGGACAAGAAAGTAATGGAAGGAAAGAAAAATAGAATTGATGAACGACTAGAATATTATTCAATAAGCATGTGGCGATAAAAGAAGTGAAGGAAAACAAATATGATTGCCTTCGTAATAATCATGCAAACCTATTGTTGTGTGATCTCGAAAGAATCAAAGCAAGTTCTAGAGTTACAATAACCACAAGTGCACCACACACAAGCAATAAAAATAGGCTCAATCCTCACTAGGTAAACAAAAACAATCAACTCAGTCTATCAATATAGAATCCATCACCAAGTAGTAACCACATGCAATCAAATAATCCATTCATAACAATAAATCCCCAAAACTCGACAATCAAATTTAACTAGTTTTCACGACTTCTAAGATGATATAAAGGAATGCATAGGAAATTTATTTGAAAAACTCAACAACCAAAACATAACAACTAAAATAAAAACAAATGAAGTAAAAGAAATGTATAAACAAAGGAAAAGAAAAGAAGATAAGAAAAGGAATGAACTCACAGGGTCTGGCGGTTGGAGGCGGTTCAAGTAGTAGTAGTATCTAGGAGTGGAGTGGATCGAGTGGAAGTGAGCGTCTTCATGTGGTACATGTCGTAAAGTCTAGCTCCCTCCATCATCATCTTCATGAAGGTTCTTCTAGGTGGATGAGAATAATTCCAGTGTAAAATCCAACCCAGAAGTAGAACAATAAGAGCTAAGATGAATTCCACTCCTTTCACTATCATCTTCTCAAAGACTATCTCAGGCGGTCGAAGACGATTTATTTGGAGCAACGATGAAGTTTGGATCGCTATATTTGGTGTTAGGGCCTTGTTCAAGAGAAATATGGGAGGCTTAGTAATAGGAGTGTCGATCTGGGGCTCTCCATATCCATCACTCTATAGAAATCATCTTGATATCTTGAAAGCAATTACGGTGAGGCTTATCGGGTAGTTGCACATCCAACATAACAATTCAGAGATCTTTGTCTCCTTTATAACATCATCAACCTCAATATAAGTAATGTGATTCGCTACATTTGAAATATCATGTACAACATCAATAATACCACAAGCAGGAGGTACAATATCATCTATAATAATATCTGCACTCTTATCAACAATAACATCCACATCATCCACAACTTTACTACCATAGCACATAGAAATATCGGAGTCCTGTAGAGTAGCAGGATCATAAACTTGGCTATCGCATACTCCACAATCCATCCCCTTTAGCGCATCGATATCCAGAGAAATGGTCTCTGACGAAGGCTGAATAAATCCTTGTGCTTGCATCTGTTGGGACTGCTGTGAGCTATTAAGTATTGGGATATTCTGGAACTCAAGAACCAACCTCACGAAATCTTTGGTGGAGGCTGATAAGAATATTGTGAATTTGCAGCCATGACCTCAATAAGTTCTCTAGCCTGAGCAGGAGTCTTGTTGACTAGAGCCCCTCCACTAGCTACATCAAGCATACACCTATCCATAGGAAATAATCCATCATAAAAGTGCAGGATGAGTATGTGATCGCTAATTTGGTGATGGGGGCAACTAGCACACAATCTTTTGAATCTCTCCCAATACTCATATAAAGTCTCTCTCATCATTTGCTCAATACCCAAAATGTTCTTCCGAATTTCTACGGTCTTGGATGCAGGGAAAAACTTTTCCAAAAAGACTTTCTTCATTTCACTCCAACATGTAATAGAGCTAGGAGGAAGATAATAGATCCAATCCTTTGCCCTGTCAGATAAAGAGAATAGAAATACTCTGAGCATAATATCCTCCAGTGATATACCCCGTGGCTTCATTGCTGAGCATACCATATAAAATTCTTGTAAGTGCCTAATTGGATCTTCACTAGCATAACCATGGAATTTCGGAAGCAAATGTACAATTTCAAAAAGTTCAACATCAACATTTAATTCAGGAAACTGAATGCAAAATGATTCGCAAGCAATATATGGTGCAGTGAGTTCCCTAATGGTTATGTTAATCCCTGAATCATAAGCCTGATGAAAGCCTCCTAATCTCTGATAATAGGAATCCATGTGTAAAGAAATTTTCTATTCTTTCTTGCAATACTAACAAATAATATCAAAATATACAGGAAGCAAACAAAATATAACACATGGATATACAAGACATAGAAGAATTAAGCCCTCAACAAAAGTTTTGAATTTTGATTTTTTTTTTTTTTATAGAAAGATGGGCAAACAATCCTAAGTCTACCAAGCATCATTACACTCCCCAGCAACGACGCCAAATTTGATGAACGGATATTTGTCGTGGTACCGTTTCAAATTAATTACCGAACCCCTTAACTACACTAACATAGCATAGTGGATGGCCCGGATCGTTTCCCAACGAGTGTAATCGATAGAATAGTAAACTTAGGATCACTGATTATTGCTTTGGGTTTGCAAATGGGGGTTGGAATTTAAAAGGCTAATCCTACTAAACGAAAGGCAATTCACATAATCAAACTCTAATCTAACTAAACTACACTTGCGAAGAAATTAAACAAAACATATAGTAAGCATTTGAAAGCATAAAAGAAGTGCATGAACTAAGACAACAATTCAAGTGCAGAAGTTAAACCTAGTCTAACCCATTACAACTATGGAAAATTAAAGAAAACATCCTAATCTACTGCATCTAATCAAAACACATAAACTCTAATGTTCAACCTAATTAAACTCACAAGGCGTTAAACTAACTCATCCAAACATTTAATCAAACACTATATGCGCACGAAGAAACCACAATCAAGTACGTGCAATTCTAAACATGAAAAGGGAAATTTTATTACAAAACATTCAATAGACTAAACCAAAGAAACAATCGACCAATTAATCCAAACTGGAAATGTTGGAAAAAGGCTGGTCGGAGCTGGAAATAGGATCTGCCGGAAATACTAATTGGAGCTGTAATGGGGTGCTGATGGTGAAGGAACGAGCTGCCGGCGGCATCTGTGGTGGAACGAGGGTGGCTGATGATGGTGAAGGAACTGAACTGCGGAGGATACGCTATCGGAGCCGATCGGAGGAGAATCCTCACTCCAATTCGTCGGATGCTCGCGCGCGCGTGAAGAAGATGGAGTGTTGTGGCTGCCGGAGCTGACGGTGGTGGATGGACACCGGTCACCGGAGAATGGAGGAGATCCCCTTCCACCTCTCCGGCGACCGGTGGGGAAGGAGCTGAGCGCGGCAGAAGGCTTGGCGTCGGGTGGAAATCGCCGATTAGGGAAGGGAATGCCCGCTGAAGCTTTTGCCAGTGATGAGAAAATTAAATGGATTTTTGTAGCCGTCCGATCCAAGCAATTTTCAATCTCAGCCGTCCATTAGATCTAGGGCTAAATGAAGCTGATTAATCCAATTAAGGGTTGTGCAACCAACGGCTGAGACTTCCCTGACTTCGAATGGATGGATCTGATCAATCTGAAAGGCTAATCACGATTGGTCGAATCCGGATGAACGGTCAAGATGTCCAAATCTAAATATATGGACCAGATCACTCCAAATTTAGATGGATGGCTTAGATTAATCAGATCTCATCGGACGGTCAAGATTAAATAAATTTGAACCCTTAATTAAATTGCCTCTTATCTTAATGAAGGGCTCAGATTCTTCCAGCTTAAAATGCCCAATATGACCCTTAGATGAAGCCATATTTGATCCAACCTGAGTCTAGTCCAGTGGCTCATCTTGATCTCCTACAAATAAAGATAAAATTCGCATATAAGTCCAAAATTTAGGATAATTTGTAGTAAGGTCCAAAAATATATCCAACTCATAAAATATGTAAATAATCGATAATTAATCACTCGAGAGGATAAAAACAATGATATTGAGGACCAAAATAATCTGACAAAATGACAGTTATCAGTAATCCAGTCATCTAAGCCACCTTCTTGTCGTTTGGTTTCATCTCTTGCTAGATCTCGTTGCATAATCTCTGTAAATTGTCGGCTATGCTCCCCGCATTCCCTAGTAAAATTGGCTAGAAAGACTTCTAAGCAGGGACTTGGTTTTGGATAAAATTTACGTGATGATTCATAGCTCTCGTGCTCACTTGGGAAATAATATTGAGGGTTCAAGTAGCCAGGGTCATAACTATATGAATAATAATTATCTCGTGGCCCCTGGTTGTAATCATAGGTGACATCTTCTTGCTCAAATTGTAAAGGTTCAAATATATCCGGACAATCATTAATGGTATGTCATGTTTCACCACAATGCTCACAATAAATGTTACCAAAACTCACAGCACTAACTTGACCATAAACATAAGAAAAATCATGCATGTTTATCTACAAGTAAATATGAAGTAAGGAAAGAGAAACCGAATGAACAAAACTGAAATAAAATAAAGTAAAACAAGAAAAGTAAATCTAGCCTAGAAAATTAATAAAGACTAGGAAAATAACCCTAAACGGAATAGAAATAACAAAAATTTTAAACTATATAAACTAGAATAAAGTAAAACTAGAAAGTAAATCTACTCTAAGTCCGATCCAATTGTCCATTTTCGATTCAATATTGAATCAACAGTCCCTGACAACGATGCTAAAAACTTGATGCACGCGAATGCGACCTCAAATCTCGTGACGGGAATCGTTGAGGACTCAAAGCGCACGCTCGTGCTTAATGCCCGCAAGTGCATGGATGTCGTCAGGTAATAAAAAGATTATCGATCCCACAGGGACTAAGATTCGAGTACCGATTGGTATAGTGGACGTTATTGTTCGGAGTTCTGTTCTAATGGTTGTGATGATGAGGGTTGTCGGTAGTCCTAACTTAAGTACGGTGTCACACGGAGGAAGAGAAGGGTTGCTAAGAGTCTTTTGAGGGAATTCTAGGATTTTAGTTACGCTTGTGTGTCGCAGAACACACTATCAATTGGGTATTATCTAGATGTCTAACTATGGTCTTGTGGAAGGTACATCATACACTTTCCCGATGAGCCTTCGCATCTATCGGGAACTACATCTACCATACCAGGTTGACCCCTAGCTTTAGGATGGATAGGCGGTACGAGGATGTCAAATCAATCCCAATGACGAGTCAGAACGTATCCCGTTTCTGACTCTATCACACCCTTTTATCTACGGTTATCGAAGATGAGGTCAACCCCTAGGTTCCTCTTTAATTATCCTAAATCTTTGATACGAGGGTTGTCACCCCTCGTATCAGCTACGCACAGTAAATAGAATACCAAAACAAATAGCTATCAATCTAAACAATCACCAATTACAAATATGATTTCAAGAATAGAAATATATTTGAAATAACATGTTCTATGCACACAAACTACTCCCTAATCCTAGAATAAGAGAATCTACTCCATAAATACGAGAAGAGAAACACAAAGCAAATTAGAATTCATAGAAACAATGTAAACTGCACAAAGAATGTGAATTACAATGCACTTTGGCTTTCCTCTCTGGCGTTAATGTGCAGAACTTTATCCTCGAGCAACCTTCTTCCTCCCTGTTGCAAGTTTCCGAAGCTTTTTAGGGCATCGGAGTGCTATCCCGGTTGTCGTGCCTCTCCCATAGGGTTTAGGTGTAGCTTCCTTTATATAGACATCAGGCTGGATTTCCCCGAAACCTAGAAAATAACAGAATCGCATCGAAATCGCCCAGCACCATACGACTGTGTGGATTTACATGGCTAGGTCGTGTGTGTTGCTGGGGTGCGGGCCGTGTGGATTCACAGGGACTGGGTGTGTGTCCTTCTGTTCTAGCTACCAAATGCCTTCTTTTGCTCCAAAAGTGCCTCATTTTCCCCGTAGAATGTTGTCCTGCACACAAGAGTACAAAGAGCTGATCTCCGAAATAGAAAATAGGAAATGCATCCAAAATAATGTCAAATATGCAAGAATCAAATATAAAATGCAATGAGATGTGAGCGAAAACTACTCCTAAAACCATATATGTTTTGCTCACATCATACATCGCTAGAGTGGGGGGGTGAATAGCGTGTCGTACGTCGAAGATGGAAATCATTCATGCTTGCTACAAAATGTTAGTACGCAGCGGAAATATGAAATATAAAATGAAAATAAAACACAAGCACAATCAAAAATACACAAAGATATACGTGGTTCGGAACCTTTGGGTTCCTATTCCATGGGGAGAGCTCAATGAGCTCTAGTGATTACAACACCACTAATAAAACTCCTTCTTGACAATAAGTCGGAGGTGGAGAAATCTCGTATAAGCGATTACAAGAGTAATACAATGAAATACAACAAATACACTAAGCAATACACAAAAATAAGTAAAGAACACTATACACAAGAACTTTGGATTGCTTTCTTGTTACTTGCTTTGGATTGGTCTTGAAGGTCTAGAATGCAGCAACAATTCCCCTCTAAAATCGCCCAAAAAAATCGCTTCCAAATCCTCCCACTCAAGTTGCTTTTATAAACTTCGTCGGGTTGATTTTGTGCCTGGCAGTCGAATGTCGTAAGGCCCGAGTCGACTGCCAACAGTACCGTTGTGAGACAACAGCTTAATCCACATTGGTATTCAAGCCAACGGTTACACTGGCAGTCGACTGCCAATATCCAACCATCGACTACGAGTGCGTGGCCGGTGACTAATCGACTCTTGAGCAATCTGCCCATAACCCGACCGTGATCAAGCCCTCCATGGTAGTCATTTGCGAAGCCATTTCTGCGATCGAACACTAGTCGAGTCGAAGCGATTCGGTAGCCGCCATAATCGATCGACTACCAACCTTAAACATGAGGTTTAACCCTAAGTATGATGCCCTCATACTTGATAGACCACCCTTAGGCTATACTTAAGCCTTCTAGCCACCTCTGTCAGCCTCATGAAGGTAGAAAACTTCGCTTCCCACTTTAACTCGGTCACTTGTTCATGGCGATCCCTTCTACGTCCCCAGATAAAATAATTTATCCTTGACAACAGGGATTGCCCAAGCAACCATGTCATCATCGTGCTATTCGATTAGAGTAGTCACTTGAACAAACTTGTTGTTCAAGTGACTAACCTCTATTCTATGAATAGCTGCGGAATAGATGATGTACGGATCACCGGCTTTTGTGTCTATGTTCGGGGTCCAAGTATATTTAGCCACAAAATAGAATATATCATGCATATATAATTGAAAAACAATTACAAACATATTACATATGCAGATAGATAAGTGTTATACCTCTCGATCTTCAATTGTATGTCCTTCCTCCTTTTGGACGTCGTGTGGGCGATGATCTACCAAAAGTCGAAGCTCCTAGATCACCAATCTTCCTTCCTTACTTGTTCTGAGCAAGAGGAAGAATAGAAACAAGACCCTTCTCCTTCCTTTAGCCAACCAACAAACAACAAGCAAGTTGCTTGCCACCGGCCAAGAAGGAGAAGGAGAGAAAGATGAATGTCGGCCAAAAGCTCCAATGGAGGACCCTAAGGCTTGGTTCCACCGGCCAAGAAGAATAGGAGAGCTAGGTTTGGACGCCGGCCAAGGAAGGAGAGGAGTTGTATGGACGCCGGCCACCAACGAAGAAGAAGAAGATAAGGAAAATGTTTCCTTATTTGGTGCCGCCAACTCCAAAGCTCCCTTACTTCTTATTGCTCTCCACGCCAACCCTAAAGCCTCCTTTTATAGAGTTAGGGATAAGCCTTATTTTAATCTCCACCATTGGTTCTAGGGATTTAATCTCAACCGAAGGATCTAGAGATTTAATCTCAACCGTCGGATCTAGAGATTTAATCTCTACCTTTGGATCTAGAGTTTTGTTTTCATCCATTGGATCTAAGCTTCATGAGGTATTAATAGGCTACAATAGGGACCATGAGGAGGAGTTGGATCTTGGCCACCTAATGGATCAAGCCCACAAAAAGTCTGATCCGTTAATGATAATCCAATCCACTAAAGGATTATCATTGATCTACCTCACCAACCCCCATAAGTTAATATGGACTCCATATATTATATGTACATTTTCTCCCCGTGTTTAAAATCTCAAATGTCCGTCAATTAATTAATTTACTGACCATTAATTAATCAACATCTAACTCCATGAGCAGTACCACTCAACCTTTTCATCATGCCGGACCAAGTCCACCTGCAGGGTTTACATGATGAACCTTATAAGCTCGTCAAGGGGACATTATCATCCTAATATATAGGACACAGTTTCCTCCTATAATCAATGGCACACCATATAAATAATATCATTTACCAACTTACCGAGCCTATCGATTTAATCTATAAATCTCGCCCTTTGGTAAATCAAAGAAATGAATACTAAGTATATGTGCTCATTATTATATCGGGATTAAGAGTATGTACAATATAATATCTGAGGTCCGATTCGATTATGTAGTCAGCAATAAATCGAATCACCTCTAAGTTGGTCGTACTCAATACACACAAAGTGTACTAGTGTGATTTTATGGTCAAGACAAACCAATACCAAATCACACTACAACCATACCAATGGTTTGTCCAAAGCCATCTCGGTTGTGAGCCTATACTTATACTTTACAAGGAGCCAATAACATGATCTCCCGTGTGACACCACACACCATGTTATCTACAATGTAATGTATTAGACAATATGTATAACCATAAAAATATGCAAACAATGATCATGTGATTCTTATTTCAAAATAAAGATGTTCATACAAAAGATAGACTTTTCAGTATACATCCCAACAATCTCCCACTTATACTAAAAGACTATGCTTTCCTCAAACTGTCATACATCTGATCCCCATTCCCTCCACATGCCTATCAAAAGCTCTCGCCAGAAGGGCCTTAGTGAAAGGATCTGCCAGGTTATCCTCTGATGCAATCTTGGCCACATCAACTTCTTCTCTCTTTACGATTTCTCGTATCAGGTGGTACTTGCGCTCTATGTGTTTACTTGCCTTATGGGCTTGTGGTTCCTTCGAGTTTGCAACTGCACTACTATTATCACAATAAATTGTGATAGTTCTGGGCAAACCAGGAATTACATCCAAGTCCATCAGGAAGTTCCTGAGCCACACAACTTCTTCGCCACCTGTAGGTCGCCACATACTCCTTTCCATGGTGGAGTCCGCCATGCATTCGCTGACACTCCTCCATACAATGGCTCCACCTTCCCAAAGTAAAACACAAAACCCGAGGTAGACTTATCGCTATCCTTATCCGATCGAAGTCGAATCGTGGTAACCCACAGGGAGTAATTGGTCTGCTTGGTAAACTAGCATATAATCCTTAGTCCTTCTCAGGTACTTCAATATATGCTTTACTGCAATCCAATGTCCCCGCCCCGATTACTCGATATCCACGACCATGCCCACTAAACAGTATATCCGGGTCTCTCATATAGCATCACATACATGAGGCTTTCTACCGCTGAAGCATAAGGAACCGCTTTCATCTCCTCTATCTCCTCAGATGTTCTAGGACACATCTCCTTAGATAAAGGAACTCCATGCCTAAAAGGTAGAAAACCTTTCTTAGAGTTTTGCATGCTAAAACAATCCATAATTGTGTCTATGTATGAAACATGGGATAAGCACAACATCCTTTTCCTGCGATCCCTTATAACCTTGATCCCAAGGATGTGTCCCACTTCTCCCAAGTCCTTCATATCAAACTGTTTTGACAACCATACCCTTACGTCCGATAACACCTTGACATTGTTGCCAATTAACAAAATGTCATCTACGTATAGTACAAGAAATACCATTACATTTCCGTCACATCTCTTGTATACACAAGACTCATCCGAACTTTGAATAAATCCATAAGACTGGATCACCTCATCAAAGTGGATGTTCCAAGACCTCGAAGCTTGCTTCAATCCATAAATGGACTGATTAAGCTTACATACAAGATGCTCTTTGCCCTTCGCAATGAATCCCTCTGGTTGCTTCATATAGATGTTTTCCTCAAGACTTCCATTAAGGAAAGCTATCTTGACATCCATCTGCCACACCTCATAATCCATATGAGCTACAATAAACAAGAGAATTCGGATAGACTTGAGCATGGCTACCGGCGAAAAGGTCTCCTCATAATCGATACTCTCTTTCTGAGTATACCCCTTCGCAACAAGCCTCGCTTTGAAGGTCTTAACCTTCCCATCTATTCCTATCTTTCTTTTGTAGATCCACTTGCATCCAATGGTTTTTATACCATCGGGTGGTTCCACTAGCTCCCAGACTTGATTTGAATCTATAGATTTAATCTCAGTATTCATTGCACTTTGCCAAGATACTGCATCTTTATCTTGGATTTCCTCATCATATGTCCAGAGATCAGGTTCATGTTCACCAGGGACCAAATCAGAAGATTCTCCCAAGAAGATGAATATATTAGGCTGTCTCACAACCCTCCCACTACGATGAGGTATCACCTATGTATCCTCTGTGACACGCGGTGTAGTAACTTGTGGTATATTCTCTTGTACCGGTGGTACTGAAGAAGTGACTTCCCCTTTTAATTCCTCCAGAACAATTTTACTCATGGGCTTGTGGTTCATCACATAGTCTTCCTCTAGAAATCTGGCGTTCGTGCTAACGATCACCCTCTGATCTCTAGGATTATAAAATAAACCACCTTTCGTTCCTCTAGGATAGCCAACGAACATGCATACTTCTGTTAGAGGTTCCAACTTACCAGCATTTGCCTTCAGCACATGTGCTAGACTCCCCCATATCCGAATATGTCTTAGACTAGGCTTTCGCCCAGTCCATAATTCTGTGGGAGTAGAAGACACTGATTTAGATGGAACCAAGTTCAAAATGTACACCGCCGTATCTAGAGCATATCCCCAGAATGAATCTAGAAACTCAGAATAACTCATCATCGATCTAACCATCTCCATAAGAGTCATATTCCTTCGCTCTGCTACACCATTCTGCTGGGGTGTGCCAGGTGCAGACAATTGGGATTGAATCCGAGCCTCTGATAAGTAATTCCTAAAGTCTCCCAAGAGGTACTCACCGCCACGATCAGATCGTAGTATCTTAATACTTTTACCTTGGCATTTCTTCACATCAGCCTTGAATTCTTTGAACTTGTCAAAGCATTCAGACTTGCAACGCATCAAGTAAATGTATCCATATCTTGAATAATTATCTATAAAAGTGATGAAATACTCAAAACCACCTCTAACCTGGATAGACATAAGACCACACAAATCAGAATGAACCAATTCTAACACATCTTTGGCTCTATACCCCTTGGCCTTGAAAGGCCTCTTGGTCATTTTACCCTCCAAGCAAGATTCGTAGGTTGGGAAATCTTCCAGCACTAATGAACCCAGAGGTCCATCAGCTATCAACCTTTGAATTCTGCTTAGGTTAATATGACCAAGCCTAAGATGCCAAAGATCTATTTAGTTCATCTTCGAAGGTTCTTTTCTCTTATTGGAATTAGAAGATGAGTTATTAACTTTAATTTGCATCGTGGGAGCTTTTGGTTCAAGTGTGTATAAATTTCCTATCAATGCACCCGAACATATAATGTCCCTATTCCTTTTTATAACAACTCTGTCATTAAAAGAAATAGAATATCCATCCATAAACAATTTAGAAACTGAAATTAAATTCTTTCTAAATAAAGGTACATAAAGGCAATTCTTAAGAACCAAAACTTTATTTTCTTCTAAAGATAAATGAACGTCTCCCACTGCAACAGCCGCCACCTTCATGGCATCGCCCAAGTATACGGTAATCTCCCCTTCAGCCAGTCGTCTGGTTTCCTGGAACCCCTGCAAAGTATTGCAGACATGATCAGTGGCTTCCGTATCTACACACTAGGTGTCGGTAGATAACACCGTTAAACATGTTTCAGGGACTAGACCAAAAGATATACCTTTGTTCTGCTTGCGATTGGGGCAGTCCTTCTTCCAATGTCTAGTCTGCTTACAAGTGAAGCACTTGCCTTTCGGCTTCTTCACTCCTCCCACCACCTTTGCCCCAGTTTATTTCTTCTTCTTCTTGCCTTTCGGCTTAGAAGTAGAAACCTTTTGGGTCACCATGGCATGTGCCTGAGCACTCTGACAAAATAGCCCCTCTACTGCTTGGACTTCTGTCAGAGGCTCCGCCAAAGAATACAACCTCTTGTTCATGTTGTAGTTTAGGCAAAACTGGTCAAAACTCCTACGTAGAGACTGGAGAATGATATCGACCTGGGTTTCCCCATCGATCTCAGCTCCAAGGACCTCCAACTCATTCAAATGAGCCATCATCTTGAGAACATGATCCCTCACGGGTGTTCCCTCGATCATGGTGGTCGTCATCAAGTTCCTCATGGCTTCCTGGCTTGCAGCCCAATTCTGGTGTCCGAAAAGCTCTTTGAGATTGAGCATCATGTCATAAGCAGTGGGCATGACTTGATGCTGATGTTGCAATACATTTGACATAGATGCCAAAATGTAACACCGCGTCATCTCATCGGCCTTTATCCACTTCTTATAACTCTCTTTCACATTTTCTCCAGAATCATCCGTAGGCTTAGGAGGGCACTCTTTGAGGAGTACATATTTATATTCCTCAGCAGCCAAGACAATGTCAAGATTCCTCTTCCAATCAACATAGTTGGGTCCAGTAAATTTATTCTCTTTCAGTATCACAGCAAGCGAGTTGAAAGTCATTTTAAAAGAAAACCTAAGAATCATATAGATCAAAACATTAGATTTTAAAAATTATTGATTCCTCAAACAATAATATTTTAAAATCAACCAACACCTCAAAACACCGAGAATATCGTATGCCACGATAGTGTGGACGTATACGAATTCTACATTTGTAAGAGAAGGTTTTAACCATTAATTATATTATCTTGTCAACCTAACTTTTTGACCAGTAAAATTAATAGTTAGTTTCTCTTTGGCCTTACAAATAAAAGCAGTGACTCCGATGGGGAGGATACTTATATTTGTATCTAAGTATTCACCATTACTCGGTACCAAGGTAATTATCTCGGGTTATGTGCCTTCCAATGGGGAAGTACACACGCTCCTTAATAATTCCCTATAACCATATTCAACCTTGTGATCCACAAATAAACTCATCCGATGGGGAGGAAGGCACTCAGAGCCGATGGGCAAGTTTGTTTGCATCACATGTCAAATTGTAATAGAGGCCATGGGAATTTATAAAAATATCCCTCTCCCACTTAGTAATTTGAAATTGAGGAATTTTCTAGCCTACGACATGCATATCAAATAATAACCAATAAATATGAAAATTAAATATTTTCCAACTATTATGGCTTTTGTCTTCAATATGTCTCTCGTCGCATCGCCAGCTCGTCCGCTCCTCCTACGCCATGTACGAGCCATCCGGAGATCCGGGCCGAGACTAAAAAACTATTTTAATTTACATCCATCAATCCTATACTCCACGACGGAGTGTACATGAAATCTAGATTGAAAGTAAACTAAAATAAAAAGAGTGGCTAAACAATGCCGTATCTAATTTACAAAAAATTAAATACTAGCCTCGTCAACCCCGAGGATTCAATAAAATATACAATTACACACATATGACCATAATAGTTGGATCCTATGCCTGCAACAAAAGAGTTAACCTACGCATATCCTACTATTATCTGACACATATAATATATGAAAAATGCATAAGATTAACCGAATCCTAAACACACAAAACCGGAAACCGTGGCTCTGATACCACTTGAAGGTAGGAAACTTCGCTTCCCACTTCAACTCGGTCGCTTGTTCATGGCGATCCATTCTACGTCCCCGGATAAAAAAATTTATCCTTGACAAGAGGGATTGCCCAAGCAACCTTGTCATCATCGTGCTATTCGATTAGAGTAGTCACTTGAACAAACTTGTTGTTCAAGCGACCAACCTCTATTCTACGAATAGCCGCGGAATAGACGATGTACGGATTGCCGGATTTTGTGTCTATGTTCGGGGTCCAAGTATATTTAGCCACAAAAAAGAATATATCATGCATATATAATTGAAAAACAATTACAAACATATTACATATGAAGATAGATAAGTGTTATACCTCTCGATCTTCTATTGTATGTCCTTCCTCCTTTTGGACGTCATGTGGGCGATGATCTACCAAAAGTCGAAGCTCCTAGATCACCAATATTCCTTCCTTACTCGTTCCGAACAAGAGGAAGAATAGAAACAAGACCCTTCTCCTTCCTTTAGCCAACCAACAAACAACAAGCAAGTTGCTTGCCGCCGGCCAACAAGGAGAAGGAGAGAAAGATGAATGCCGACCAAAAGCACCAAGGGAGGACCCTAAGCCTTGGTTCCACCGGCCAAGGAGAAGAGGAGAGCTAGGTTTGGATGTTGTCCATGGAAGGAGAGGAGCTGTATGGATGCCGATCACCAAAGAAGAAGAAGAAGAAGATAAAAAAAATGTTTCCTTATTTGGTGCCGCCAACTCCAAACCCTAACTCCAAGCTTCTTGCCGCCAACTCCAAAGCTCCCTTACTTCTTATTGATCACCACGCCAACCCTAAAGCCTCCTTTTATAGAGTTACGGATAAGCCTTGTTTTAATCTCCACCATTGATTCTAGGGATTTAATTTCAATCGTCGGATCTAGAGATTTAATCTCAACCGTCGAATCTAGAGATTTAATCTCTACCTTTGGATCTAGAGTTTTGTTTTCATCCGTTGCATCTAAGCTTCATGAGGTATTAATAGGCTACAATAGGGACCATGAGGAGGAGTTGGATCTTTGCCACCCAATGGATCAAGCCTGTTGGGGATCGATCGATGTGTAGATGTTGGCTGGTTAGAGGGGGGGGGGGGGTGAATAGCCCTCTTTCGATCAATGACATAATTTGCTTGTCAACATAATCGTTAGCGCAAGCGGAATACTAATAAACAATCAAACAAAACAAGAAATGCAAAGATAAACAATGCTAACACAATATGTAACGTGGTTCACGGCTACGCCGCTAATCCACGGTCCCCGATTCGTCCAAGGTGAATCACTCCTTTGCCAAATCCACTAGATCTCTCCTTTGCACAAAGCTAGGTGGAGGTAACCTCTTTTACACAAGGATCACTCTTCTATAATAGAATGAAGATTAGCATAAGTAGAAGAGTGAAAAACATTTAGGGCACTTTGAGAGCTGTTAGCAGTTCAAGTATTAGGCCTCCAAAGCCCCACACCCTTCCTCTTTATAGAGGAAGAGAGTTTCTTCCCGTTGACACAGGACCAGTCGACTGATGCCCCTAATCAGTCGACTGATCCTGTAGTCGTTGCCCAATAACGGCTGCTTTCCACATTTGATTTCATCCAACGGCACCGTCATCAGTCGACTGATATTGCCATCAGTCGACTGATGCTCGATCAGTCGAGTGCTCGCAAGCTCGACTCCATTCTGTGCTCGAAACACTTGCGGCCAGTCGACTGATGCCTTCATCAGTTGACTGGTGGTCTCGCAGTCGACTGCCAATCCATGCCAGTCGACTGTTGGCACTTGAACTGGGCTCGAACACTAGTTGAGTCACAGTCAACTTAGAGTAGTTGACTACCATAATATGGTAGTCAACTGATATTGGGAAATCCCATCCGACACTTAGCCAAATGGCCAAGTTTCACCTAAGAGCACTACCCCTTCCCGGGTTACATTCGCTCACTCTCATCCCTCGGAGTCCCTCGCCTTTGAAGTTATCTTTGTCTGGCCACGTCCCTCGGATGTGCCAAGCGCACGACTCTGTAGTGCCATCCTTCGCGTCTCGCCCTGAAGTCTACTTCCTCTGGCTTCACTCCAAGCTCCTCGTCCGGCGGTCCCTCGGATGCTCCAAGCGCACGACTTCCGCAAAGCCATCCTTCACCGACTCAAGGACCGAGTCATAAGATGTGAAACTCGCCAAAGCTCCATGTGTGAATTTCTAAGTCTTGCAAGACTCCAACACACATATCAAATCACAATAACAACCTAACTTAAACCCTTTGCCACACACATCAAAACCATATCACGGGTTGATTTCCCTAATAATCTCTCCCTTTTTTATGTGTGGTAATCCATTTAAGTTAGGTAAAAACATTTGATAAAATATTAAGGAAAGAAAGCATGTGAATAACATGATTAGAAACTCTCCCCCTTAATACATGAAACTCCCCCTAAATGCATTAAACTCCCCCTAAATGCATTCCCCCTTTACTTAAACATATATCTTTCTCCCTCTTTGACACCATCAAAAAGATTAAACAAGGTTTATATGTCATGACATCAAGTATAGAGAGAAACAAAAAACCAAAACATGCCTTAAAATTGGATACGAAAGGTTATTGGGCATGTTATCAGATGACCAGTCGACTGGTTCAGACTACCAGTCGACTGACACATGCATTTCGGGGTTTTTCAGGTTTTCGGGGTGGATTTCAGAAATGCATTAGAAAATCTATAAAATTCAAAAAATCATGAAATTTGGGGAACATATTTCTTGTAAGTATATTTATCAATGAAAAATAGTTGTCAATGAAAAATCATTATATTTTCAAGTATTTTCCAAAAATCCAAAAGTTTCAAAAGTAACTAGGTTTTTGATCAAGTTAGTATCAAGTTTATCACCTAGTTTTGCTTTAAATTGTTTCAAAACATGAACACATAGATTTTAAAGTAAGAAATTATTTTGAAAACATATGAAATATCCAACCATGATCTTTGGGCAATATGTATATGAATTAAACATAAGCTTTCCCCATGATTGATCTATTATTGCTATTTTGACACTTTACATGACCATCTAGATGTCATAGGCATTAGTGGACCATGAGTATCATCCTAACATCTCACTCATGCTAAATTTTCAATCAAGGTAGCCTATGGTGAGTGTGAGATGTATCCTAAAGGTATTTGTATATATTTAACCATTATTTTCATGCAATTCTATCAAGGATAAGTATCATCCTATCATCCCACATTATCATAAATATACATATGCATTGATTTCATATTATGATCATGAAACAAATGTATTCATCAAATTGTGATCATGCATTAGGTATTACATCATGATAATAAGGCAAATATCACCTAAAGCATGATTTATCTATTTATGGGTGTATTATCATCACCCAACACTATTTCAAAAATATTGTCCCGCCATCCTAAGTCAACCAAAGATATGATATAGGTAAATTCCATATGGTTGACTATCCTAGGGTTTTCCTAACCCTTAAGGATGGATTTAGGAACCCAATACAAATTCTTGCCTATAGGGTTCACTAAAAATTCCTTAGGGATCCATTTTCTAGCTATTTCCTTCTTTTTGTCTTGACCCCTAACAATTAAGCATTTATAGGCCTTTTCATTTTTCTTTTCCTTATATCCTAGGCCTTTCTTATTGAAGCTTGCTCTCTGGCTCCCAATTATCATGTTAAGTGTATTGGAGCCAATAGTGAACTTTTCTAGGGCCTTGGTTAAATGATCTACCTTTTCCCTTAGAGCTCTATTTTCCTCAATGCATGCCTCATTAACATCAAATGGCATATAAAGATCATGTGAGCATACATCATCATGACTAGAAGAAATATTTTCGTTATCATTAATATTTAAGCATGCTTTTTCTAGCTTATTTTCTAAATCCTTAATTTGATCTAGCATGCTCTTATTTTTCTTTTTGGCCCTAAATAGATCCTTAGTAAGACTAGAAATTATGGAAACTATTTTGTGGGGTGAGAGATTCGTTACCATAGTCTCCATGTCTTCTTCTTCTTCGGATGAGGATGGTGAAGAAGCTCCCCCTTCGCTAGAGCTCTCCTCACTTGTGCTTGATCCTTCATTTTCGGAGGAGGAGGAGTCTAGATCGTCAAAAGCCATTAGTGTCAAATTTGTGACAAAGGCATTTTCTTCCTCGGATGATGATGATGTTGAGGAAGAAGGGTCATCCCAAGTCCTTGCTTTTAGTGTCTTTGCCTTACCTTTTTCTTTGGCCTTCTTCTCTTCTTCCTTCTTCTTGCTCTCCTTCTTCTTCTTTTCTTCTTTCTTTTTCTTCTCCTCTTTGCTCTTGTTCAAGAGGGGACAATTGTCCGTTATGTGTCCCTCTCCTTGGCAATTATAACAAATCACCTTCCCCCTTGGTCTTCTCCTCCTATCATTAGATTTATTAAATTTGAAATTTTTCAAAGCACGCCTTACCTTCCTTACCATGTAGGCTTCTTCCGTGCTATCCATGGAGGAGGAGGAGGATGCTTCATCGGAGGAGGAAGGAGTCTCCATCTTCTTCTTCCCTTTGTTGACCAATAGTGCCACTCCCCTTGATGGTTGAATTCTAGGCTCTTCTACTATTCCTTCGAGCCTTGTTTCGTGGAGCTCCATAGTTGAGAAGAACTCCTCCAAGGTGCTCACTTCTAAATTCTTGGACATGTAGAAGGAGTCCACCATTGAGCTCCATCTTGAGAACCGAGGAAAGGCATCTATTGCCTTCATGAGCATGTCCCAGTTGGAAAGCTTTTCACCTACACTTGTCAAACTGGTTAGAATTTCCTTAAACCTAGAGTGTAGGGATTTAACCTTCTCTCCCTTTTCGAGTTTGATATTGGATAGTTGGGAGCGAAGGACATCTCTCCTTGATAGCTTGGCCTCGGATGTGCCTTCATGAATTTCTATGAGCTTCTCCCACATCTCCTTGGCGCTAGCACACTCTCCTATCCGGTTGACTTCTTGTTGGGGGAGTACATTGTAGAGGTGATGTTTGGCTTTTGAGTTTGCCAAGTACTCTTCCCTTTGCCTCTTGCTCCACCTTGACTTTTCCAATGGCTCCCCTTCTGCATCCCTAGGCATTTCGAAACCGTTTTTCATAATTAAAAGAATTTCGAAATCGGTTTCGAAAAATACCTCCATTCTCTTATTCCACCAAGAGAATTCTCCTTCAAACTTTGGTGGGTGAATGTTTGAGCCAGCCATCCTTGAATGTGCATGTTGTGGCGGTTAGTCCTCGACAAGCTTTCCTTGGCTATGATACCACTTGTTGGGGATCGATCGATCTGTAGATGTTGGCCGGCTAGAGGGGGGTCAATAACCCTCTTTCGTTCGATGATGTAATTTGCTTGTCTACAAAATCGTTAGCGCAAGTGGAATACTAATAAACAAGCAAACAAAACAACAAATGCAAAGATAAACAATGCTAACACAATATGTAACGTGGTTCGTGGCTACGCCGCTAATCCACGGTCCCCGATTCGTCCAAGGTGAATCACTCCTTTGCCAAATCCACTAGATCTCTCCTTTGCACAAAGCTAGGTGGAGGTAACCTCTTTTACAAAAGGATCACTCTTCTACAATAGAATGAAGATTAACACAAGTAGAAGAGTGGAAAATGTTTAGGGCACTTTGGGAGTTGTTAGGAGTTCAAGCATTAGGCCCCCAAAGCCCCACACCCTTCCTCTTTATAGAGGAAGAGGGTTTCTTCCCGTTGACACAGACGGTCGATCATGCCTAATCGATCGATTCTAGTCGTTACTTAATAACGGCTGCTTTCCATGCTGGATTTCATCCAACGGTACCATCATCAATCGACTGATATTGCCATCAGTCGAGTGCTCGTGAGCTCGACTCTATTTTGTGCCTGAAACACTTGCAACCAGTCGACTGATGCCTTCATCAGTCGACTGGTGGTCTCGCAGTCGACTGCCAATCCATAGCAGTCGACTGTTGGCACTTGAACTGGACTCGAACACTAGTCGAGTCACAGTCGACTTAGAGTAGTCGACTACCATAACATGGTAGTCCACTGATGTCGAGAAATCCCATCCGACACTTAGCCAAATGGCCAAGTTTCACCTAAGAGCACTACCCCTTCCCAGGTTACATTCGCTCACTCTCATCCCTCAGAGTCCCTCGCCTTTGAAGTTATCTTTGTTCGGCCACGTCCCTCGAATGCGCCAAGGGCACGACTCTGCAGCGCCATCATTCGCATCTCGCCCTGAAGTCTACTTCCTCCATCTTCACTCCAAGCTCCTCATCTGGCAGTCCCTCGGATGCTCCAAGCGCATGGCTTCCACAAAGCCATCCTTCACCGACTCAAGGACCGAGTCATGAGATGTGAAACTCACCAAGGCTGCATGTGCGAATTACTAAGTCCTGCAAGACTCCAACGCACATATCAAATCACAATAACAACCTAACTTAAACCCTTTACCACAAACATCAAAACCATATCACGGGTTGATTGCCCTAACAAAGCCCACATAAAGTCCGATCAATTAATGATAATCCAATCCACTAAAGGATTATCATTGATCTACCTCACCAACCCCCATAAGTTAATATGAGCTCCATATATTATATGTACATTTTCTCCCCGTGTTTAAGATCTCGAATGTCCGTCAATTAATTAATTTACTGACAATTAATTAATCGACATCTAACTCCATGAGTAGTACCACTCAACCTTTTCATCATGCCGAACCAAGTCCACCTATAGGGTTTACATGATGAACCTTATGAGCTCCTCAAGGGGACATCATCATCCTAATATATAGGACACGATTTCCTCCTATAATCAATGACACACCATATAAATAATATCATTTCCCAACTTACCGAGCCTATCGATTTAATCTATAAATCTCGCCCATTCATAAATCAAAGAAATGAATACTAAGTATATGTGTCCGTTATTATATCGGGATTAAGAGTATGTACAATATAATATCTGAGGTCCGATTCGATTATGTAGTCAGCAATAAATCGAATCATCTCTAAGTCGGTCCTGCTCAATACACACAAAGTGTGTTAGTTATAGCCCTAGAGCCAATCATGTGATGGTTGAAAAGGGAACATTTTGTATCATATTCAATAAAGGCAAAGGATTGGTTATTATATTTATATCTTGCTTGTGCCAGCTAAATTAAATATAATAATGCCCTAGAAAAGTAGGTTCTTATCTACAGCACATCAATTGGCAGAATTGATTATGAGAGGCTGTATAGAATACTTTCCTAAATGTTCCTAGTCAAGTATTAATATGCAAGGGCAATATTAATACATAAAGACTAGCATGTAGGTCGATTGATGACTTGATCTCACAAGTCATGGATATATGATATCAAGTTAACACATGGGTATATATTAGAGAATATATACTGAACTGACCCGCCATGAGAAAGTTTCATGGATCGTTATATGAGTGTCATAAACTTTCTCATGTGACTATTGGTATGAATAGTCCTCGAACCTGAAGTCACTACGGTTCCCTACATAAGGAATTATATACTTTGGTATCTTCAAACGTCACCCGTAACAGGGTGGACCATAAAGGCGATTACTGGGTATATAACAAATTATGCGGAGGGATGTGAGTGATGTAGATGGGATCTATCCCTCTCATATGATGAGAGTGATATCGGTGGGCCCCTTGATTGAGTAGAACTACTAAAACGCATGGCCATGCTCAAATGAGTCAATATGAGATATTGAGCTCATTTGTTTGAGTTAGTTTACTCAGGGATCAAGAAACACATAGATTGATCGAGGATGACACGGTCTATGCCTCATTGGTCAATCTGATATCAAGGATAGAAGGACACGGTCATACATTATAGTAGTCACGGAAAGGTTAGTCGGATCTTGACTTATTTCGTAACTTGGGTAGCAATGATGTATTGCTAGATGCCGCTCATTGCTTGTGTATCTAAAAGAGTTTAGATCCAATGCCAACGTTATGAGAGCCTATAGGGTCACACACAAAGAGCATGATGATTAGAAGAATTAGTGCATTCTAGTTTGACTAGAATAATTTGGGAATAAGCTTAAGTACAAAATGGTTTTTGGACTTTAAGCTTAATGAGAATTTTAGCTTATTGATTTAATGAGATTAATTCAATATGTTACCTTATTGATTTAATGAGATTAATTCAATATGATAACATAAGCTTATTGAATTAATAAGATTAATTCAACATGCATGAATGCCACACAAGCATGCCACATAAGCATGCCACCTAAGCTAGATGAGGTGGAAGGAGACAAAGTGGTTTTTGTCTCCTTAAGTGGCCGGCCAAACAAGGAAGCCAACTCCTTGTTTGATTGTGTCTCAATGCAATGGATTGCATTGAATGTTAGGAGGTGAAAGGGTTTTTCCAACCCTATAAAAGACTCCATGGAGTGGCCAAAGCAAGATTTTGGTTGTTGTGTGAAGCTTGAGAGCTTGGTGGAAGCTTTGTTGTGTGGTTTTGTGAGTGTAGGCTAGCAAGAAGAATAGTCTTCTTCTTCCTTTCTCTTTTCCCTAGCTTCCTCTCCTTTAGGGACTTCTCTAGCAAGAAGGAAAGGAGAGCTCTTCTAGTTTCTTTTGTGAGACAAGAGCTTGCTCGTGTGGATACATATAGAGACACGGACATTTGAACGTGCTAAAGATCCAACAAACCAAAAGGAAAAGCGGGATTAACAAGGGCACGCAACAAAGGTAATCCTCTCCTATAAGATAGGTTTGGTTTTAGAGAAATTTATTTTGTACGAGGTTTTCTTTCACAAGGATCACTAGGAAGGATCTAATTTTTCCGTTCTTGCATATGCTATTTGGCATAAAGAATTCCTACAAAGGGTATCAGAGCCACTTATGCGAAGATCATATAAAAATAGTTTTCTCTATTTTATATATGATATAGAAGTAGGATAAATTTTATTATGAGTTGATAATTGCATTAGCAATTTTTCAAACATAATAAAATATCCGATGTCTTTTAAAAGTTAAAATTGACATGGTGCATGGTTATGGCCTAGTCCCAAAAGTTTGTGATTGTGTGTTGTAATTCTTAATACGGCCTGCGTGTCGTGCCTTTCTCCTAAAATTCTTGTTGTAAAAATTAGTTTTAGACTCGAATGTAACTCAGTATTTCTCCTTTGTAATATACAAAACAAAGATGGAGGGTCCATTGGATGATGAGGTTACAAGGAGGAAGTCAACACACAAGACAACCAAAGGAAGCACTTGGGAGAAGATACTATCCCTAGGTTGACCAATCAATCTTTTCATTGGCTTGAGAAGATTGTAGAATAAGGGCCATAACCATCACACGCTTAGTTTAATATGTATGTGATGCATGTTAGTTTAGCTTATATGTGATGTATGCTAATATGTATATGATGCATGTTTTTATATCTTAATAAGTCAAATACGATATGCCTACCAAAGTTTGGTACTCACTACTTCCTCGATCATTTGTTATTGGGTTTGCCAAAGCAAAGCAATGCATTTTATCTTGGAAGAGTGCGAGTGGACAATCGTGATGTCCCACTATCAAACTTGGTTAAGACTTAATTAAGTTTTTCTTAATTAGTTAAGAAAGTAGAGGCATATATTAGCTTTGAACATAAGTTTTAAAATTAGTTTTGTGTGATTTCCGAAAATCAGCTTTGTCTTAGAAGTGGTCGTTGCTCCGATATCCAAGAAGGCCTCTGTGCCTCGCCACAGCCTGGAAGCTGGTTTAGGAATAAGCACTAAACTAATCTAAACTTAACCAAAGCTATTAAAGAGTTACATCAGATGTAATTGGCAAAAGATTGCCTACCTAATCATACTACGTCTTGGGCGATTAGCCAAAGCTAACTCAAGACGAATTATGATGTGGATCTTTATCCCATATAAATTTATAGCTAAATAGTAGCTAATGATGTAAGTGAAAAGTGTTTGCCTACATCAATGATTAGCTCATATCAAAGCTATGAGAATTTAGTGGGAGCCTCATTTAATTAAAGGCCTAATTAAATGACTTAGGTATGATACTTAATTTTGCATTTTATTGTTGTAGATCACCATGTCATCTAACACGACACACCCCCTCAACTTGCGATCTGTCCTTGAGAAGGACAAGCTCAATGGAGCGAACTTTCTTGACTGGTATAGGAACTTGAGGATTATCCTCAAGCAAGAACGCAAACTGTATGTCCTAGAGCAGTCTACCCCTGAAATACCTGCCTGCGGCCACTCGTGCTGAAAAAGATGCTTATAAGAAGCATCAAGATGACGCATTAGATGTGTCATGCCTTATGCTTGCAACCATGAACTCTGAGCTTCAGAAGCAACATGAGAACATGGATGCCTATGATATGGTTGAGCATTTGAAACAACTATATCAAGGACAAGCCAGGCACGAGCGTTTTGAAGTGTCTAAGGCTCTTTTTGCATGCAAGATGCAAGAAGGAACACCTGTAGGAACTCACGTACTTAAAATGATTGGGTACGTTGAGAACCTTGAAAGACTAGGTTTTCCACTGAGCCAAGAATTGGCAACCGATGTTATGCAATGTTTAAACATATAATCAATTCATCATGAATTATAACATGAATGAAATTGATAAGCCTTTGCCTGAGATTCTCAGCATGTTAAGAACTGCTGAACCGAATCTCAAGAAGAAAGTTAGTAACGTACTAATGGTCAAAAAGGACAAAGGTAAGCGCAAAGGCAAGGGTAAGACCCAAGCCAAAGGCAAGGCCAATTCATCCACTTCAAAGGGTAAAGGTAAAGTACCTAAGGAAGGGGACTGTTTCCATTGCGGTGAGATCGACCTGGAAGCTTTAACCGCAAAGTCTACCTTGAGGAAGTAAAGAAGAAAAGAAGTGGGACTTACGCCTGTATACACGTTATAGAAGTTAATCTATCTATTTCTTCTACATGGGTATTAGATACCGGATGTGCATCTCACATTTGTACTAATGTGCAGGGACTGAGAAATAGTAGACTAATGGCAAAAGGCGAAGTGGACCTACGAGTAGGCAATGGCGCAAAAGTTGCTGCTGTAGCTGTAGGAACATATTCTTTGTCTTTGCCCACTGGGCTTATCTTAGAACTAGAGGAGTGCTTATATGTACCTGCATTGACAAAGAACATAATTTCTGTATCTTGTTTAGACAAGAAAAACTTTTCTTTTATAATAAAGGACAAATGTTGTTCCATTTATTTGAATGAAATGTTCTATTGTAATGCACCACTTATGAATGGTCTCTATGTTCTAGATTTAGAAAACCCAATATATAACGTAAATACCAAACGGTTCAAATCGAATGATTTGAACCAAACATATCTCTGGCACTGTCGCCTAGGTCACATAAATGAAAAATGCATATCCCAACTCCATAAAGATGGATTATTGGACTCATTTGATTTTGAATCATATGAGGTATGCGAATCTTGTCTTTTAGGAAAGATGACTAAAACTCCATTTAGTGGACATGGCGAGAGAGCGATGGACTTGTTAGGACTCATACATACTGATGTATGTGGCCCTTTCAATGTCGAAGCCAGAGGAGGCTATAAGTACTTTATTACTTTCACTGATGATATGAGTAGATTTGGCTACTTATATTTGATGAGACATAAGTCGAATCCTTTGAAAAGTTCAAAGAATTCAAGAATGAAGTACAAAACCAACTTGGTAAGCGATTAAGCTACTTCGATCGATCGAGGTGGTGAATACCTTAGTCAAGAGTTTCGTGATCACTGGCCGTGAGTGTGGGATAATATCCCAACTCACTCCACCTGGAACACCACAATGGAATGGTGTATCTGAAAGGAGAAATCGTACTCTATTAGATATGGTACGATCAATGATGAGTCAGACTGATCTACCTACTTCCTTTTGGGGACTAGCTCTAGAGACAGCCGCTTTCACACTTAATCGCGTCCCATCAAAAGCCATAGAAAAGACACCATATATGATATGGACTGGGAAGAGTCCCAAAATGTCTTTTATAAAGATTTGGGGTTGTGAAGCTTATGTTAGATGTCAAGTCTCAGATAAACTAGGACCCAAATCAGATAAGTGTTATTTTGTAGGATATCCCAAGGAAACTAAGGGATATTACTTTTACAATCCCACACTTGGCAAGGTGTTTGTTGCCAGAAATGCTGTCTTTCTAGAAAGAGAATTTATTTCTAGAAAAACTAGTAGGAATAAAATTCATCTTGAAGAAGTTCAAGATGACGATAACACTAAGGCTTCGATGGAAAATGAACAGGAACCACAAAGTGTTGTGGATGAGGAAATTGTTGCCCAAAGAGTTGTGGAGCAAACACCTGTTCAAGTAGACCAACCTCTTCGTAGATCTGATAGGATCCGTCGTCAACCCGAGAGATATTCTTTTCTCTTGACTGACAACAGTGACGTATTGCTTGTCGATCTTGACGAGCCTACATCCTATCAAGAAGCTATGAAGAGCCCAGATTCCGAGAAATGGCTAGAGGCCATGAGATCCGAAATGGAATCCATGTACACTAACCAAGTATGGACTTTGGTTGATCCACCTGAAGGGGTAAAACCCATTGGGTGTAAGTGGGTCTTTAAGGTAAAGACTGACATGGATGGTAATAAGCATACCTACAAAGGTAGATTGGTGGCTAAAGGATTCAAACAAATTCATGGTATTGACTATGATGAAACCTTTTCACCAGTTGCGATGCTTAAATCCATTCGGATCATACTTGCTATCGCCTACCACGACATGAGATCCGGCAGATGGATGTCAAAACCGCTCAATGGAAAGCTACTCGAGGATGTGTACATGACACAGCCTGAGGGTTTTGAAGATCCAAAGCATCCTGGAAAGGTATGCAAACTGCAAAGGTCCATTTATGGACTAAAGCAAGCCTCTCGAAGCTAGAATCTTCGATTCGATGATGCAATCAAGGAGTTTAGTTTCATCAAGAATGAAGATGAACCTTGTGTCTACAAGAGAAATAGTGGGAGCACAGTTGTATTTCTTGTCTTGTATGTAGATGACATACTTCTCATCGGAAATGATATTCCCTCACTCCCTGTGAAGATGTGGTTAGGGAATTGTTTCTCGATGAAAGACTTAGGTGAAGCCGCTATATTCTAGGCATCAAGATCTATAGAGATAGATCTAAAAGATTACTTGGCCTAAGTCAAAGTACATACATTGATAAAGTGCTAGATCATTTTGCTATGCAAAATTCCAAGAAAGGATTTCTGCCTTTATCACATGGTGTGAGTCTTCAAGACTCAATGTCCTCTCTTCTAAGGAGGAGAGAGATCGCATGGATAAGATCCCTTATGCACCGCCATAGGGTCTATCATGTACGCCATGCTTTGTACTGTCTCGACGCCTCGTGATGCTTTGAGCATGACGAGTAGATACTGGATCCAGTGAAAGTCATGGATAGCAATAAAAATATTCTTAAATACTTACGAAGAACGAAAGAATATTTCCTGATATTCGAGGCAATGAGGAGCTAATCAGAAGGGTTACAAAGTGATGCAAGCTTCCAAATGCATAAGGATGACTATAGATCGCAATCGGGGTACGTGTTTTGCCTGAATGGTGGAGCTGTGAGTCGGAAGAGTTCAAGCAGACATAGTTGCCGATTCTACAATGTGTTTAGTATATTGCGCGGCCGATGCAAAGAAAGGAGGTCTTTGGCCCGCAAGTTCATCGCTGAACTTGGGGTAGTCAGATCCAATAGACCTCTATTGTGACAACAATGGGGCTATTGCACAGGCTAAGGAACCTCGATCACATCAGCGGACCAAACACATACTGCGGCGCTTCCATCTCATTCAAGAGATCATCGATAGAGGAGATGTGAGGATATGCAGAGTACCGACAGAAGCTAACATCGCAGATCCATTGACCAAGGCTTTGGCACAGAGGAAGCATGATGGTCACACTAGGTCACTAGGTATTAGATATCATAGTGATTGGTACTAGTGCTAGTGGGAGATTGTTAGTTATAGCCCTAGAGCCAATCATGTGATGGTTGAAAAGGAAACATTTTGTATCATATTCAATAAAGGCAAAGGATTGGTTATTATATTTACATCTTGCTTGTGCCAGCTAAATTAAATATAATAATGCCCTAGAAAAGTAGGTTCTTATCTACAAGACATCAATTGGCGTAATTGATTATGAGAGGTAGAGAATACTTTCCTAAATGTTCCTAGTCAAGTATTAATATGCAAGGGCAATATTAATACATAAAGACTAGCATGTAGGTCGATTGATGACTTGATCTCACAAGTCATGGATATATGATATCAAGTTGACACATGGGTATATATTAGAGAATATATATCTTACTGACCATGAGAAAGTTTCATGGATCGTTATATGAGTGTCATAAACTTTCTCATGTGACTAGTGGTATGTATAGTCCTCGAATCTGAAGTCCCTACGGTTCCCTACATAAGGAATTATATACTTTGGTATCACAAACGTCAGCGTCACGTAGGTGGACCATAAAGCGATTACTGGGTATATAACAAATTATGCGGAGGGATGTGAGTGATGTAGATGGGATCTATCCCTCTCATATGACGAGAGTGATATCGGTGGGCCCCTTGATTGAGTAGAACTACTAAAACGCATGGCCATGCTCAAATGAGTCAATATGAGATATTGAGCTCATTTGTTTGAGTTAGTTTACTCAGGGATTAAGAAACACATAGATTGATCGAGGATGACACGGTCTATGCCTCATTGGTCAATCTGATATCAAGGATAGAAGGACACGGTCATACATTATAGTAGTCACGGAAAGGTTAGTCGGATCTTGACTTATTTCGTAACTTGGGTAGCAATGATGTATTGCTAGATGCCGCTCATTGCTTGTGTATCTAAAAGAGTTTAGATCCACTGCCAACGTTATGAGAGCCTATAGGGTCACACAAAGAGCATGATGATTAGAAGAATTAGTGCATTCTAGTTTGACTAGAATAATTTGGGAATAAGCTTAAGTACAAAATGGTTTTGGACTTTAAGCTTAATGATTTTAGCTTATTGATTTAATGAGATTAATTCAATATGATAACATAAGCTTATTGAATTAATAAGATTAATTCAAAGATTAATTCAACATGCATGAATGCCACACAAGCATGCCACCTAAGCTAGATGAGGTGGAAGGAGACAAAGTGGTTTTTGTCTCCTTAAGTGGCCGGCCAAACAAGGAAGCCAACTCCTTGTTTGATTGTGTCTCAATGCAATGGATTGCATTGAATGTTAGGAGGTGAAAGGGTTTTTCCAACCCTATAAAAGACTCCATGGAGTGGCCGGCCAAAGTAAGATTTTTGGTTGTTGTGTGAAGCTTGAGAGCTTGGTGGAAGCTTTGTTGTGTGGTTTTGTGAGTGTAGGCTAGCAAGAAGAATAGTCTTCTTCTTCCTTTCTCTTTTTCCCTAGCTTCCTCTCCTTTAGGGACTTCTCTAGCAAGAAGGAAAGGAGAGCTCTTCTAGTTTCTTTTGTGAGACAAGAGCTTGCTCGTGTGGATACATATAGAGGCACGGACATTTGAACGTGCTAAAGATCCAACAAACCAAAAGGAAAAGCGGGATTAACAAGGGCACGCAACAAAGGTAATCCTCTCCTATAAGATAGGTTTGGTTTTAGAGAAATTTATTTTGTACGAGGTTTTCTTTCGCAAGGATCACTAGGAAGGGATCCTAATTTTTCCATTGCGCATATGCTATTTGGCATAAAGAATTCCCTACAAAGTGTACTAGGGTGATTTTATGGTCAAGACAAACCAATACCAAATCACACTATAACCATACCAATGGTTTGTCCAAAGCCATCTCGGTTGTGAGCCTATACTTATACTTTACAAAGAGCCGATAACATGATCTTCCGTGTGACACCACACACCATGTTATCTACAATGTAATGTATTAGACAATATGCATAACCATAAAAATATGCAAACAATGATCATGTGATTCTTATTTCAAAATAAAGATGTTCATACAATAATTAGACTTTTCAGTATACATCCCAACACCTCATGCCTATCGGATCCCTCCAAGTCATCCATGACTTGTTCATCCATACGGTAGCCTTCAGGTGCTTCCATCGGCTATTATCATACTAAGTTGGTCTATACCGCCAAGGCACATTGGGCTTAGGCTGTTAAGACTATCGCGTGGATTTTAAGCCACCAACCATTGGACTTATGCTGCAAAGACTCCCGCTTGGACTTTTCGTCGCCAATATCACCCCTTGGACTTTCCTTGCCAACCCATGTTGGACATTCCATTTGGAAAGACTCAAGCTTGGAGTTTCCCTTGCCAAGACCCATGCTTGGACTTTCCCTTGCGAAGTGTCCCACTTGGACTTTTCTTGCCAACCCATGTTGGACTTTCCAATTGCCAAGACTCAAGCTTGCACTTTCCATCATATGGTCAACCCCATGTCAACCATATAGTCAAACAAGGGTCAAACCATCGTCAAACATCAAAATACCACTCGAGTCAAACTCGAATTCGGTTAATCATGACATGGGTCGATTTCACCAACAATCTTCCCAAAACATTGTCAAACATCAAAACACTACTCGAGTCCAACTCGAGTCTGGTCAATCGTGACATGGCCCGATTGCACCAACACATATTTCATCTTTATCATATAAATGTCATGATACCTTAGGTCTATCTTTTAATGTCATGTATGTCTAGGGTTAATTTTTATGCCATGACAACATGATTATTGGTACATGTCTCATTTATGCTATCATTTTATGCCATAATCATCATTCATGCATTAATAAAATTGATTTAAGGATAATGACATGATTTGAAGTCCCATATATAAGGGAATCAAGTAGTGTTGCCTTAGAAAAATACATGAGACCTTAGATTAGGATGAACAAAATCCACATCTCACATCAAATTGATATGTGTATTTTTCAAACACCCTAGACACATGTGAGATGCTAGGAAATGAGTTAAGTTCAAGGTGTATAGTTTTTGCATCTAGATGAACTCAAACTCATCTTATACCATGGGTGAATCATGAGGAAAGCTTATATACAAGTCATGTACATTCATCCCATAGACCATAGTTCAATATAAGATTTTAAAATCATTTTGAAAAACCTTGGTGCAGTCTATCTTTTGAGAGAAGTCACCATTGAAGGAGTTGATACAAAGTAGGGTCAAAACATTAAATTTTTCAATGTTTTTGAACTTTGTGTCAATCTCCTATTTTTATGAGTATTTTATTTTTCAAATATTTTTCACCCATAATGATTGTTATAAGTAGTATACGTATGAAATTTTAAGAATTTTTAAATTACGTATAATTACTTATGTATTTCATAAATCTAATTTCTGAACTTGATTTCTACAAACTACAGAAATCAGTCGACTTCCAAGTATGACAGTCAACTAGCGTCAAGAGCAGTCAATGCAGCGCCTCGACTGTAGCTGTTATAACTCGACTGGCCTTAGGGGCAGTCGACTGATAGCTAAAAGAGTCGACTGCCAGGCCTGATGTCGGGTAAACAAAGGTTGTTTAGCCTGATTTTAGCTATGTTATGCTACCCTAACTGCTCCTAACCCTAGGATATGCTTTGGAAAGCATTAGAAAGAGTGAAAATCCATTGGATATGGATTAGGAGAGTTTTTTGGGTGTGTATCAATTTTAAGGTGTGTGAAAGTTCAAGGTTGAACTTTTAACCTTAATTTTGATGGTTTAGTATTTCTATAGGCTTAGGGACTCTCCAAGGACATTGTTGGTGCAACGGTCGAGGGGGAGCAAGCCTTTAGGGGGAGGTTATTCATCATGGGATGATGGATGTATTCTGCCTCATGAGAGGGATAATTTTGAGAATGTGAGATGCCCAATGTTGGTGCAGGGGCACTAGATAATCAAACCTATATTTTGATTATGACAAAGACACAAAGTTAAGTTTACATCATTATCTCACGAGCTAAATCGAGTGTGCAGAAAAGTGCTAAAGCTTGAGCTGAATGGTAGCGACACTCAGAGGAAGCCGCGGTGATCGGGCGACACTCAAGTGACTTCGGAGGGAGCCGAAGGAATCGAGTGGAAGGACGGAAGCGAGAGCTACGAGGTAAGTATCGAGGTAAGCTCGTGTGAGTGAGAGATGGTAAAGTCGTGTCCTCTGTACGAGGATGACCATAGGCGGCGATCTAACTAAGACTTTCTGTGGAAGGTCTAGGTCAAGATCGGACAGTTAGAAACTGTCGCATTTACCATTTTCCGTACTAACCTCTTACTGACAGGAAGTGGCGGTGGATCATTCTTTGGACATTGGGAAGTCGATCGATGCTCATCGATCGGTGATGAGGCATCGATCGATGATGGCGATGAATCAACCTTTGCGCTAGGTCAAAACGGATAACGTTTGACGCGGCCACTTCGCGATAAAATTTAGTACAACTTCGTGATCTGTTCCAAAAGATGAGGAGACATATTCAGAGGCCAAACTCTATAAAAGGAGGGGAGGATTCCAACTTCAAACATCATCAAGTTTATTCTCAAGTGCTCCTAAAATGCCAACGCTCCAACACCGTTATAACGCCGACACGACGATAAGTTCTGATCTTCTTCGTCGGCAGCAGCATCAAGTAACATGTTTTGTTATTATATTCTTTGTTTTTATTCATAACGAGGTGAGGTAGGCTTGTTGCCTCATCCTCGTACTTTCGGTTTTGTGATCGTTGTCTCCTACCTTCAACGAGGAGGAGACGTTATAGTGCTTTGCCCTCCGTATGCGGTCTAGGACCGTTAGGACCTTGGAGTAGCAACCACTGGGTTGTGAACCAAGTAAAAATAAATGTGTCTCTTTATTTTCCGGTGTGCTTACTCGTGTATCGAACGAATGAACGAAAATATTTATGCTTGCTATTCACCCCCCTCTAGCGACGCTTCTCGATCCAACAATTGGTATAAGAGCGGGGGCGCTAAGATTTGGTGATACCACCAATCTAGCATTTTTTGGTTTTCTTTTTGTATTTTTTGAGTCGCATTCTTTTTTTAGTTTTTTTTCCTCCCGCACTACTAATCCAAGACGAAGTCTTGTTACACTTCTTTTGGTTGTGTGTTTGCAAGTATTCTCTTTTGGAGTAGTCGACGGTAAAACGACCATAACTTTTCACACAAGTGGACTCACAAAATGATCTACCTACCAAATCGAAGCTCTCTGAGAGATCTACATTTATTATGAGGGTTTACCCTCATAACAAGCTATTTCCAGACCCAAAAACCAACATTTAGTACCCTTTCGGGGATATCGAAGGTCGTAAGTTTCTAATTTTTGTTAGTTTCTTATTCTTCTTATTTATTTCTATTTATTTCCTATTATTTCCCGCACTACTAATCCAAGACCAAGTCTTGGAATTCTCTTTGGTTTTTATTCGTGTTTTGTAAGATACTTAATGGCTCACATTGAGGGGTATAGCACTACCCGACCTCCGTTCTTAAACGGAAATGATTTCCGTTATTGGAAAGGTCGGATGGAGTGTTTCTTGAAAACACAAGTCGAGACTTGGATAATAATCCAAACCGGCTTTGCTCTACCCGCCACTGATCAAGGGGAGCCCTTGGATTTTAACAAGTGGACAAATGCAACCAAGAGGAAAATCGAAGCCGATGCAAGAGCAACCCAAATATTGCAATGTGGCTTGTCCAAGGAGGAACTCAACCGCATCGGACCATTCATTAGCGCCAAAGACTTCTAGAACAAATTAATTGATCTACACGAAGGGACATCCGATGCTAAGGTATGTAGAAGAGATTTACTTTTAAATAAACTATATAATCTAAAGATGTAGGATCGCGAGACCTCCACCCAACTACATGCGCAGATCCAAGATATCGTCAACAATCTCCACTCGATCGGGCAAGCCGTAGAGAATCGGGACCTTATAAGGTACGCTTTAAATGCTTTCCCTAGGACTACCTTGTGGGCATCCATGGTCGATGCTTACATGGTCTCTAAGGACCTTTCGAAGCTTAGGTTAGATGAATTATTTTCCGAGTTTGAACTTCATGAGCAAACTAATATGGTCCGGCCCGAGAGAGGTATTTCTCTACTTGTAGGACAAAGAAGCAAGACACCCACCAGGCAAGAAGATGGACTCGAACCCGAAGACGAATCAGAGTCCGAATCCGAAGAGGTGGAAGCAATAGTGAACGTAGTGCGGAAGATCGTTCGGAGGGAAAGGAGTCTACTAAAGAATCAAAAGAGGGCACAATTCAAATCAAATCAAAAGAAGGCTTTTCATGCAACATGGGACAATGAAGAAGGCATCGACATAGCATGCATGGCAAGACCTGAAGAGTTCGAGTCAGAGTTAGAATCCGAATCCAATTACAACTTCGACTCCGAACTCGAGGACTACTTCGAGAAGCAACTCAAAGCTGGACCAAAGGAGAAAATTAAGGTTAGCTGCTCACTAATTCATACGCTTTACAATACAATTAAATGCTTACTAGGAAATTAACTAAGTCCGAGTCTAGGGTTGAGTCGTTACTTGAGGAGGTTGAAACCCTCAAGCAAGAGTCTACTCTAACCTCTTCAACTAGTTAAGTTCAAGAGGGAAACTCAACCCAAATTGAAAAACATGAGGAGGAGAATTCTCTCTTGAAAGACCGAGTTCAAGAGGTTGAGGCTAGGTTGGAAAGGTTCGCGTTGGGATCTAAGAACCTTAACCGACTACTTGGTGTTGGTGCAGTAGGCACCTAAGTCGAACCTAAGTTTTGATTATAGCAAACGATATAAAGTTAAGCATATATTGTTATCTCATAAGCTAAATCAAGTGTGCAGAAAAGTCTCAACGCTGGAGCTGAAGGCTAGCGACACCCGGAGGAAGCCGTGGTGGTTGGGCGACACTCAAGAGACTTCGGAGGGAGCCGAAGGAATTGAGTGGAAGGCCGGAAGCAAAAGCAACACGTAAGTACTGAGGTAAGCTCGTGTGTACGAGCGTAAGTAAGGTCTTATCCTCTTTACGGGGATGATCTTAAGTGTAGATCCGACCAAAGACTTCTTATAGATGGTCTAGGTCGAGATCGGATGGTCGACAACCATCAAAATTATGTTTTATTTGAGCTAACCTTGCCTTGCAGCTAACATCAGTCGACTGCCAGCTTGGAGGTCTCGACTGCCATCAAAAAGTCGACTGCCGAAGGTTAGCAATCGACTGATGCCATCACCGATCGATGATGCCATCAGTCAAGAGTTATCACCATTTTTCAAGGGGTTTTGTGCCCATTTGTGATTGGCTAAAGACCCATTCCATGAGGGGCTCAAAGGCTATAAAAGGAGGGCCAAACCTAGGGTTTTTCATCAATTCAAAAGCTTCCAAGTGCTTCCGATACGCTCCGACTCTCCGACATCCCTACGATGAAGCGCTGTCGAGACAACGACTAGAGCTTCAACCTCCAACCTTTAAAGTCATCGGTAACGAAAGTTCTAAATTGTATTTCAGCTTATTCCTTTTATTAAAGCTTTTATTATAACGAGGAGAGGGGGAGTGTCCTTCTACCTCGGGCTTTTTGTATCCGTCTAACTCCTACCTCCAACGAGGAGGAGTTCTTTAGTAGTTTGCCCTCCGTACGTGGTCAAGGACCACTAGGGCCTTGGAGTAGTAGTCTTCGGCTACGAACCAAGTAAATCTCTTGTGTCTATTGTCTCCTTTACTTATTATTTTGTTTATCTTTTCGCTGCATATAAGTTTATTTTTTAAAAAACGAATTCGTACTAAAAAGTTTCTATCGCTATTCACCCCCCCTCTAGCGATCCAATCGATCCAACACTTGGAACCCAAAGAACCGTGTACAAAAAAGTCAGACTCGGATTTAGGTCAAAGACTACGAATAGATCATATATGTCTATCATAAATCGTAGTCATCAAAGAGTCCAAGCATGGGCCCAAAAGTTTTATTGAACTCACATATAAGGACTAATAAGTTTTGGATTCCCCAGGATCAAGTTCATTATTTGAATAGACCATATTGGTTCAATGGTCCAGGGGGAGCTAACACAAAAATAGTATACCCGCTTACTTAGCAAAACCATTGCATATTTTACTTTAATTTTTAGAATGGCTAGATAGGGAAAATAGTTAGTTAACTCTTGATAATATAGTATCTGGATGCGGCGAGATGATAGTACGTTAGGGAAACAAAGTCTCGTGTATTCGAGCTAGATAAGGCGTATCTAACTTGGTGCACTTGACCGAGTGGAACAAGCTGAAGCTACCTCGTCGTATCCTAAACTAGTTAGACCAGGAAGTAACCCTAAGTGACTTAAGTGATATTTTCTTGAATTTGTTCTGATCAAAGAAGGCCCCTGTGCCTTGACACGACCTGGAAGCTAGTTTCTTAAAAAGTTACTTAACGATCTAAAGGTTAAATCTGAATCTAACCCAAGGTTGACTATCTTTAATCAATTTAAAATCATCTCACAAAACATATAAGGTGAACAAATTCTGAGACACATAAAATGGGTGAAATGTTAAGGATAATTGAAATATACTTAAAACAACCTCTTCAAAATACTACTTATTTTCTCAACTATTGTACTTAACAACTCTTAGGCCTAAGTTTAGCGCCCCCTACATATCTTATACTTCATATATTTGACTAAGGGGGAGAGCAAACTAATCCTAAGGGTTATATTATAAACCTTTAGATTATTAGTGCAAAGGGACACACCTCGAACCAATCTATCTAACTACTGCTAGACGCATGCTTGGACTCATAGTTGATTTATCTAGATGCATGCATATACGATGTTGTTTTTCAACCCCTATTTTATATAAAAACCCTAACATTCTTTTTTGATTTATGGCAAAAGGGGGAGAAGAGCAAAAGTTAAGGGTGAGTAACATAAAATTTAATTTTGAAAATTAAATTATCTCTTTCAAAACTCACCTAGGGTTAAGGGGGAGTTTTGGTTAAGGGAGAGTTTTTGGAAATGGCATTCATCATTTACTATACTTGTTTTATGCTTTAATTTCCCTTAACTTTGTGTTGGTTTGCCATAGATCAAAAAGGGAGAGATTGTTGGTGCAGGGGCACTAGATAATCGAACCTGTGTTTTAATTATAGCAAAGACACAAAGTTAAGTTTACATCGTTATCTCACGAGCTAAATCGAGTGTGCAGAATAGTACTAAAGCTAGAGTTAAAGGCTAGCGACACCCGGAGGAAGCCGCAGTGGTCGGGCGGCACTCGAGTGACTTCGGAGGGAGCCGAAGGATTCGAGTGGAAGGCCGGAAGTGAGAGCTACAAGGTAAGTATTGAGGTAAGCTCGTGTGAGTGAGAGATGGTAAGGTCGTGTCTTCTGTACGGGGATGACCGTAGGTGGCGATCCGACTAAGACTTCCTGTGGAAGGTCTAGGTCAAAGATCGAACGGTTAGAAACCGTCGCATTTACCATTTATAATGATTGTTATAAGTAGTATACATATGAAGTTTCAAGAATTTTTAAATTACGTATAATTACTTATGTATTTCATAAATCTAATTTCTGAACTTGATTTCTACAAACTACAGAAATCAGTCGACTTCCAAGTATGACAGTCGACTAGCTTCAAGAGTAGTCAATGCAGCGCCTCGACTGCAGCTGTTATAACTCGACTGGCCTTAGGGGTAGTCGACTGATAGCTAAAAGAGTCGACTGCCAGGCCTGATGTCGGGTAAACAAAGGTTGTTTAGCCTAATTTTAGCTATGTTAAGCTACCCTAACTGCTCCTAACCCTAGGATATGCTTTGGAAAGCATTAGAAAGGGTGAAAATCCATTGGATATGGATTAGGAGAGTTTTTTGGGTGTGTATCAATTTTAAGGTGTGTGAAAGTTCAAGGTTGAACTTTTAACCTTAATTTTGATGGTTTAGTGTTTCTATAGGCTTAGGGACTCTCCAAGGACATTGTTGGTGCAATGGTCGAGGGGGAGCAAACCTTTAGGGGGAGGTTATTCATCATGGGATGATGGATGTATTCTGCCTCATGAGAGGGAGAATTTTGAGAATGTGAGATGCCCAATGTTGGTGCAGGGGCACTAGATAATCGAACCTGTATTTTGATTATGACAAAGACACAAAGTTAAGTTTACATCATTATCTCACGAGCTAAATCGAGTGTGCAGAAAAGTGCTAAAGCTTGAGCTGAATGGTAGCGACACTCAGAGGAAGCCGCGGTGATCGGGCGACACTCAAGTGACTTCGGAGGGAGCCGAAGGAATTGAGTGGAAGGCCGGAAGCGAGAGCTACAAGGTAAGTATCGAGGTAAGCTCGTGTGAGTGAGAGATGGTAAAGTCGTGTCCTCTGTACGAGGATGACCATAGGCGGCGATCCAACTAAGACTTCCTGTGGAAGGTCTAGGTCGAGATCGGACAGTTAGAAACCGTCGCATTTACCATTTTTCATACTAACCTCTTACAGCAGGGAAGTGGCCAGGCTGGCAGTCGACTGCTGGACATTGGGAAGTCGACTGATGCTCATCAGTCGACTGATGGGAGGCATCAGTCAACTGATGGCGACGAATCAACCTTTGCGCTAGGTCAAAATGGATAACGTTTGACGCGGCCACTTCGCGATAAAATTTGGTACAACTTCGTGATCTGTTCCAAAAGATGAGGAGACATATTCAGAGGCCAAACTCTATAAAAGGAGGGGAGGATTCCAACTCCAAACATCATCAAGTTTATTCTCAAGTGCTCCTAAAATGCCAACGCTCCAACACCGTCATAACGCTGACACAACGACAAGTTCTGATCTTCTTCGTCGGCAGCAGCATCAAGTAACATGTTTTGTTATTATATTCTTTGTTTTTATTCGTAACGAGGTGAGGTAGGCTTGTTGCCTCATCCTCGTACTTTCGGTTTTGTGATCGTTGTCTCCTACCTCCAACGAGGAGGAGACATTATAGTGTTTTGTCCTCCGTACACGGTCTAGGACCTTTAGGGCCTTGGAGTAGCAACTGCTGGATTGTGAACCAAGTAAAAATAAATGTGTCTCTTTATTTTTCGTTGTTCTTACTCGTGTATCGAATGAACGAACGAAAAGATTTACGCTCGTTATTCACCCCCCCTTTAGCGACGCTTCTCGATCCAACAACCAATTTGGAAAATTGGGAGAGTTTAAAGGATTTCCTCTCTTTAGTGATATGACACTTATCACTAGGAAGAGTGAAGGCATCCTAGATGTTTTCGGACCAAGGGGGAGATATTAAAGATCTCATTGGGATATGAGACATTGACACTCTTGGGGAGAGCCTTTTTGATGTATGTCAAAAACGGGGAGAATTCAAGAGAAATGGAATTCCCAATTTGGAAAATTGGGAGGATTGGATTGAGTTAGTGGTCTAACTCAAAGATGTTGGTTTTTGTCAAACATTAAAAAGTGGGAGATTGTTAGTGCAATCAGCCCAGGTCATGATTGACCAGAATAGAGTTGGACTCGAGTAGTATTTTGATGTTTGACATTGATGTTTGACAAAGGAGTTGACCGTTGTTTGAAAATGAATTTACTTGATGGTTGACTTGGGGTTGACCATAATGGAGAAGTCCAAGTGGGACACTTGGCAATGGAAAGTCCAAGCATGGGTCTTGGCAAGGGAAAGTCCAAGCTTGAGTCTTGGCAAATGGAAAGTCCAACATGGGTTAGTAAGGAAAGTCCAAGCATGGGTCTTGGCAAAGGAAAGTCTAACATGGAGTTGGCATGGAAAGTCCAAGGGTTGATATTGGCGGCATAAAGTCCAAGGGTGGAGTCTTGGCAGCATAAGTCCAATGGTTTGGCGGCGTAAAGTCCAAGCGTGTGTCTTGGCAGCACTGGGGTTCGACCGTGGCAAAAGGCCTAGGAAGTCGACTGTCAGCATTGGGCATTTGACTGATGGCTTGAGCAGTTGACTGCCGTGGAAGGTAGTCAACTGCTGGTATTGGTCGTGAGCTCAGAATGCTCGATAACAGACTGATCAGTCAGCTATGAGGTTGCCAGTCGATTGATGGGTAATGGCAGTTGACTGCTAGTGTATCCGTTGGCTTGAATGCCGACATGGATCAAGTCCGTTGTGAGACAACGACATTTTTTGCAGTCGACTGCTAGGCGGAAATCAACCCGAGTTGCAGCTATAATAGAAGTTTGAAGGGGAGGATTTTTGCAGCGATTTTCTTCGGCGATTTGAAGGGGAATAGTTGATGCTTTCCAGCCCTACAAGGCTAGTCCAAGGCGATCAACAAGCAAGCAACCAAAAGAGTTTTTTTTGTAAAGTGTTTTTTACTTCTCTTGTTGTATTTACTTTGTATTTGCTTGTTGTTTCTTTGTATTACTGTTTTAATCATTGTACGAGGTTTCTCTTCTTCCGACCTGTTGTCGAGAATGAGTGTTTTATATTAGTGGTGGTGTTTGCATCGCTAGAGCTCATTTGAGCTCAATCTGTGGAGTAGGAACCCTAAGGTTCCGAACCACGTTATATCTTGTGCATTGTGTGCTTGTATTGTGTATTTATTTTTGTTTATCATTATATATTCCACTGCATACACTAACACTTGTAGCAAGCATGCAATCGATTTCTGTCAAGCAATGAACACGCTATTCACCCCCTCTAGCAATGTCCAATTCCTAACACGAAGTCGAGAGTTCTCGAGTCGGAGGGTCTTATAGTGATTGCCCATCGAGGTAGCTCTCGGAAGAGCTACAAGCCTTAGAGTAACAACTCGGCTAGGGTTGTGAACCAAGTAAAAACCCTTATCTCTCTATCTTATTTATTCCGCTGCATACTCGTGTTTCAAAATAAGTTTTTAAAATCTAAAGAAAATTTGTAACCTCCGAGATTCACCTCCTCTCTCGGAACATTTCAATCATACAATTGGTATCATAGCGGGGACCCTCCGAATTTGGTGTAACCACCATCAAGAGCTTTAGGATTTTCTTTAGTTTTTGCATTTTTGTCTTAGAATAATTTTTCATTAATTTTTGCTTTAGAATAATTTTTCATTAATTTTTGCATTAGAATAATTTTTCATTAATTTTTGCATTTTTTTCTTAGAATAATTTTACATTAATTTTTGCATTTTTGTCTTAGAATAATTTTTCATTAATTTTTGCATTAATTTTTGTCTTAGAATAATTTTAATTAATAATTATTTTTGTCTTAGAATAATTTTGCATTAATATTTAGTTTTGTCTTAGAATAATATTTGCTTTTGCATTACAATAAATTTTTTAATAGTGCTTTAGTATAAATTTAATTTTTCCACAATATTGTTTAATTTAAATATCTCTAGGAATATTTCTGAATTTTAATTAATTTAAAATAAAATTTTAAAAATTTTATTTAGTAATTTCACACTTTGAAGAGTATAGCACTGTTCTCCCTCCTCTCTTCAACGGAGAGGACTTTTCCTATTGGAAGAGGCGAATGGAGTGCTACCTAAAAATTGACTTAGAGGTGTGGTTTTCAATTAGGAAAGGTTTCGTCACTCCGGTAGATGACTCCGGTGAGTTGTTAGAATCGGAGAAATGGACCACGGATGTTAGGAAACGAGCTCAAGTCGATTAGAAGGCCCTTAACACCTTGCAATACGGACTTACCAAAGAAGAGCTCAATAGAGTCGGTCCCTTCAAAAACTCTAAGGAATTATGATACAAATTAATTGAATTGCATGAAGGCACTAATGACACTAGAATAGCTAAATGGGACATGCTACTTAATAAACTTTTTAATTGTAAAATGAACGAAAATGAAAATGCTAGTCAACTTCACACGAGAATAAAAGATATTTTAAATGGATTGCATTTAATCGAACATCAAATAGAAAATAGGAACGTAATTAGGTATACACTTAAGGCATTACCGAGGAACGCCTTATGGACATCCATCATCGATCCCTATAAGGTCTCCAGGGATCTTTTCACAATTAGACTAGATGAATTATTTTTTCAAACTTGAACTACACAAACAAGCTAACTCGGGTCAAACCAAGAATGGTATTGGTTTAGTGGCAGGTTCAACCAAAAAGGAAAGAAAAATGAAAAGTGAGTCCAAAGAAAAGTCGGAGTCGGACCTAAATGGAGCAGAGGAATTGATAAATATGGTCCGAAAAATATTCAACCAGAGATAGAAGTTTACGAAGAAGGATGCTAGGAAGGTCGTTGATAACAAGTCGAGACCCTGATCGGAAGTAACTTGCTACGACTGCAACGAAAAAGGACACTACAAGTCGGAATGTGCGAATCTAAAAAAGGAAGAAAATCCCAAGAAGGAAAAGAAGAAGAAAACACTTAAGGCAACATTGGAAGAATCGTCTTCGGAAGAATCGGACGCAAAAGAGATGAAGAGAAGTTTCATGGTGTTCATGGCTGAATCAAGCTCCGGAGCCGAGTCAAGTTCCAAGTCCGAGTAAGAGTCCGAGCGCGAGAGAAGCCACAGATCTGCATCCATTTTTGAAGGACTAGATGAGGTAACTTCTCCTTTAGAAGATAAACCTTACAATATAATTGCATGCTTAGGAAGGAAATTAGCTAAGTCCGAGAATCGAGTCGACTCGCTTCTTAAGGAAGTCCAAGTACTTAAGGAGCAAGTCAACGACTTTGACTTGCCAAATTAAGGATAGAGACTCAACTCAAGTTGCAAAGCTTGAGGAAGAGAACTCAGTCCTAAAAAGGCAAGTAGAAGATCTAACCGGATCATTGGAAAGGTTTACTTCGGGCTCCAAGTATCTCAACAAAATGCTTGGATCTCAGCGAGCCGTGTACAATAAGTCCAGACTCGGACACAAAGCTAAATCCTCATACAAATCCGAAACACTAAAAATCGAGTCCAAGCATGGGTTCCTAAGTCTAGCTTAGTCAACCAAGTTGGACCAAATCAATTTTGGGTTCCCAAGAGTCAAGTTCACTTAGTGAACAAAACTCAACCAAGTTATCACTTAGGGGGAGCTAACACTTTACTTGTTTCCTTATTTAGTTAAACTCTTGCATGTATTAGTTTACTTTACTTGCTTAATTTAAAATGGACTAGATAGGAAACAAAGTAGTTTAAACTTGAACAACCTAGTACTAAGATGAAGTGAACTAATAGTAAGTTAGGGAAGCTCTTCGAAGTGCATGTCTAGGAAGTGGTCCATCCGATATCCAAGAAGGCCATATGCCTCACCACGACCTGGTGCACTAAGTCGAGTGGAACTGACCGAAGCTAACTCACTAAGTCTTTAACTAGTTAGATCAAGGCTTAGTCGAAAGTGAGTCAAGTACTTGATTCCATCATTGACTTTGTCTAGGAAGTGGTCGATCTGATATCCAAGAAGGTCGTATGCCTCGCCATGACCGGGAAGTCAATGTTGGGAATGTTGGTGCAGGGGCACCATGTTGCTGTAGTAGGCACCAAATAATCGAACCTAAGTTTTGATTATGGCAAAGACTCAAAGATAAGGTCATATCGTTGTCTAATGAGCTGAACCAAGTGTGCAGGAATGGTTAAGCTAAGCTAAAGGTTGGTGACACCCAGAGAATCTCGGATGGAGAAACCACGGTGGTTGGGTGACACCGGGAAAACTTCGAAGGGAGCCAAAGAATCCAGGTGGAGACTTGAAGCAAAGCTGTAAGTCACAAAAGGACCTGAGGTAAGCTCGTGTGTGTGAGTGAAAGTAAGGACGGGTCCTCTGTATGGGACATCCTTAGGCGGCGATTCGATCAAGACTTCTTGTGGAAGGTCTTGGTTGACATCGGACGGTACGTGGCCATTGAATTCACTTTTATTACTTTAATTTCGAGCTAACTTTTTGATGCAGCTAGATACCCTAGCCAACAGTCAACTGTTGGCTGTTAGTAGTCGACTGCTAGTGGCATCAGTCGACTACCATTCAAATTCAAGCTTCGATGAGAGTCAAACTTCATCCCCTCATCTTAGGGTGAGGTGGCCTTTTTGGATAGAACTTGATCTCAATGTCTAGGGGGTTGGAAGGATATAAAAGAAGGGGGGGGGGGGGTTTCACCCCTTTAGGTCATCATCTAAGCTCTCAAAATGCCTCTGCAACGCTACTCTCCTACGACGACTCTACGATGACAAAGCGCTATTGAAACACTGATGAAGCACTGCCGAAACACCGATGACATGAGCTCAACCTTCACCCTCTTAGTATTCGATATCTATTTCATATTTAGTTACTTCTAATTGCTATATTTCATTTATTTTATTGAGCTTTTATCGTAACGAGGAGAGGGGGTTTGTCTTTCTACCTCAAGATTTCTCGAAGTTTTGTAATCGTCGTCTCCTACCTCCAATGAGGAGGAGAAGTTTTAGTGAATTGCCCTCTGTACGCAGTCACGGACTGCTAGGGTCTTGGATTAGCAGTCGGTAGGCTGTGAACCAAGTAAAACCAAGCCTTGTTCATTTACTTTCCACTGTGCATTTTACTCTTGCTTGTGTTTTAATCGCATCGACGAAAAGAATTCACGCGCGCTATTCACCGCCCCACCTCTAGCGCTCTTTTTACGATCCAACAATTGGTATCAGAGCGGGGATGCTATGATTTGGAGTAACCACCAATCTAGCATCTTGTTAAGTTTCTTTTCATATTAGTTTTTCGATTCGTAGCATTTTTCGTTTCATTTAATTCCTATCTCCCACACTTCTAATCCAAGACGAGTGTCTTGGTACCTTTTGTCATTTTTGTTTTTTTTAGAGGTTCCCTTTTCTTTCTAAATGGCCCAACTCGAAGGGTTTAGCACCGCCTGACCCCCATTTTACAATGGAGATGACTTCCGTTACTGGAAGGGTCGGATGGAGTGCTATTTAAAAACCCAAGTAGAGATGTGGATCGTAATTCAAACCGGGTTCACGCTTCCTACTAATGAAGATGGTGAATCGTTGGATTGCGATCAATGGAAAAATGCCATGAGACGCCAAGTGAAAGTCGATGCCAAGGCTACGCAAATCCTACAGTGTGGCTTGTCCAAAGAAGATCTCAACCGCATCGGCCCCTTCATCAGTGTGAAAGACTTGTGGAATAAGCTCATCGAGCTACACGAAGGAACCGACGACGCTAAGGTATGTAAAAGGGATCTATTATTTAATAAATTGTACAATCGTAAGATGCAGGAACACAAGACCGCCACCCAATTACATGCATGAATCCAAGATATCGTCAATAGTCTATATTCGATTGGACATAAGGTAAAAAACCGTGGCTTAATAAGGTACACGGTTAATGCTTTCCCTAGGACTACCTTGTGGGCATCCATGTTTGTTGCCTACAAGGTTTCGAAGGACCATTCTAAGATTAAACTTGATGAAATGTTTTCTGAATTTGAACTTCATGAACAGTCTAATTCAGCCCCTACCGAGAAAAGTATTGCCTTATTTGCATAACTGAAGAAGAAGCTCAAAAGCAAACCACCATCGGAGGAAGAAGACGAGGACTAGTCGGGGATAGACGATGAGATGGAGACCGAACTAGTAAATCTAGTTCGGAAGATGATTAAAAGCTAAAAATGACACATCAATCAATCCAAGGAAGGTAAGTCTAAATCAAATTCCAACTATAGATGCTATGAGTGTACCAGGTTGGGCCACATCAAGTTAGAATGTCCAAAGCTCAAGAATAAGGCACAAAAGTCCAAGAAAGCACTCAACGCTACATGGAAGGAATTGTCGGAGGAGGAAGATGAGCTCAACAACCTCGTCTTCATGGCCAAGCCGACTGAACCCGAGGAAGAGTCTGACTCCGAATCCAACGATGAGTCTCTATTCAAGACAAGCCACAGATCCATATCCAGTTCAAAAGGTTCAATCAAGGTAAGTCGGTCTTTAATTGATACGTTATATAATGCAAATAAGTTTTTAACTAGAAAGTTAGCTAAGTCCGAGTCCAAGGTCGAGACCTTAGTTGAGGAGGTTAAACTCCTTAAACATGAGGTTTTCCTAACCTCTTCGACTAGTCAAGTTCAAGAGGAGGACTCAACTCGCGTTGACAAACTCGAAGTTGAGAACTCACTCTTGAAAGGATAAGTCTAAGATCTTAGGCAAACGTTGGAAAGGTTTACTTTGGGATCCAAGGGACTTGACCTACTACTTGGATCGCAAAGGGTCATGTACAACAAGGCCGGACTGGGGTTTAGATCAAATACGACTAACAAGTCATATATGTCAATTGTAAATCGTAATAGAAAACAAGTCCAAGCATGGGTCCCTAAGACCGCTTTAATTTCACAATTAGGATCTAATAAGTATTGGGTTCCCAAGGACCAAATCCACTACGTGGATAGACTGAATCGATTCAATGGTCCAGGGGGAGCTAGTACTAAATTTGTTTGTTCAATTACTTGAAATTAGACCTTGCATGCTTAGGTATTTTGTTTTAATTTTTAGAACGGCTATATAAGGTCAATAACTTGTCAATCTTGACAACATAGTACTAGGACACGGCGTGATGATAGTACGTTAGGGAAACAAAGTCTTGTGCGTCCGAACTAGGTAAGGCGTATCTAGCTTGGTGCACTCGACTAAGTTGAACTAGCTGAAGCTACCTCGCCATATCCTTAACTAGTTAGACCAAGGAGTAATCTTAAGTCACTCGAGTAATTGATTTCTTGAATTTGGCTTTGTCTAAGGAAGTGGTCGTTGTTCCGATAAAAGAAGGCCTCTGTGCCTCACCATGACCTGGAATCCAGTTTCTTGAAAACGTTACTTGATGAGCTAAGGGTTAAATCTGAATCTAACCCAAGGTTGATTAGTTTCAATTCATTAAAATTAATCAAGTAAAATTGAAGTCATCTCACAGAATACATAAGGACAACATGTTTGATCATGTAGAAAGGGTGAGATGACTCTAGGACTAATAAACTACAACCAAATCTCAAATTTCAATATCCAATCCAACTACTATATGTGTAGGATCAATGGATGTTGGATAGTGGGTGCTCCCGACACATGACCGGAGACCGACTGAAATTTTCAAAGCTTAGATTCAAAAGTCATGGATCGGTAGCTTTCGGAAACAACAACAAGCTCAAAATCATCGGATCAAGTGATATTGAGCTAAACTCTAACTTTACAATTCGAAATGTTTTATTAGTCAAAAGTTTTTAGTATAATTTACTTAGTGTAAGTTAATTGTGTGACAACAACTATAAGGTTATATTCTTAGAAAATGAATGCATAATTAAAACTAATGAAACCTCTAAAACAATACTTAAAGGAACTAGAAATAGCAATATCTACACAATTAATTTACCTAACTCCTCAACCAAGTGTCTTATGAAACAACAAGAGGAATTTTGGTTGTAGCACCGACGACTCAGCCACTCACACCCAAGACTCATTCACAAGGTGAGTCAGAGTGGTTTAGTCAGAGGTTTGCCTAACCTTAACAACTTGGATAATAAAATTTGTAATGCTTGTCAACAAGGTAAACAAACTAGGGCACAACATCAACTAACTAACCAAGAAAGAACCAAAAGTGTGCTTGAGCTCCTACACTTGGATCTATTCGATTCTCATGGCGCCAAGTCACTAAATGGGAGTCAATTTTGCTTAGTCATAATTGACGACTACTCTAGGTTTACCTGGGTTAGGTTCCTTAAACACAAAAGTGATACCTTAGACCAACTTACCAACCTATATAAGTTAATAGAAAATGAAAAGAACCTTAAGATTAAAAGACTTAGAAGTGATCATGGTGGTGAATTTGAAAACCATAGGTTCATCGACTTCTGTAACCTAAACGGATACCACCATGAGTTCTCTTGTCCTACAACCCCACAACAAAATGGTCTAGTCGAGCGAAAGAATAGAACCTTACAAGAAGCCGCTAGAACCATGTTAAACGAGTACAACCTACCCAATAGATTTTGGGCAGAAGTCGTTAGTATGACTTGTTATGTCCAAAATAGAATCCTACTAGTAAAGAGGCACCTTAAGACCTCATACAAAATCTACCATGATAAAGTACCTAACATTAAATACTTTAGGGTATTCGGATATAGGGTAAGGCAATCTCTTGCCATGATTAGGTTTTGATGTGTGTGGCAAAGGGTTTAAGTTAGTTTGTTATGTTGATTTGATATGTGCGTTGAAGTCGTGCAGGACTTAGTAATTCGCACATGGAGCCGTGGCGAGTTTCACATCTCATGACTCGTCCTTGAGTCGGTGAAGAATAGCTTTGCGAAAGCCGTGCGCTTGGAGCATCCGAAGGACCGCCGAACGAGAAGCTTGGAGTGAAGCCGGAGGAAGTAGACTTCGAGGCAAGAGACGCGAAGGAGCATTGCAGAGTCGTGCACCTGATGCTGCCGAGGGACGTGGCCGAGGATGAAGATAACTTCAAAGGCGAGGGACTCCAAGAGTGAGCGAATGTAACTCGGGAAGGGGTAGTAGCTCTTAGGTGAAACTTGGTCATTTGGCTAAGTGTCGAATGAGATTTCTCGACACGATCGCTATGTAATGGCAATGATCGCTCGAGTCGAACGTGGTTCGACCGGGTATTCGATCGGGTCGTGTTGAGGCCGCGCTGATCGCCATATGTGGGAAGTCGATCGCCAAGACCATCGATCGATCGGCGCAAAGCTGATCGGTCGTCGAAAGGGTTTGGCCATTGAGAACCGCTCGTAGCCGATCGGCGTCGACTACGAGCGAATGATCGATGAGGTCCATCGGTGTTCGTTGGACTACAGATCCGACGTGTTCGAAGACCGTTGTAGTGGCAAGGGGTGCGCTAATGGAAAGAAAAGCCTCCTCTCTATAAAAAGAGAGGGTGTGGAGCTTTGGGGGGTTAATGCTCTTACTCCAAATGACCATCCAAGTGCCCCACAAGCTCTAAACTCTTATTACTTGCTTTTACTTCAATCTTATTGTAAGAAGAGTGATCTTGATTGTAAAGGTTACCTCCACCTAGCTTGGTGTAAAGGAGAGACCAATAGTGATTGGTTTTGGCGGAGTGATTCACCGTGGACGAATCGGACCGTGGATTAGTGGCGTAGCCGTGAACCACGGTACATCTCGGTGTTTGTATTGTTTGTTTATCTTTTACTTTGTCTTTATTTATATTTGCATATTCCGCTTGCGCTAATCTTTTGTAGACGAGCAATTTACGACATCCATCGTAAGAGGGCTATTCACCCCCCTCTAGCCGGCCGTTTTGATCCCCTACAAGTTGTATCAGAGCCAAGGAAAGCTTGTCGAGGACTAACCGTCACAACAAGCAACATTCAAAATGGCCGGCTCCAACATCCACCCACCGAAGTTCGACGGCGAATTCTCTTGGTGGAAGAAGCGAATGGAGGTATTCTTCGAAACCAACTTTGAAATCCTTTTAATAATGGAAAATGGTTTCGAGTTTCCTAGGAACGAAGATGGGGAGCCATTGGAAAAATCAAGGTGGAGCAAGAGGCAAAGAGAAGAATACTTGGCAAATTCAAAGGCCAAGCATCATCTATACAATGTCCTCCCCCAACAAGAAGTCAACCGGATAGGAGAGTGTGCTAGCGCTAAGGAAATGTGGAACAAATTAATAGAGATCCATGAAGGAACATCCGAGGCGAAGCTAGCAAGGAGAGATGCCCTTCGCTCCCAATTGTCCAATATCAAACTCGAAAAGGGAGAGAAGGTAAACTCCCTACACTCTAGATTTAAGGAAATTCTAACCGGTTTGACAAGTGTAGGTGAAAAGCTCTCCAACCGGGATATGGTAATGAAGGCCATAGATGCCTTTCCCCGGTCCTCAAGATGGAGCTCCATGGTGGATTCGTTTTACATCTCCAAGAACTTGGAAGTAAGTACCTTGGAGGAGTTTTTCTCAACAATGGAGCTCCAGGAAATGAGGTTTGAAGGAATACAAGAAGAGCCAAAGTTTCAACCTTCAAGGGGAGTGGCACTAATAGCAAACAAGGGGAAGAAGAAGATAGAGATCCCCTCCTCCTCCGATGACGAAGCATCTTCCTCCTCCTCCATGGATAGCACGGAAGAAGCGTATATGGTAAGAAGGGTAAGACGTGCATTAAAAGGTTTTAGATTTAACAAATCAAATGATAGGAATGGGAGACCAAGAGGAAAGATCATATGCTACAATTGCCAAGGAGAGGGCCACATAAGGGACAATTGTCCTCTCCTAAACAAAAGCAAAGAAGAGAGGAAGAAGAAAGAAGAAAAGAAGAAGAAAAAGGGGAGCAAGAAGAAAGAGGAGAAGAAGACAAAGGAAAAGGGAAAGGCCAAAGCTCTCAAGGCAAGGACTTGGGATGATCCATTCTCATCCTCTTCATCATCATCGGAAGAGGAGAATGCCTTTGTCACCAATTTGGCCTTAATGGCCTTTGATGACTTGGATTGCTCCTCCACCGAAAATGAAGGATCAAGCTCAAGTGGAGAGAGCTCAAATGAAGGGGGAGTCTCCTCCACATCATCATCCTCCTCATCCGAAGAAGAAGAAGAGGACATGAAAACTATGGTAACGAATCTAACTCCTAAGAAAATAGTTTCCATGGTTTCTAGCTTAACTAGGGATTTATTTAGAGCTAAGAAGAAGAACAAAAGCATGCTAGATCAAATTAAGGACTTAGAAAATAAACTAGAAAAAGCATGTTTAAATGATGATAATATTTCTTCTAGCTTAAATGATGCATGCTCACATGATAACTATATGCCTTTTGATGTTAATGATGCATGCATAGAGGAAAATAGGGCTTTAAGAGAGAAAGTAGATTATTTAACCAAAGCCCTAGAAAAAGTTTACAATTGGCTCAAACACCTTGAACATGATTATAGGGAGCCAAAGAGCTTTCTTCAATAAGAAAGGCCTAGGATACAAAGAAAAGAAAAATGAAAAGGCCTATAAATGCCTAATTGGTAGGGGACAAGATAAGAAGAAGGTAATAGCTAGAAAATAGATCCCTAAGGAGTTTTTAGTGAACCTTATAGGCAAGAATTTGTATTGGGTTCCAAAATCCATCCTTAAGGGTTAGGAAAACCCTAGGATAGTCAACCATATGGACTTGACCTATATCATATTTTTGGTTGACTTAGGATGGCGGGACAACATTTTTAAATAGTGTAAGGTGATGATAATGTTGGGTTTCCGGCACCGCGGCGTGTGTGTGTTCGATCATGTTTCGTAAACATGAGCACAGTGGAAGCAATTAAAAAATAATAAATCTATATTTATTACAACACACACAACACACGCATGCATATTACAACAAGTGTAGACATAACCGTAAATTTAAATTTGCAATAAAAGGAAATTTATCTACGTTATACCTTCCGTATGACGTGTAGCGGGAACGGCATCAACCGGAACGATCCTCGTAAGAATCGTCTCTATCCGTATCCACGCCGAGCTCCTCGGGATGACTTCGCTAAGTCACGAGCTTCGTCTTCGTACGGGTTACTAGCCTCGTGTTGAAGACGACGTGATCGAGAGATGATCACGATCCGAATCCAAATTCGGATCCAAAACGAGTTCTCAAAACTCGCTTCTCCGGAGAGGTGTTCGTCAACCGTTTGACGAATCCTTCGTCCTCCACCTCAGAGGATTACCGGAGATCAAATCCCCGGTAAGTTAGCCGCTGTCGGAGCACTAACCGTCGTCCAAACGACGCTCCGACGAGAGGAGGAGAAGCTGTCCAGAAAACTGGACAGCTTGGTGGAGGAGTAGGCGCCGGCCAAAACAAGGAGAGAAAAGGCTCACCTTGATGCCGAACCTATAGGAGATCACCGGAGGGTCGCCGGAGGTTCACCGGCTGGAGCTTGGACGCCGGCAAGGGTCTTGGACGGCGGCACAAAGCTGGGCGGCGGCAGCTAGTAGTTGGGCGCCGATTAACTCCTCCAAGGAGTGGGCGGCAACTCAAGGGGGGGCTAGGGTTTGGATTAGTTAGGGTTTAACAATCCCTTAAGCCCACTTTTATAGAGAACTAATTCTCTTAATGGTTAATGGATCATATCCATAAAGCCCGTTAACCCGCTCCATTAAGATAAGTTAAAATAAACCAAACCATGATGGTTTATTTTAAGTTAAAACGAACCGAACCAACTTTTGGTTCATTCGTTTAAAATAAACCAAACCCTTTGGTTTATTCTTATCCATTGGATTAGAACCAAACCATTTTGGTCCATCCATTACGTCTTCATAAGACACAGCCCATCCACGCTTCCATTGCGACTGAAACGATTTCATGCTCGCTTTATGTTTGGTCCAACCAAACCTAGTTTCTCTCGGTCTGAGAATCCAATTCTCAAGCTCGTTTTAAATCCTTTGGATTACACTCGTTGTGCGTGTGACCAAATAGGTTCTCGGTTTATGTTGGCCGTCTATAATTAACCATTAATTATAGAACGATCATGAGTGGCACCTAGTAGTACATCATGATCCCCAATTAACCGAAAAGATCAACGGTTGATCGAACTATTTACGAAACCCTTGATGGCTCGAATGAATCGTGCCCCATTCCCTTCACTCATCTTATACCCACTTGGTTCAGGACATGGTCTATTGTGTCACCCCACTAGGTGACTACGCCACACCTAGCCCAAGTATCATTTCCTCGTCCTACGGATTCTAGTTACTCCACATGTATCGAAGAGTACTTTACTCTAAACATGTAATGCTTTGGCCAAAGACTTTAGTAACAATCCGACGAGAGGCCATGAGTATACATCTCCTCGCAAGGAGTGGTGAATCCTTTATAGGCTATTCAAACACCTTCGATCACTTTGACTTATACCCAATCATCCCGGGTCCACATCTCCTCGGAGATGTTTGCTTAAGATGTCAAAGCATAAGTCTCCATGATCAAGATGACTTGAATACCGCAAGTCAAAGGAACATCGCACTTAAGCCACAGTAAGAACTTCATTGACATATCTTTATATGCAGAGAACCATATGAAGTCTTACGGCTGGTCACTCCAATGAACTAGTTACCATAACTAGCATCCACGATTAACTCCGGACATCACAATGTCTCCAGCCAGTGAGAATCAGCTGCTTGGATACACCAAGGAGTATACCTCGTGCTAGTCTCGTAATTGATGGTGTCCAAATCCATCAATTCATCGACTAGGGATAATTCCGATACATCACAATTACACATGTAGAGATACTCACTAGTTGTGATCCAATCACAAATTCTCTCATGTTGTGAATCATATCGTGGACATTCAGTAAATGAGTTTAAGATCCAATCAAATACATTAAACATGTATACTCAAATAGTGAATCTTCATTTATCATATAATTGGTTCATACATAAGGCAATTGCCTTAGGACATCTCTCATATATTACTAACAGATAACGTGCCTATAAATAGTTAATAATGCTTAAATCATGATGATTAATGTAATTGCTATGTATGTTTGCAATCATGATTTATGATTTTGAAATTTGGCACGTCATCATGAGAAATAGGGTTAAATCATGCTTTATGTGATACTTTGTTTATTATCATGACATAATACCTAATGCATGATAACAATTCAATGAATACATGTGTTTCATGATCATAATGTAGAATTAATTGATATATGCCTTTATGATCATGAGGATTGTTAGGTTGATACTTAACCTTGATAGAATTGTATGAATATAATGGTTAAGTATATACAAATACCTCCTAGGATGCATCTCACACTCACCATAGGCTACTTTGATTGAAAACTTAGCATGAGTGAGATGTTAGGATGATACAAATGTCCACTAATGCCTATGACATTTAGATGGTCATTTAAAGTATCAAAATAGCAATAATAGACCAATCATGGGGAAGGCTTATGTTTAATTCATAGACATATTGCCCAAAGATCATGGTTGGATATTTCATATGTTTTCAAAACAATTTCTTACTTTAAAATCTATGTATTCATGTTTTGAAACAATTGGATGCAAAACTAGGTGTTAAACTTGATACTAGAATGGTAAAAAACCTAGTGGTTTTTAAAACTTTTGGATTTTTGGCAAATACATGAAAATATAATGATTTTTCATGAAGACCTATTTTTCACTGATAAAGAATGTTACAGGAAAAATGTTCCCCAAATTTCATGATTTTTTGAATTTTCTAGAATTTTTAATGCATTTCTGAAATTCGCCCAGAAAATCAGAATTTCGGAAACCATTGTGCCAGTCGATTGCCATACTGATAGCAGTCGACTGCACACCTGAAAAATAGTCCAATATTTTCTGATTTCAGATTTTAAACATGTTTTTGGTATTTTCCTTCTATTAGACTTGATGCCATGGGTTTATAACTCAGTATTATTCTTTTTGATGGTGTCAAAGGGGGAGAAATAATTGTGTTTAAGTAAATTATGATAGGGGGAGAAATATATATGGGGAGTTTCATGGATTAAGGGGGAGTTGCATGTTGCTATATCATGTTTATGTTTACATGCTTTCTTTCCTTAGAAATTTTTATCAAATATTTTTACCTAACTTAAACGGATTGCCACACATCAAAAAGGGGGAGATTGTTAGGGCAATCTCTTGCCATGATTAGGTTTTGATGTGTGTGGAAAAGGGTTTAAGTTAGTTTGTTATGTTGATTTGATATGTGCGTTGAAGTCGTGCAGGACTTAGTAATTCGCACATGAAGCCGTGGCGAGTTTCACATCTCATGACTCGTCCTTAAGTCGGTGAAGGATAGCTTTGCGAAAGTCGTGCGCTTGGAGCATCCGAGGGACCGCCGGACGAGAAGATTGGAGTGAAGCCGGAGGAAGTAGACTTCGAGACAAGAGACGTGAAGGAGCATTGCAGAGCCATGCACCTGATGCTGCCGAGGGACGTGGCCGAGGATGAAGATAACTTCGAAGGCGAGGGACTCCAAGAGTGAGCGAATGTAACCCGGGAAGGGGTAGTAGCTCTTAGGTGAAACTTGGCCATTTGGTTAAGTGTCGGATGGGATTTCCCGACACGATCAAGCCATGTAATGGCGATCGCTTCTAACGTGGGTTCGAGTTGGGTATTCGACCGTCATGTTGAGGCCAGCGGTCGTACCATATGTGGGAAGTCGATCGCCAAGATCATCGATCGGCTGCAAGCGTGATCGGTAGTCGAAAGGGTTTGGCCATAGAACCGCTCGTAGCCGACTAGGCAGTCGACTATAGAGGCAGCAGTCGACTGATGAGGTCCATTAGTCGACTGCCAAGTGTTCCGTTGGACTACAACGGTCGGGATCCGACGTGTTCGGAGACCGTTGTAGTGGCGGCAGTCGAATGGTGGCGGCCAACGAGAAGAAAAGCCTCCTCTCTATAAAAAGAGAGGGTGTGGAGCTTTGGGGGGTTAATGCTCTTACTCCAAACAACCATCCAAGTGCCCTACAAGCTCTAAACTCTTCTTACTTGCTTTTACTTCAATCTTATTGTAAGAAGAGTGATCTTGATTGTAAAGGTTACCTCCACCTAGCTTGGTGCAAAGGAGAGACCAATAGTGATTGGCTTTGGCGGAGTGATTCACCGTGGACGAATCGGACCGTGGATTAGCGGCGTAGCCGTGAACCACGTTACATCTCGGTGTTTGTATTGTTTGTTTATCTTTTGCTTTGTCTTTATTTATATTTGCATATTCCTCTTGCGCTAATCTTTTGTAGACGAGCAATTTATGACATCCATCGTAAGAGGGCTATTCACCCCCTCTAGTCGGCTGTTTCGATCCCCTACACAAAATAGAATCCTACTAGTAAAGAGGCACCTTAAGACCTCATACAAACTCTACCATGATAAAGTACCTAACATTAAATACTTTAGGGTATTCGGATATAGGGTGCATATCCTAAATACTAAAGACTACCTAGGTAAATTCACCTCTAAAACAAATACCGAAATATTCCTAGGATACTCAACCACAAGTAGAGCCTATAGAGTCTACAATAATGAAACCCTAATAATCAAAGAAACCATTAATGTAGTATTCAATGAAGGAGATAAAACCACAAAACCCATAGTAGAACCAATTGATGAACCGATTAATACTAGACTCGAGTCTGACCATGAAAATGAGTCTAGTATAAATCCTAATCCGAGTCAGTCTAGGTTACAATCAAATCATCCTATTCATCAAGTGATAGGTGATCCCAACCTAGGGGTTCGAACTAGAGCATCATACAGAAACCTTAGTCAAATCTCTTTAATCTCAAAAATCAAACCCAAATCAATTGAACAAGCTCTTCTTGATCCCGATTAGATTATTGCTATAAAAGAAGAGCTAGCTCAATTCACTAGGAATGAAGTTTGGGAATTGGTACAACCACCTAAAGATAAATTGATTATTGGAACAAGGTGGGTATTCTGGAACAAACTCGATGACAAAGGTGAAGTAGTTAGAAATAAAATGAGATTGGTCGCAAAAGGATTTAGTCATGTAGAGGGGTTAGATTATGATGAAATCTATGCCCCCGTAGCTAGACTAGAATCAATCATAATGTTATTAGCCTACACTCCACATCGAGGATTTAAACTATTTCAAATGGATGAGAAATCAGCGTTCTCAAATGGAATTATCAAGGAAGAAGTCTATGTTAGCCAACCCACAGGATTTGAAAGCTTAGACAAACCAGCCCATGTTTTTAAACTTAAGAAAGCCTTATATGGACTAAAACAAGCTCCTAGAGCTTAGTATGAAAGGATTTCTATTTATCTCAAATCTAAAGGGTTTAGCTAAGGCCTAGTCGACCCAACCCTCTTCGTAAAATCCGTAGGCAAAGAAATCTTTATTGCCCAAATTTACGTAGATGATATAATTTTTGGAACAACTAACTCAATCATACTAAACGAGTTCATTTCACTAATGGAAAGTGAATTTGAAATGAACTTAGTAGGAGAATTAACTTTTTTCCCTAGGATTACAAATTAAACAAACTAAAGAGGGAATTTACTTACACCAACATAAATATGCTAAGAAATTAATTAATCGATTCGGAATGCAAAATGCTAAGGTAATAAATACACCGATGGCCACAAATGTTAATATAGGAGAAGACTTAGAAGGCAAACCAATATACCTTAAATACTATAGGAGCATATTAGGTAGTCTCCTGTACTTAACTGCGAGTCGACCCGAAATATTATTCACAGTAAGTATGTGCGCAAGGTTCCAAACTTGTGCTAAGAAGTCACACCTAACATTAGTTAAACATATCCTTAGATACCTAAAGGGTACACTAAACGTAGAGATTTGGTATCCTAGATCTACCGAGTTCAAATTAATCAGCTACTCCGACTCTGATTATGTCGGTAGTAAACTTGATAGAAAGAGCATGAGTGGTTGTTGTCAACTCCTCGGCTCGAGTCTAGTGAGTTGGTGTAGTAGAAAGCAACACTGTGTTGCCTTATCTACCACTGAAGCCAAATACGTCGCGATGGGTGAGTGTGTAGCTCAACTTCTTTGGATGACGCACACTCTCCAAGACTTTAACCTAAATTTTAACAACACTAAAATTTACATCGATAACATTAGTTCAATTAATTTAATCAAAAATCCTATATGCCACTCTAGGACCAAACATATAGAGTTCAAACACCACTTCATTCGAGAACATATAGCTAACGGGACCATACAACTCGAATACGTGGAGTCCAAATCGAATCTAGCAGACTTGTTTACCAAACCTTTACCCGAAGCAGAGTTTAGTCTGCTTAGACGTAAATTAGATATGTGCATAATAGAGTAGAACTTAAAAACTTATACTTTTATTTATACTCTATTTTTAATTTTTCATGCAAATGGAACTAGCCTAGGGCTTACCCTAGAAAGCATGCACCTATAGATTTAAGGAGCCAATACATCTCACAACACATAGGACTAATGTGTTTATGTACTTAGCCACGTAGATGGGCGTGAGATGTTAGGACCTTGCTCCTGGTTCCATATGTAGATCTAGTGCATCAACATAAACCATGGAGTATAATTATCTAAATTAATTAACTCTAATCAGGACTTATTGATCATTCTATATCAATCAAGTCAAATGGAGTTGAACATACTTTTAGATGAGCTTATGTTTAAACTATTATTTTCAAAATCTATTTGGAACATGCTTGGACTTAAACTTCATTTACGGCAAAATTCTAAAAATATGTTTCCCAAAACCCCTTGCTCTTCGATTTATGGCAAAAGAGGGAGAAAAGGCCAAAGTTAAGGGATTAAAAATTAATTTTAATTTTTGATAACTTATCTTGCATATAACTTAAAAACATCGGACCAAGTTAAGTTTAATTTTTGATAATAACTTGTATCTAACTTAAAAACATCGTCCCAAGTTAAGTAAAGCCTGTTTACTTAACTTAACTTTTTTATGGTCAATCTTTTTAATGGTAAAAGGGGGAGGAAAAATGCCAAAGTTAAGAGATCAAAAGTTAACTTTTGATATCTTAACTTAAAACTTAATTTAAACTTTTAGGCCTATACTTAACTTATTAAGTAACAACCATTAAGGGGGAGAACTAAGATTTTTTTTTAAAGTAGGTCAAGGGGGAGGACTTGAAAAAGAGTTTTACTTGTTACTCCTACTGAAGCTAACTCACTAAGTTACTCACACTAACTTATCAAGTTATGAATATTCAATATTCATTTGATTTATTTCATTTACTTAATGCTTTAAGTGTTACCCTTAACTTTGTGTTGGTTTGCCATAGATCAAAAAGGGGGAGATTGTTGGTGCAATAGGAACCAGATAATCGAACTTAAGTTTTGATTATGACAAAGACTCAAAGCTAAGGTCATATTGTTGTCTAATGAGCTGAACCAAGTGTGCAGGAATGGTTAAGCTAAGCTAAACGTCGGCGACACCCGGAGAATCTAGGATGGAGAAACCATGGTGGTTGGATGACACCAGGAAAACTTCGGAGGGAGCCGAAGAATCCAGGTGGAGACCTGAAGTAAAGCTTCAAGTTATAAAAGGACCTAAGGTAAGCTCGTGTGTGTGAGTGAAATTAAGGATGGGTCCTCCGTATGGGACATCCTTAGGTGGCGATCCGATCAAGAATTCCCGTGGAAGGTCTAGGTTGAGATCGGACGGTACGTGGTAGTTGAATTCACTCTTATTACTTTAATTTCGAGCTAACTCTTTGATACAGCTGGATACCCTAGCCAACAATCGACTGATGGCTATTAGTAGTTGACTGTTGGTGGCATCAGTCGACTGATAGGGTTGATCAGTCGACTTCCATTCAAATTCCAGCTTCGATGAAAGTCAAACTTCATCCCCTTTATCTTAGGGTGAGGTGGCATTTTTGGATAGAACATGATCTCAACATCTAGGGGGTTGGAAGGCTATAAAAGAAGGGGGTTTCACCCCTTTAGGTCATCATCTAAGCTCTCAAAATTCCTCTGCAATGCTACTCTCCTACGATGACTCTGCGACGATGAAGCACTGCCGAAACGCCACGACACGAGCACAACCCTCGCCTTCTTAGTCATCAATATCAGTTTCATATTTAGTTACTTCTAATTTCTATATTTCATTTCTTTTATCGAGCTTTTATCGTAACGAGGAGAGGGGGTTTGTCTCTCAACCTCAAGATTTCTCTAAGTTTTGTAATCGTCGTCTCCTACCTCCAACGAGGAGGAAAAGTTTTAGTGAATTGCCCTCCGTACGTGGTCACTGACTGCTAGGGCCTTGGATTAGTAGCCGGTAGGCTGTGAACTAAGTAAAACCAAGCCTTGTTCATTTACTTTCCGCTATGCATTTTACTCTTGCTTGTGTTTTAATCGTATCGACGAAAAGAATTCACGTGCGCTATTCACCCCCCCCCCCTCTAGCGCACTTTTTATGATCCAACACACCAGATAATCGAACCTGAGTTTTGATTATGACAAAGGCCCAAAGGTAAGGTCTTATTGTTATCTCATAAGCTGAATTAAGTGTGCAGGAAATGGTTAAGCTAAGCCAAAGGTCAATGACACCCGGAGAATCTCGAGTCGCAAAACCGTGGTGGTTGGGCGAAACCGGGAGAACTTCATGGGAGTCGAAGAACCCAGGTGAAGACTGGAAGAAAAGCGATAGGTCATAAAGGACCGGAGGTAAGCACGAGTGTGAGGAGAGATGGTAAGGTCGTGTCCTCTGTATGAGGATTGTTGGAGTATTAGGAATACAATCAAAGTCCCACATTGGTAAGACATGGAAAAAATCATGTGCTTATAAGATGAAAAGATATCTCCATTGGTCTAAGGCCTTTTGGGTAAAGACCAAAAACAAAACCATGAGGGCTTAGGCCCAAAGTGGACAATATCATGTCATTGTGGAGATATGTGGATCTTATAGGCACTAACAATTGGTATTAGAGCCATGGTCCATGTCAAGCCATGAACCTCGAATGAAGGAAGTTGAGCTCCCATGTCTGGATCAAGAGAACCAGACACCAGACAGGAAGTCCAGTTGGGTCGGTAAGACAGAACAACTAGCAGGAAGTCCAGTTGGGCCAGAAGGGCTGGACAACTGGCAGAAAGTCCAACTGGGTCAGGAGGACCAGATAGTTAGCAGGAAGTCCTGGTGGGTTGAGATCGGACATCAAGCAGAGGATGTCCTTCGAGGATGAATAGGCTTGAGAGGGGGTCAATGTGGTCCTTCATTTGAGGAGGGGATTGTTGGAGTATTGGGAATACAATCAAAGTCCCACATTGGTAAGACATGGAAAAGATCATGTGCTTATAAGATGAAAAGATATCTCCATTGGTCTGAGGCCTTTTGGGTAAAGCTCAAAAACAAAACCATGAGGGCATAGGCCCAAAGTAGGAAATATTATGTCATTGTGGAGATATGTGGGTCTTATAGGCACTAATAGGGATGACCGTAGGTAGCGATCCGACTAAGACTTCCAGTGGAAGGTCTTGGTCGAGATCAGATAGTAAGGAACTGTCATATTTATCATTCTGTGCTAACCTCTTATTGCAAGGGGGTGACCAAGCTGGCAATCGTCTGCTGACTATTGGCAGTCAACTGATGGCGATGAATCATCCAAATATACAAGGTCAAAATGTAATGATTGATGCCGCCACTTTGCGATAAGATAAGGTGTCACCTCGTGATAAGAACCACAAGCTGTGGATCTGGATATGGACTTATTCCAAGGCACAAGTCTAAAATGGAGGGAAGGACTCGAACCCTAAGATCATCCATATTTCTCTCAAAGTGCTCCCACAATGTCAAAGCTCTAACATCGTAACGCCGTCATAACGCCGACGCAACGTCAAGCTCACAACCTCTTCGTCGGCAGCAGCAAGTTTTTTTTATTTATTATATTCATGGTTTTAATTGTAACGAGGTGAGGTAGGCTTGTTGCCTCATCCTCAAGCTTTTGGTTTTTGTGATCATTGTCTCCTACCTCCAATGAGGAGGAGACTCTATAGTGGATTGCCCCTTCATATGCGGTCAAGGATCGTGGGGCCTTGGAGTAGCAACCATTGGGTTGTGAACCAAGTAAAAATAAATTTGTCTCATTTACTTTTCTGCTATGCTACGTTTACTTTATCTTAATTGAATCGTATGAAAAGATTTTACGCTTGCTATTCACCCCCCCCTCCAGCGTGCTTTCAATCCAACATTTGGTATTAGAGCGAGGGCACTACGATTTGGTGCAACCACCAATCTAGAATTTTGTTTTAAGTTTCTTTTAGTTTTAGTTTTTTGATTCGTAAGTTTTAAGCTTTTCGTTAAGTTCTCTTTTCTCCCACACTACTAATCCAAGACGAAAGTCTTGACAACTTTTTTTCTTGTTATCTTTCTGTGTGCAAGGATTTCTTCTCTTAAATGGCCCATATTGAGGGGTACAACACCACTCGACCTCCGTTCTTTAATGGAGATGATTTTCATTACTAGAAAGGTCGGATGGAGTGTTTTCTAAAAACACAAGTCGAGACTTGGATAATCATCCAAACCGACTTTTGTTAGTAATATATGAGAGATGTCCTAAGGCAATCGCCTTATGTATGAACCATTTATATGATAAATGAAGATTCACTATTTGAGTATACATGTTTTATGTATTTGATTGGATCTTAAACTCATTTACTGAATGTCCACGATACGATTCACATCATGAGAGAATTTGTGATTGGATCACAACTAGTGAGTATCTCTACATGTGTAATTGTGATGTATCGGAATTATCCCTAGTCGATGAATTGATGGATCTGGACACCATCAATTCTGTTGAGACTAGCACGAGGTATACTCCTTGGTGTATCCAAGCAGCTGATTCTCACTGGCTGGAGACATAGTGATGTCCGGAGTTAATCGTGGATGCTAGTTATGGTAACTAGTTCATTGGAGTGACCAGCCGTAAGACTTCATATGGTTCTCTGCATATAAAGATATGTCAATGAAGTTCTTACTGTGGCTTAAGTGCGATGTTCCTTTGACTTGCGGTATTCAAGTCATCTTGATCATGGAGACTTATGCTTTGACATCTTAAGCAAACATCTCTAAGGAGATGTGGACCCGGGATGATTGGGTATAAGTCGATGTGATCGAAGGTGTTTGAATAGCCTATAAAGGATTCACCACTCCTTGAGGAGATGTATACCCATGTCCTCGTCGGATTGTTACTAAAGTCTTTGGCCAAAGCATTACATGTTTAGAGTAAGGTACTCTTCGATACATGTGGAGTAACTAGAATCCGTAGGACGAGGAAATGATACTTGGGCTAGGTGTGACGTAGTCAGCCTAGTGGGGATTGACACAATAGACCATGTCCTGAACCAAGTGGGTATAAGATGAGTGAAGAGAATGGGGCACGATTCATTCGAGCTACTGAAGGGTTTCAGAAATAGTTCTGGATCAACCGTTGATCTTTTCGGTTAATTGGGGATCATGATGTACTACTAGGTGCCACTCATGATCATTCTATAATTAATGGTTAATTATAGACGGCCAACATAAACCGAGAACCTATTTGGTCACACGCACAACGAGTGTAATCCAAAGGATTTAAAACGAGCTTGAGAATGGGATTCTCAGACCGAGAGAAACTATGTTTGGTTGGACCAAACATAAAGCGAGCATGAAATTGTTTCAGTCGCAATGGAAGCGTGGATGGGCCGTGTCTTATGAAGACATAATGGATGGACCAAAATGGTGTGGTTCTAATCCAATGGATGAGAATAAACCAAAGGGTTTGGTTTATATTAAACGAATGAACCAAAGGTTGGTTCGGTTCGTTTTAACTTAAAATAAACCATCATGGTTTGGTTTATTTTAACTTATCTTAATGGAGCGGGTTAACGGGCTTTATGGATATGATCCATTAACCATTAAGAGAATTAGTTCTCTATAAAAATGGGCTTAAGGGATTGTTAAACCCTAACTAATCCAAACCCTAGCCCCCCCTTGAGTTGCCGCCCACTCCTTGGAGGAGTTAATCGGCGCCAACCCTAAAGCTGCCGCCGTCCAAGACCCTTGCCGGCGTCCAAGCTCCAGCCGGTGAACCTCCGGCGACCCTCCGGTGATCTCCTATAGGTTCGGCATCAAGGTGAGCTTTTTCTCTCCTTGTTTTGGCCGGCGCCTACTCCTCCACCAAGCTGTCCAGTTTTCTGGAAAGCTTCTCCTCCTCTCGTCGGAGCGTCGTTTGGACGACGGTTAGTGCTCCGACAGCGGCTAACTTACCGGGGATTTGATCTCCGGTAATCCTCTGAGGTGGAGGACGAAGGATTCGTCAAACGGTTGACGAACACCTCTCCGGAGAAGCGAGTTTTGAGAACTCGCTTTGGATCCGAATTTGAATTCGGATCGTGATCATCTCTCGATCACGTCGTCTTCAACACGAGGCTAGTAACCCGTATGAAGACAAAGCTCGTGACTTAGCGAAGTCATCCCGAGGAGCTCGGCGTGGATACGGATAGAGACGATTCTTACGAGGATCGTTCCGGTTGATGCCGTTCCCGCTACACGTCATACGGAAGGTATAACGTAGTTTAATTTCCTTTTATTGCAAATTTTAATTTACGGTTATGTCTACACTTGTTGTAATAGCATGCGTGTGTTGTAATAAATATAGATTTATTATTTTTAATTGCTTCCGCTGTGTTCATGTTTACGAAACATGATCAAACACACATCGCCATGGATCTAAAACCCAACAGTGGTATCAGAGCCCAGGTTGTGTTTCGACATAATCGTAAAAATGGTTTTGCGATAGTCATAATGTATTTCTGGAAGTTTTCTAAATTTTGGAAATTTAGAAGTATTTATGGAAATTTTTCAATTTTGGAAAGTCTAGAAGTATTTATGGAAATCTTCCACTTTTGGAAAGTTGGAAGTATTTATGGAAATTTATATTTTCCATAAATAAAATATTTGATTAGATTCTGGAAATTTGTTTCCTAATTTAATCATGATTGTATTTGGGAAATCAAATCTTAAAATATTTAATTTCCATAAGTAGTTTTAAAGATTTAGGAAATTGGTTTCCTAAATAGATTTTCCTTAATCAAATAATTCCATGAATAAAATATGTGATTAGATTTGGAAATTTGTTTCCTAATTTAATTATGATTTGATTTGGAGAATCAAATCTTAAACATATTTTATTTCAATAAATAGTTATGACATATAAGGAAATTATATACATGACATAATTGTATGCCATGTAATTGCATTAGATGCATAACATTATGCCATGCGTGTCGTGACATGTAGATGTATGCCATGTATGTCATGCCATGTAGATAATAGTTATTTGCATGCAAAGAGGATGAGACATAAAAACCTTAATCAATATTAAAGCCTACACCTTCCATTAATATGGTTAGAACCAGAGTTCTGTTTCTTGTTTGGGTTGTTGGACTCTCTCCAAGCCCGGCTCGAACCTGAATATGTTCAAACCATGGAATAGTTTAATACTAATATGGTAAGAGTCAGAGGTCAATCGTTAGCTTTGGTTGTTGGACTCTCTCCAAGATGGGCTAATTGGTTGAATGCGCTCTAACCATATTAAAACTATGTCTTGATTAATGGGTTGGCTTTAACCTGGAGCATCGGCTTGTTGGACTCTCTCCAAGGTCGATGTAAAGGGAGGTGAAGTTGGGTGCTATGCATATGATGCATACTTGTTAATGTGTTAACAACCCGATGTATGTGTGAACATTCAAATAGTTGATAGCACATTGTGATAGTTGCATATACGTGATATGCAATCGGTATAGATGATACCTACCGTCGTAGTTATGAATGGCTTGTTGGACTCTCTCCAAGGTTGTTCATAACTATGATGGATATCAGCCCATTCGGAGATGGACCTACGATCTCTCGAAGTGATTTTGGGGTTTTTGAAATTCGAAAAATGAATGGGATTTATAAATGTATATTGATGCATTTTAAAATCATCTTTCTCATATATGCTCATTTTGTATTTCTAAGTTAATATATTGATCATGATGTGTTTGAATTTGCGTTCCATTTTGGATTCGAATAAATTAGTGGCCGAACTTCTTGGGTGGCTTAGAAACTTGAGAATTGTTCTCAAGGTGAAAAGCTTGTGTATGTCCTCAGCGCCTCTTCACTTGTCTAGTGATGATGCAACTTTGGACCAATTGTTGGTCTATCAGAAACATGTGAGTGATTCTGAACAAATGAGTTGCATCATGCTAGCCGCGATGGAACCCAAGCTACGAAAGCAGCATGAGCATATGGATGCTCATATCGTAGTCCTTCATCTCTGTGAGTTGGTTGATGAGCAAGTGAGATTCGAAGGTTCGAGTCTCAAGCTCCTCTTCACCTGAGATGCAAGGAGGTTCATCTGTGGTCTTGCTCAACATCTTGAAGACCTGTGGAGCCTTCGAGAAGCATGAGTAGGGGGCGGTGTTGTTAGTTGATTCCTCGAAGAAAGGTTCTAAGAGGAGTCAAAGGAACAAATGAAGGAAGAAGAAAAGGCTAAAAGGCGAACCAAAGGTCACTTGCCATCATTATGGCAAGGAGGGTCATTGGCGAAGAAATTGCAAGGTTTATCAAGAGTCCGTGAAGAAGGATAAGGCATCGGATGCCCCATCTTCTTCAGAAATCTTCTTTATTGATTGTCATTCTATTTCCTTAGACACTTGGGTATTGGATACTGGGTGTGGCTCACATATATGTAATGACATACATGGGCTAAGGAATAGAAGAAGACTCGTCAAGGGAGAGTCAAATTTACGTGTTGGGAATGAAGCAAAGGTTGCTGCACTCGCCATCGGAACGTATTTGTTGAAACTCCCTGCAGGACTTGTCTTAGAACTGGACAATTGATTTTATATTCCTTTGTTGATAAAGAACATCATTTCTATTTCTTGTTTAAATAGAAATGGTTTCCATTTGACGTTTAGTAACAATTGTTGTTACATAACTTTGAATGGGGTTCTTTATGGAGGCTGAACTTTAAGCAATGGTGTTTATACGTTGGGCGTATCCGGTGACATTTGCAATATCGAGCAACAAGAGTGCTCGAAGGATAATCAAATAGACTCCTACATGTGGCATTGTCGTCTTGGCCATATAAGCAAGAAGCATGTCCGAATTACACCGATGTGGAATTCGGAATCGTTGAATTGGATTCATACGATACATGTGAATCATGCTTAAAAGGCAAGATGACTAAGTTACCTTTACGGGAAAAGGTAAGCGAGTGAGAGAGTTACTAGGTCTAATACATACCGATGTATGTGGACCTATGTCAACTCAAGCTTTAGGAGGCTATAGCTACTTCATTACCTTCACCGATGATCACTCACGGTTTGGGTATGTGTTCTTGATGAAACACAAGTCTGAAGCCTTTGAAAGGTTCAAAGAATTCAGAAATGAAGTAGAGAAACAACATGACAAAAGTATTAAAATACTTCGATCGGATCGAGGTGGTGAATACTTAAGTCAAGAGTTTCTTGATTATCTAAGAGACAATGGTATATTGTCTCAATTGACTCCGCCATATTCTCCACAGCATATTGGTGTATCTAAGAGGCGAATGCTTAGGACCTTGTTGGACATGGTCAGTCAATGATGAATCATGCGACTCTTCCCAAGTCCTTTTGGGGCTATGCACTTGAGACAATTTGTTTACTTGTTAAGCATGAATGCCTACAAGGTAGTCTCAACTACTCCATATGAGATATGGAATAGTAAGAAACCTCATGTATCTTACTTGAAGATATGGGGTTGTCTGCTTATGTGAAGCGGTATGTGGACAAATTGGATGCTAAGTCTGATAAATGTCTATTTATTGGATACCCTAAGGAAACAAGGGGTTACCAATTCTATCATCATGTGGAACAAAAGGTGTTTGTTTCAAGGCATGCTGTGTTTCTAGAGAAAGAGTTTCTCTTGCAAGAAAACAGTGGGAGTGTCGTCGAGCTTGAGGAGGCTCGAGAGACTCAAATAGACATTGATGAGATACCTGGTGAAGCACAACAATCGACAACTCATAGTGATGAGCAATCGACTGGACCTATTATAACACCACATCTTCGTAGATCTGGTAGAACACGCAATATTCCTGAGAGATATAGATTTCTCGTAAGTGAATCGAACGATGTGTTACTCATTGATGATGAGGAGCCTACCAGTTATGAAGAAGTGCTGACAAGTTCAGAAAGGAATAAGTGGCTTGGTGCCATGAAGTCGGAAATGGATTCCATGTATGAAAACCAAGTTTGGAACTTGGTTGACCCACCTGAAGGGATAAAGCCTATAGGGTGCAAGTGGGTTTTCAAGAAGAAAACCGACATGGATGGTAATGTGATTACCTATAAGGCTAGATTGGTGGCGAAAGGATATCGTCAAAAACAAGGTGTTGATTATGACGAAACCTATTCGCCTGTAGCTATGCTTAAATCCATTCGGATGCTCCTGGCCATAGCGGCTCATTATGATTATGAGATATGGCAGATGGATGTGAAAATAGCTTTCCTTAATGGAAACCTGCTCGAGGACGTGTATATGATACAGCCTGAGGGTTTCACATCGGTTGATAAAACCAAGGTATGCAATTGCGACGGTCCATTTATGGATTAAAGCAAGCATCCATGAGTTGGAATATCCGTTTTGATGAGACGATCAAAAGGCTTGATTTCTCACAAAATCCAGACGAACCTTGTGTGTACAAGAAGGTTAGTGGGAGTGCAGTCGTATTCCTAGTATTGTATGTCGATGACATACTACTTATAGAAAACGATGTTTCAAACTTACAGTCAGTGAAGGTTTGGTTATCCAAGACATTCTCCATGAAAGACCTGGGAGAAGCAACCTACATCCTCGGGATTAAGATCTATAGAGATAGATCGAAATGGTTGCTTGGTCTTTCGCAGTCTACATATATAGACCGAGTGCTAAAGAGGTTTAGCATGTCGGAATCCAAGAAAGGTTTCTTACCCATCAGGCATGGGGTACACCTTTCGAAGTCTATGTGTCCGCGCACAGAAGACGAGAGGATTTTCATGAGTAAGATTCCCTATGCATCCGCAATAGGATCTATCATGTATGCTATGTTATGTACGAGGCCCGATGTATCGTATGCTCTGAGTGTCACGAGCAGATACCAGTCCGATCCAGGAATGGATCATTGGGCGGCTGTTAAGACGATCCTTAAGTACTTGAGAAGAACTAAGGATGTGTTCCTAATATATGGAGAAGGGTACATGGTGATACGTGGGTATACGGATGCCAGCTCCAGACAGACAAGGATGATTCCATGTCTTAGTCTGGGTATGTATTCACCTAGAATGGAGGCGCAATAAGTTGGAAAGGTTCCAAGCTTGACACTATGGCGGATTCTGCCACTAAGGCAGAATACGTTGCAGCTTTGGAAGCAGCAAAGGAAGCGGTTTGGATCAATAAGTTCATCTATGAACTTGATGTGGTCTCATCAATGATCCAAACATGTGCTTCGCCGCTATCATCTTATCAGAGAGATCATCAGTAGGAACGAAATACAAATCGAGAAAATTCCCACTGAAAGGAACTTAGCGGATCCTTTGACTAAAGCATTACCTCAAAGTAAGTTTGAGGGTCATGTTGGTGCTTATGGTATTGGATACCGTAGCGATTGGCATTAGGCCAAGTGGGAGTCTGTTAGTAATATATGAGAGATGTCCTAAGGCAATCGCCTTATGTATGAACCATTTATATGATAAATGAAGATTCACTATTTGAGTATACATGTTTTATGTATTTGATTGGATCTTAAACTCATTTACTGAATGTCCACGATACGATTCACAACATGAGAGAATTTGTGATTGGATCACAACTAGTGAGTATCTCTACATGTGTAATTGTGATGTATCGGAATTATCCCTAGTCGATGAATTGATGGATCCGACACCATCAATTCTGAGACTAGCACGAGGTATACTCCTTGGTGTATCCAAGCAGCTGATTCTCACTGGCTGGAGACATAGTGATGTCCGGAGTTAATCGTGGATGCTAGTTATGGTAACTAGTTCATTGGAGTGACCAGTCGTAAGACTTCATATGGTTCTCTGCATATAAAGATATGTCAATGAAGTTCTTACTGTGGCTTAAGTGCGATGTTCCTTTGACTTGCGGTATTCAAGTCATCTTGATCATGGAGACTTATGCTTTGACATCTTAAGCAAACATCTCTAAGGAGATGTGGACCCGGGATGATTGGGTATAAGTCGAAGTGATCGAAGGTGTTTGAATAGCCTATAAAGGATTCACCACTCCTTGCGAGGAGATGTATACCCATGGCCTCTCATCGGATTGTTACTAAAGTCTTTGGCCAAAGCATTACATGTTTAGAGTAAGGTACTCTTCGATACATGTGGAGTAACTAGAATCCGTAGGACGAGGAAATGATACTTGGGCTAGGTGTGACGTAGTCAGCCTAGTGAGGGACACAATAGACCATGTCCCGAACCAAGTGGGTATAAGATGAGTGAAGGAATGGGGCACGATTCATTCGAGCTCTTGAAGGGTTTGAGAAATAGTTCGGATCAACCGTTGATCTTTTCGGTTAATTGGGGATCATGATGTACTACTAGGTGCCACTCATGATCGTTCTATAATTAATGGTTAATTATAGACGGCCAACATAAACCGAGAACCTATTTGGTCACACGCACGAGTGTAATCCAAAGGATTTAAAACGAGCTTGAGAATGAGATTCTCAGACCGAGAGAAACTATGTTTGGTTGGACCAAACATAAAGCGAGCATGAAATTGTTTCAGTCGCAATGGAAGCGTGGATGGGCCGTGTCTTATGAAGACATAATGGATGGACCAAAATGGTTTGGTTCTAATCCAATGGATGAGAATAAACCAAAGGGTTTGGTTTATATTAAACGAATGAACCAAAGGTTGGTTCGGTTCGTTTTAACTTAAAATAAACCATCATGGTTTGGTTTATTTTAACTTATCTTAATGGAGCGGGTTAACGGGCTTTATGGATATGATCCATTAACCATTAAGAGAATTAGTTCTCTATAAAAATGGGCTTAAGGATTGTTAAACCCTAACTAATCCAAACCCTAGCCCCCTTGAGTTGCCGCCCACTCCTTGGAGGAGTTAATCGGCGCCAACCCTAAAGCTGCCGCCGCCTTTGTGCCGCGCCGTCAAGACCCTTGCCGGCGTCAAGCTCCAGCCGGTGAACCTCCGGCGACCCTCCGGTGATCTCCTATAGGTTCGGCATCAAGGTGAGCTTTCTCTCCTTGTTTTGGCGGCGCCTACTCCTCCACCAAGCTGTCCAGTTTTCTGGACAGCTTCTCCACAACTCGTCGGAGCGTCGTTTGGACGACGGTTAGTGCTCCGACAGTGGCTAACTTACCGGGGATTTGATCTCCGGTAATCCTCTGAGGTGGAGGATGAAGGATTCGTCAAACGGTTGACGAACACCTCTCCGGAAAAGCGAGTTTTGAGAACTCGCTTTGGATCCGAATTTGGATTCGGATCGTGATCATCTCTCGATCACGTCGTCTTCAACACGAGGCTAGTAACCCGTACGAAGACGAAGCTCGTGACTTAGCGAAGTCATCCCGAGGAGCTCGGCGTGGATACGGATAGAGACGATTCTTACGAGGATCGTTCCGGTTGATGCCATTCCCGCTACACGTCATACGGAAGGTATAACGTAGTTTAATTTCCTTTTATTGCAAATTTTAATTTACAGTTATGTCTACACTTGTTGTAATAGCATGCGTGTGTTGTGTGTGTTGTAATAAATATAGATTTATTATTTTTAATTGCTTCCGCTGTGTTCATGTTTACGAAACATGATCGAACACACACACGCCGCGGTGCCGGAAACCCAACAACTTTGCTCTACCCACCAATGATCAAGGCGAGCCCCTGGACTTCAATAAGTGGACCAATGCAACTAAAAGACAAATCAAAGCCGATGCAAAAGCAACTCAAATGTTGCAGTGCAGCTTGTCCAAGGAGGAGTTCAATCGCGTCAACCCCTTTATCAACGCGAAGGATCTTTGGAACAAGCTCATCGAGCTTCACGAAGGAACCAATGATGCTAAGTTATGTAAAAGGGATTTATTGTTAAATAAATTGTATAATCTAAAAATGCAGGTTCATGAGACCACCAACCAACTACATGCATGGATCTAGGACATCATCAATGGTCTCCACTCGATCGGGCAAGCCGTCGATAATCAGAACCTAATAAGGTATGCACTCAATGCCTTCCCTAGGACCACCTTATGGGCATCCATGGTCGATGCCTACAAGATTTCTAAGGATCTATCAAAAATTAGGTTAGATGAGTTTTTCTCTTGATTTAAACTTCACTAACAAACTAACGTGGTCTGGGCCAAGAGAGGTATTGCTTTACTTGCAGGTCAGAGAAGAAAGGAGAAGAGCAAGCCACCTCCCGAGCAAGAAGAAGGATTCGAACTCGAGGGCGAATCTGAGTTCGAATTTGAAGAAGAGGTCGAGATAGTAAACATGGTGTAGAAGATAATCCAAAAAGAAAGGGAGTTGTCGAAGAACAAGAAGAAGGGGCACTTCAAATAAAAAATAAAGCCAAAGCAAAAGGAATCAAAGAAGGCCTTTCAGGCAACTTGGGACGACGAAGAAGAAGCCATCGGCGTAGCATTCATGGCAAGACTGGTAGAGTCCGAAGCCAAATATGAATCCAACTCTGACTCTGACTCCGAGGACGACTTCGAGAAGAGACTCAAAGTCGGGTTAAAAGAAAAAAAATCAATGTAAGTTGTTCATTAATAGCCAACTTATATCATGCAATTAAGTTGTTAAATAGAAAATTAACTAAGTCCGAATCTAGAGTCGAGTTGTTGCTCGAGGAGGTTGAAATCCTCAAGCAAGAGGCTAATCTAATCTCTTCAACTTGTCAAGTTCAAGAGGTAAACTCAACTCAAGTTGAAAAGCTTGAGGAGGAGAATTCTCTCTTGAAAGGACGAGTTCAAGAGCTTGAGGCTAGGTTGGAAAGATTCATGTTGGGATCTAAGAATCTAAATTGACTTCTTGGAACCCAAAGGGCCGTGTACAACAAAGCCAGACTCGGATTTAGGTCAACGACTACGAACAAATCTTACATGTCTATTGTAAATCATAGTCATCAAAGAGTCCAAGCATGGGTCCCCAAAATTTTGTTGAATTCACATATAAGGACTAATAAGTATTGGATTCCCTAGGATCAAGTCCACTATGTGGATAGACCATGTTGGTTCAATGGTCCAGGGGGAGCTAGTACTAAAATTGTGTACCCACTCTCTTAGAATCTTTGCATGTTTAAATTCTAGAATGCGTAGATAGGACCAATAGTTAGTCAACCTTGATAATATAGTATCAAGATGCAATGAGATGATAGTACGTTAGGGAAATGAGGTCCTGTGTATCCGAGCTAGATAAGGCGTATCTAGCTTGGTGCCCTCAGCTAAGTTGAACTAGCTAAAGCTACCTCGATGTATCCTAAACTAGTTAGACCAAGAAGTAACTCTAAGTGACTTAAGTAAATATTTTCTTGAAATTGGCTTTGTCTAAGGAAGTGGTCATTGTTCCGATCAAAGAAGGCCCCTGTGCCTCGCCAGGACCTAGAAGTCATTTTCTTGAAAAGTCTACTTAACGATTTAAAGGCTAAATCCAAATATAACCCAAGGATGACTATCTTCAATCAAGTTAAAATTGAAATCATCTCACAAAACATATAAAGTGAACATGCTGTGAGACACTTAGAATGAGTGAGATGTTAAGGATAATTGAAATACGAATAATATAACTCTTCGAAATGCTTTCAAAACTATAAAAACCCCTATTTTCTTAATTATTACATATAACATATAGTTTTTTTTGGCCTAATACTTACTGTATAACTCTCTAGGCCAAGTTTAGCTCCCCCTAAATCTTTTATATCTTATGTATTTGACTAAGGGGGAGAAAACTGACCTTAAGGGCTATATTACAAACCTTTAAAGAATTTTTGAAAAATTAAACTTATGATATTTTGAAATCAAAATTATGTTTCACAAACTTACGTTAGTTTTACAATTGTTGGTGCAGAGAGATATACCTCGAACCAAACTACTTAACTAAGTAGAGACGCATGCTTGGACTCATAGTTGATTTATCTTTAATAATTCTAGACACATGCTTATACAATGTTGTTTTTTAAACCCCTATTTTATATATACACCCCCAAAATATATTTTGTTTTTTGATTCATGGCAAAAGGGGGAGAAGAGCGAAAGTTAAGGTGGAGTAACTGATGCACGATATTTGTTATGGAACCGTTTCAAATTAATTACAGAACCCCCCCCCCCCCCTAATTAAACTAATATAACATAGTGAATGGCCCGGATCATTTCCCAATGAGTGTAATCGACAAAATAGTAAACTTAAGATTTCTAATTATTGCTTTGGGTTTTCCATTGAAGATTGGGGGTTTGGGATTTGAGATCTAACCTACGATTGCAAGGTAATTAAAGCTCTAGACTAACATGCAACAACTAAATGAAATAATGCAGGAAGTAAATCAACAAAAACTGGAAAAGGAAATAATCTGATCAACCCAAGATAGGCCCGGTGAATGACCAAGTTACTCCGGCTAAGTCCAACGAAGCTCGATCGAGACTCCGCAAACGACAGTGGATGTGGAATGATGCAAACTCCTGAATCCAGTAGTTTGATGGATACTCTGAACTCTCGCAGATCTGGTTGAGCTCGAAGAAGTGTCGTCGGGGCGGAGTCCTCCTCGAATCCGAAGGAGAAGGTGGATGAGCTGTGGAGATGGAGGACGTTGCCAAAATCACTCGATGAAGCGGTTGCTCCTCTAATCCGTGAAGGAAAATGGATGGACGCAAGGTGGAGGTGGCTGCTAGGGCTCAAGGGAAGAAAAGATTTAACTAACAACCTAATGTAATAAGCAATGCATTAACGAAATCTACTGTATGAACATGATTAAAAGAGAGCAACTACTTAACTACAGTTGCAATGAAATTAAAGGAACTGTAAATTAATCATCGTATTCTACGTGCATCTAATCAAAACACCTAAACTCTATCATTCAACCTAATTAAAACTCACAAAATATTAAACTAACTCATTCAAGCATTTTATCAAACACTTGATAAGCATGAAATGAATAAAACCGAGTTCATGCAATCTAAACATGGAGGATTGAATTTGACTACAACTATTCACACAAACTAAACAACCAACAATTAAAACAAAATCTTACTAAAAAATAGGTGTTGATAGATGAAGAAAGAGCTGGAAATAGGAGCTGCTAGAATGGGTGGCAGCGGGCATCGGCTAGATCGATCGGAGCTTCTGCTGGAGGAAGGTGGAAGTGCTGGTCAGAGCTAGAATCGGCACCTCTGATCGGAGGTGGAAAATCGAGCCGCGGACTATGGTCGAGGAGCCGATGATCGCTTCGGCGATGTGAGCTCGAGTCAGCCAAGGCATCGGCGAGATGCGATCGGTGGAGGAGATGATGGAGTGGAAGAGATGATGGAGGAGACCACCGGTCATCGGAGATTGGAGGGGATCCCCTTTCCTCTCCGGTGACCCGTGTGGAAGATGGTTGAGCGCGACGGCGGCGGTGAAGCAGGCATCGGGCGATCGAGTGGAGGAAGAAGATGTGTCACCTGATTGTTTCTGCGCTGCGTGAAAAATTAAATGGATTATCTCCACTGTCCGATTGTAGCACCTTCAATCCCAACCTTCCATTAAAGCTAGGTTAATTGAATCTGATTAATCCATGATCTATGTTGTGATCCAACGGCTAGAATTGTTTCGATCTCATATGGATGAATCTGATAAATCTGAAGGGCATGTAGATCTTAATGTATGGGCTAGATCACTCCATATCCAGATGGATGGCTCAGATCTCATCAGAAAGTCAGGATTAAACATATCTGAACCCTTGATTAAATTGCCTTTGATCTGGATGAAGGGATCAGATTCTTCCAGCTTAAAATGCCCATTATGACCCTTAGATGAAGCCATATTTGATCCAACTCGAGTCTAGTCCAGTGGCTCATCTCGATCTCCTACAAACAAAGATAAAATTTGCATATAAGTCTAGAATTTAAGAGAATTTATAATAAGGTCCAAAAATAAATCCAACTCATAAAACATGATAATAATCAACAATTAAACACATGAGAGGATTAAAACAGTGATATTAAGGACCAAAATAACTCGAAAAATGGTAGTTATCAGTAACACAAATTTAATTTTAAAAAAATTAAAGTATCTTTATCAAACTTCAACTAGGGTTAAGGGGGAGTTTTTGAAAAGGAATTTATCATTTACTTCACTTATTTTATGCTTTAAGTTTCCCTTAACTTTGTGTCAGTTTGCCATAGATCAAAAAGGGGGAGATTGTTGGTGCAAGGGCACCAGATAATCGAACCTAGGTTTTGATTATGGAAAAGGCCCAAAGTTAAGGTCTTATTGTTATCTCATGAGCTGAATTAAGTGTGTAGGAAATGGTTAAGCTAAGCCGAAGTCAACGACACCCGGGGAATCTTGAGTCGAGAAACCGTAGTGGTCAGGCGACACCGGGAGAACTTCGTGGGAGTCGAAGAACTCAGGTGAAGACTGGAAGCAAAGCGATAGGTCATAAAGGACCAGAGGTAAGCACGAGTGCGAAGAGAGATGGTAAGGTCGTGTCCTCTGTATGGGGACGGTCGTAGTCGGCGATCCGACTAAGATTTCCAGTGGAAGGTTTAGGTTGAGATCGGATGGTAAGGAACCGTCATATTTACCATATTCCGTGCTAATCTCTTATTGCAAGGGAGTGACCAAGCTAGTAGTCAACTACTTACTATTGGCAGTTGACTGATGTCAGTCAATTGATGAAGAGCATCAATCGACTGATGGCGATGAATCATCCAAATATACAAGGTCAAAAAGGATAACGATTAACGCCGCCACTTCGCGATAAGATAAGGTGTCACCTCGTGATAAGAACCACAAGTTGTGGATCTGGATCTAGACTTATTCCAAGGCACAAGTCTATAAAAGGAGGGGAGGACTCAAACCCTAAGATCATGCATCTTGCTCTTAAAGTGATCCCACAATGCCAAAGCTCTAACGTTGTAATGTCATCATAATGCCGACGCAACGCCGACGCAACGCCGACGCAACAATCTCTTCGTCGGCAGCAACAAGTTTGTTTTTATTTATTATATTCGTGGTTTTAATCATAACGAGGTGAGGTAGATTTGTTGCCTCATCCTCGAGCTTTCGATTTTTGTGATCATTGTCTCCTACCTCCAACAAGAAGGAGACTCTATAGTGGATTGCCCCTTCGTACGTGGTCAAGGATCGCGGGGCCTTGGAGTAGCGATCGTTGGATTGTGAACCAAGTAAAAATAAATTTGTCTCATTTACTTTGTCTTAATCGAATCATACGAAAAGATTTCACACTCACTATTCACCCCCCCCCCCTCTAGCGTGCTTTCTATCCAACAGGGATAACCTACTTGATTAGCTCAGGCTAAGCTTGAATCTAACACAAGTTTAAAAACTTTGAAATTTCTCATTAAAATTAATTAAGATAAAAATAAATCTTCATCTCATAAAAACTCATAGGATTAACGTGTATTGAAAACTTAACTTGGGTGAGATGACTTAGAACTTAATCAAGCTTAAATGGCTTAACTTAACTAACTTAACTAAATTACTCAACTTAACTTAACTAAATTACTTAACTTAACTAAACTTAACTAAATTACTCAACTTAACTAAACTTAACTAAATTACTCAACTTAACTAAACTTAATGTAACTAAACTTAACTTAACTTAACTAAATTACTCAACTTAACTTAACTAAATTACTTAACTTAACTAAATTACTCAACTTAACTAAACTTAACTAAATTACTCAACTTAACTAAACTTAATGTAACTAAACTTAACTAAACTTAACAAAATTACTAAACTTAATTAAACTTAACAAATTTACTCAATTAAACTAAACTAATTATACACAACAATTCAAGATGATTCATCTTATTTAAAGGTGTGAATTATCTTAAAAAAATTTAATTCATGTAGGACTCCAGAATAGATCAATGGATTCTGGATAGTGGCTACTCCAGACATATGACTGGAGATAGTAAAAAATTCTCAGAATTAAGCTATAAGAATCTAGGTTCAATCCCCTTTGGAAATAATGGAAAACTTAAGGTAATTGGATCAGGTAATATTGAATTAGAATCGAATTTTATTGTACAGAAAGTTTTGCTTGTAGACAATTTCGAATTCAATTTTCTTAATATAAGTCAATTATGTGATGCTAGTTATGAAGTAAAATTTCTATCAAATGAATGTTTGATTAACAATATTAAAAACTCAAAAATATCACTTAAAGGAGTTAGGAATAAAAATATATATTCAATAAATTTAGAAAGATCCTCAATTAAGTGTCATTTGACACAGTAAGAGGAAATTTGGTTGTGGCATAAACGACTTGCTCACATCAACTTTAGGAATATAACCAAATTAAGTGAAACTAACTTAGTTAGAGGTTTGCCTAAACTTAAAAATATTGAAAACAAAGTTTGTAATGCTTGCCAACAAGGAAAACAAATCAAGTCCCAACATAAATTAACTAATCAAGGTCGAACAAGTTCAATACTTGAGTTAATTCACTTAGACTTGTTCGATTCACATGAGGTAAAATCACTAAGTGGAAATTTATATTGTTTAGTGATAATAGGCGATTACTCTAGGTTTACATGGGTAAAATTCCTAAAACAAAAAGATGAAACATTTGAAGTATTTAAAAACTTTAGTAAACAAATAGAAAACGAAAAGACCTTAAGATAAAAAGAATACGAAGTGATAATGGAGGTGAGTTTAAAAATCAAAATTTTACAACAATGTGTCTAGAAAATGGATATCACCATGAATTTCCATGCCCTAGAACACCTCAACAAAACAGAATAGTAGAAAGAAAGAATAGAACCGTACAAGTGTTGGGATGTATACTGAAAGCCTAGCTCTTTGGTATGAACATTTTATTTTGAAATAAGAATCACATGATCATTGTTTGCACTTTATATTTATATATGTGCATATTGTCTAATACTTTACATTGTAGATAACATGGTGCTTGGGTGTGGCACAGAAGATCATGTTATCAGTCCCTTGTAGAGTATAAGTAGAGGCTCACAACCAAGATGGTTTTGGACAAACCATTGGCATGGTTGTAGTGTAGCTTGGTATTGTTTTATCTTGAACATAGAGTTACACTAGTACACCTCGGTGTATTGAGCAGGACCGACATAGAGGTGATTCAATTTATTGTTGACTACATAATTGAATTTGACCTCGGATATTATGTTGTACATGCTCTTAATCCCGATATAATAACGGGCACATCTACTTAATATTTATTTCTTTGATTTATCAGAGGGTGAGATTTCTATGGATTAAATCAATATACCCGGTAAGTTGGGAAATGATATTATTTACATGGTGTGCTGTTGATTATAGGAGGAAACCGTGTCCTATATATTAGGTTGATGATGTCACCTTGAGGAGCTCATAAGGTTCATCATGTAAACCCTGCAGGCTGACTTAGTCAACATGATGATAAGGTTGAGTGGTACTACTCGAGGAGTTAGATGTTAATTAATTGATGGTCAGTAAATCAATTAATTGACGGACATTCGATATCTTAAACACGGGGAGATGGATGTACAAATAATATATGAAGCCCATATTAATTTATGGGTATTGGTGAGGTAGTTCGATGATGATCCTCTAGTTATGGGTTAATGGCCAAGGATTAGGGTTTTGGAGAGACCATGGGCGGCAAGAATTAGGGTGGAGAACCCTAATGCTTGGACGGCAAGATTGGGGTTGAGAACCCTAATGCATGGGCGGCAACCATTAGGGTTTAGAACCCTAATGGTTGGGCGGCGCCCATGGCCTATGGGATGTGGCTGGCGGCAAGGAGGGAAGGGAGAAGCTTCTCATCTTCATCTCATGGTCGGAGCATCCTCTCCTCTTCTCTTGGCCGGCGGCAACCTTTTTTAAGGTTGGTCGGCAATCCTTTTGCTCTCTTTGGGCCGGCGGCAAACATCATGCTTGGAGCTTGATGGTTGGTTCTAGATAAGAGATGAGTTTTGTTTCCATTTTGTTCTCTCTATTCTTGGGGCCGGCGGCATCAATCCTTTGAGGATTGGTGGTTGGCTCAAGCAAGAAGGGAAAGAGAGTTCTTCTTTCTTTGGATTGAAGAAGATCTAGGAAGCTTCAACTTGTGGAGGATCTTCTCCCACACGAAGTCTACAAGGAGGTTAGGACATACGATAGAAGATCAAGAGGTATAAAAGTTTTACAACTTTTATTATTGTTCTTTGCATATTCTTATTGATATGCTAGCTTATGTTCTTTATGTTAGTATGTATTGATTATACTAGTTTACATTTGTATGTATTTGTATAATCATGGCCCCGAAGATAAACACAAAAACCGGCGATCCGTCCGTCGTCTCTTCCGTGGCTAACCGACTAAAAAGAGTTGTGTTGCTTAAACAACTAGTTTGTTCAAGCGATCGCTCAAGTCGTTAGCACGACGACGAATTGGTTGTGCTTAGGAAACTCATCCCATCCGGATTAGTTTTCATTAGTGAAAATATTAATCCGGGGACATGGGAGCCGATGAGCATTCCGAGGAATAACACGATTGCCAACAAATGGTATCAGAGCCACGGTTTCCGGTTTTGTGTGTTTTGGATTCGGTTACTTTCACGCACTTATCATATATTGTGTATGCCGGATAATAGTAGGATGTGCGTAGGCTAACTTTTTGATTGCAGGCATAAGATCCAACTATTATGGCTATATATGTGTGTATGTGATTGCATGTGTGTGCGATTGTATATTATTTGAATCCTCGGGGTTGACAAGGCTAAATTAGTATTTAATTTTTGTAATTTAATACGACATTGTTTAGCCACTCTTTACTTTATTTTACTTTCGATCTAGATTTCATGTACACTCCCTCATGGAGTATAGGATCGATGGATGTAAAATAAAATAGGTTTTATTCTCGGCTCGGATCTCTGGATGGCTCGTACATGGCGTAGGAGGAGCGGACGAGGTGGCGACACGACAGGACGCATATTGGAGAACAATGCCATAATAGTTGGAAAAATTCTGATTTTTCTATATTTATTGCTGATTTATTTTATATGCATGTTGTGTGTGCTTGAAAATTCCTCATTTTCAATTTACTAAGTGGGAGAGGGACATTTTAATTAATTCCCACGGCCTCCATTACAATTTGACATGTGATGCAACAAACTTGCGCGTTAGCTCTGAGTGCCTTCCTCCCCATCGGATGAGTTTGTTTGCGGATCACTAAGTCAAATAATGGTTATAGGAAATTATCTTGGAGCGTGTGTACTTCCACAGCGGTAAGGCACATAATCCGAAATAATTCCCTTAGTACCATGTAATGGTGCACACTTAGATGCAAATAAAAAGTAGTTTTATTTGTAGGGCCGAAGAGAAACCAACTATTAATTTTATTTGTCAAAAAGTAAGGTTGACAAGATAATAAAATTAATGGGTTAAACCTCCTCTTACAAATGTAGAATTCGTATACGTCCACACTATCGTGGCATGCGATATTCTCGGTGTTTGAGGTGTTGGTTGATTTCGAAATTTTATTGTTTGAGGAATCAATAATTTTTATTGAAATCTACAGTAATAATAAGCATGTTGTGTGTGCTTGAAAAGTCCTCATTTTCAATTTACTAAGTGGGAGAGGGACATTTTAATTAATTCCCGCGGCCTCCATTACAATTTGACATGTGATGCAACAAACTTGCGCGTCGGCTCTGAGTGCCTTCCTCCCCATCGGATGAGTTTGTTTGCGGATCACTAGGTCAAATAATGGTTATAGGAAATTATCTAGGAGCGTGTGTACTTCCACAGCGGTAAGGCACATAATCCGAAATAATTCCCTTAGTACCGTGTAATGGTGCACACTTAGATGCAAATAAAAAGTATCCTCCCCATCGGAGTCACTGCTTTTATTTGTAGGGCTAAAGAGGAACCAACTATTAATTTTATTTGTCAAAAAGTAAGGTTGACAAGATAATAAAATTAATGGGTAAAACCTCCTCTTACAAATGTAGAATTCGTATACGTCCACACTATCTTGGCATGCGATATTCTCGGTGTTTTGAGGTGTTGGTTGATTTCGAAATTTTATTGTTTGAGGAATCAATAATTTTTTGAAATCTAAAGTAATGATCTATGTAATTCTTAGGATTTTTAAAATTGACTTTCAGTCCACTTACTGTGATACTAAAGGAAATAAACTTACTGTACCTAAATAATGTTGATTGGAAAAGATTCTAGATATTGTCTTATCTGCTAAGGAGTACAAGTATGCGCTCTTCAAATAGTGTCCTCAAGCCATCGTTGCTCAAAAAGGGTTTCTACTTTTAAGCCGAAAGGCAAGAAGAAGAAGAAACGAGGTGGAGCAAAGATGGTGGGAGGATCTCAGGGAAGAGTGAAGAAGCCGAAAGGCAAGTACTTCACTTGCAAGCAGGATGGACATTGGAAGAAGGACTGTCCCAACCCAAAATAGAACAAAGGTATATCTTTTGGACTAGTCATTGAAACATGATTAGCGGTGATATCTATCGGCACCTGGTGAGTTGATACGGGAGCCACTAATCATGTCTGCAACAATTTGCAGGGGTTCCAGGAAACCCAATGACTAGCTAAAGGGGAGATTACCATTTACTTGGGCAATGCCATGATGGTGGCGGCTATTGCAGTGGGAAAAGTTTTATTTATCTCTTGAGAATAATAAAACTTTGGTTCTGGAAAATTCCCTTTATGTACCTTTATTTAGAAAGAATTTAGTTTCAGTTTCTAAATTATTATGGATGGATATTCTATTTCTTTTAATGACAGAGTTGTTATAAAAGGAATAGGGAGAATATCTATTCAGGTACATTGAAAGGAAATTTGAACCAAAACCTCCCACGATGCAAATTGAAGTTAATAACTCATCTTCTAATTCCAATAAGAGAAAAGAACCTTCGAAGATGAACCAAACATATCTTTGGCTTCTTAGGCTTGGTCACATTAACCTAAGAAGAATAAAAAGGTTGAAAGCTGATGGACCTTTGGGTTCATTAGTGGTGGAGGATCTCCCAACCTACGAATCTTGCTTGGAGGGTAAGATGACCAAGAGGCCTTTTTAAGGCCAAGGGGTATAGAGCCAAAGATGTGTTAGAAATGGTTCATTCTGATTTGTGTGGTCCTATGGCTATCTAGGTAAGAGGTAATCTTGAATATTTCGTCTCTTTTGTAGATGATTATTCAAGATGTGGATGACACTACGATCTGATCGTGGTGGTGATAACCTCTTGGGAGAGTTTAGGAACTAATTATCAAAGGTTGGGATTCAATCCCAATTGACTGCACCTGGCACACCCCAGCAAAATGGTGTAGCAGAGCGAAGGAATAGGACTCTTATGGAGATGGTTAGATCGATGATGAGTTATTCTGACTTGTTTTATAGTCCTAGAGATCAGAGGGTGATCGTTAACACGAATGCCAGATTTCTAGAGGAAGACTATGTGATAAGCCACAAGCCCAAGAGTAAAATTGTTCTGGGGGAGTTAAAAGGGGAAGTCACTTCTTTAGTACCATCGGTACAAGAGGATATACCACATGTCACTGCACCGCGTGTCACAAAAGGATACACAGATGATACCTCATCGTAGTGGGAGGGTTGTTAGACAACATCTTAGATTCATGTTTTTGGGTGAATCTTCTGATTTGGTCCCTAGCAAACATGAAACTGATCCCTAGACATACGACGAGACAATCCAAGATATAGATACAGCATCTTGGCAAAGTGCAATGAATACTGAGATTGAATCCATGGATTCAAGTCAGGTCTGGGAGCTCTTATGCATAGCAGCTCATATGGATTATGAGGTGTGGCACATGGATGTCAAGACAGCTTTCCTTAATGGAAGTCTTGAGGAAAACATCCAAATGAAGTGACAAGAGGGATTCATTGCTAAGGGCAAAGAGCATCTTGTATGTAAGCTTAATCGGTCCATTTATGGATTGAAGCAAGCTTCGAGGTCTTGGAACATCCGCTTTGATGAGGTAAATCCAGACTTATGGATTTATTCAAAGTACGGATGAGTCTTGTGTATACAAGAGATGTGACAGAAACATAGTGGTATTTCTTGTACTATACGTAGATGACATTTTGGTAGTTGGACACAATATCAGAGTGTTATCAGACGTAAGGGTATGGTTGTCCAAATAGTTTTGAAGGACTTGGGAGAAGTGGGACACATCCTTGGGATCAAGGTTAGTGTGCTAATCCCAAGCTTCATACATAGACACAATCTTGATCGTTTTAGCATGCAGAACTCCAAGAAAAGTTTTCTACCTTTTTGGCATGGAGTACCTTTATCTAAACAGATGTGTCCTAGATCATCTGAGGTGATAAAGGAGCTGAAGGCGGTTCCTTATGCTTCGGCAGTAGGAAGCCTCATGTATGCTATGTACGAGACAAGATATCTGCTTTGCCGTGGGCATGGTTAGCAGATATCAGAGTAATCCAGATGTGACATCGACATTGCCAAAAGCATATATTGTAGTGCCCGAGAAGGACTAGGGATTATATGCTAGTTTTAGGCGACAATTACTCCCTGTGGGTTGCATGGATTGCGATTTCCAATCAGATAGGGATAACAGTAAGTCTACCTCGGGGTTTGTGTTTACTTTTGGAGGTGGAGCCATAGTATGGAGAATGCGTGGCGGACTCCACCATGGAAGCTGAGTATGTGGCAGCCTATGAGGCAGCCAAAGAAGCTGTGTTGCTTAGGAACTTCCTGATGGACTTGGATGTGATTCCTGGTTTGCCCAGAACTATCACAATTAATTGTGATAATAATGGTGCAGTTGCAAACTCGAAGGAACCACGAGCCCATAAGGCTAGTAAACACATAGAGTGCAAGTACCACCTGATACGAGAAATCGTAAAGGAGGTAGAAGTTGTTATCGCCTAGATTGCATCAGAGGATGACCTGGTAGACCCTTTCATTAAGGCCCTTCTAGCGAGAGATTTGATAGGCATGTGGAGGGAAGGGGAATCAGATGTATGGCAGTATGATGACAGCATAGTCTTTTAGTATAAGTGGGAGATTGTTGGGATGTATACTGAAAGCCTAGCTCTTTGGTATGAACATTTTATTTTGAAATAAGAATCACATGATCATTGTTTGCACTTTATATTTATATATGTGCATATTGTCTAATACTTTACATTGTAGATAACATGGTGCTTGGGTGTGGCACAGAAGATCATGTTATCAGTCCCTTGTAGAGTATAAGTAGAGGCTCACAACCAAGATGGTTTTGGACAAACCATTGGCATGGTTGTAGTGTAGCTTGGTATTGTTTTATCTTGAACATAGAGTTACACTAGTACTCCTCGGTGTATTGAGCAGGACCGACATAGAGGTGATTCAATTTATTGCTGACTGCATAATTGAATCGGACCTCGGATATTATGTTGTACATGCTCTTAATCCCGATATAATAACGGGCACATCTACTTAATATTTATTTCTTTGATTTATCAGAGGGTGAGATTTCTATGGATTAAATAAATATGCCCGGTAAGTTGGGAAATGATATTATTTACTGGTGTGTCGTTGATTATAAGAGGAAACCGTGTCCTATATATTAGGTTGATGATGTCCCCTTGAGGAGCTCATAAGGTTCATCATGTAAACCCTGCAGGCTGACTTAGTCAACATGATGATAAGGTTGAGTGGTACTACTCGAGGAGTTAGATGTTAATTAATTGATGGTCAGTAAATCAATTAATTGACGGACATTCGATATCTTAAACACGGGGAGATGGATGTACAAATAATATATGGAGCCCATATTAATTTATGGGGGTTGGTGAGGTAGTTCGATGATGATCCTCTAGTGGAATGGAACATCATTGATGGATCAAGTTTGTGTGGTTCCAATCCATCGGTTGGCCAAGATCCAACTCCTCCTCATGGTCCCTATCGTAGCCTAATATAAACCTCATGAAGCCTAGATCAAATGATGGAGATTAAATCTCTAGAACCGACGGTTGAGATTAAATCTCTAGATCCGACGATTGGGATTAAATCCCTAGAACCGACGGTGGAGATTAAATCTCTAGAACCGACGGTTGAGATTAAATCTCTAGATCCGACGGTTGGGATTAAATCCCTAGAACCGATGGTTGGGATTAAATCCCTAGAACCGACGGTGGAGATTAAATCTCTAGAACCGATGGTTGAGATTAAATCTCTAGATCCGACGGTTGGAATTAAATCCCTAGAACCGATGGTTGAGATTAAATCCCTAGATCCGACGGTTGAGATTAAAACCCTAGAACCGACGGTGGAGATTAAATCAAGGCTTAAGCCTAACTCTATAAATAGAGCTTCTTGGCTTGGGCGGCAAGTTAATGGCCAAGGATTAGGGTTTTGGGGAGACCATGGGCGGCAAGAATTAGGGTGGAGAACCCTAATGCTTGGACGGCAAGATTGGGGTTGAGAACCCTAATGCATGGGCGGCAACCATTAGGGTTTAGAACCCTAATGGTTGGGCGGCGCCCATGGCCTATGGGATGTGGCCGGCGGCAAGGAGGGAAGGGAGAAGCTTCTCATCTTCATCTCATGGCCGGAGCATCCTCTCCTCTTCTCTTGGCCGGCGGCAACCTTCTTTAAGGTTGGTCGGCAATCCTTTTTCTCTCTTTGGGCCGGCGGCAAACATCATGCTTGGAGCTTGATGGTTGGTTCTAGATAAGAGATGAGTTTTGTTTCCATTTTGTTCTCTCTATTCTTGGGGCCGGCGGCATCAATCCTTTGAGGATTGGTGGTTGGCTCAAGCAAGAAGGGAAAGAGAGTTCTTCTTTCTTTGGATTGAAGAAGATCTAGGAAGCTTCAACTTGTGGAGGATCTACGCCCACATGAAGTCTACAAGGAGGTTAGGACATACGATAGAAGATCAAGAGGTATAAAAGTTTTACAACTTTTATTATTGTTCTTTGCATGTTCTTATTGATATGCTAGCTTATGTTCTTTATGTTAGTATGTATTGATTATACTAGTTTACATTTGTATGTATTTGTATAATCATGGACCCCGAAGATAAACACAAAAACCGGCGATCCGTCCGTCATCTCTTCCACGGCTAACCGACTAAAAAGAGTTGTGTTGCTTGAACAACTAGTTTGTTCAAGCGATCGCTCAAGTCGTTAGCATGACGATGAATTGGTTGTGCTTAGGAAACTCATCCCATCCGGATTAGTTTTCATTAGTGAAAATTTTAATCCGGGGACATGGGAGCCGATGAGCCTTCTGAGGAATAGCACGAACCCAACAACAAGAAGCTGCTAGGTCAATGTTAAATGAATATAACTTACCTAGTTACTTATGGCTCGACGCTATAAACACTGCAAGTTATATGTAAAATAGAGTAATAATTAATAAATTACATAATAAAACATCTTATGAAATATTTAATAATAAAATATATACCTTCAATAAAATATCTAAAAGTATTTGAATGCAAAGTATTTATTTTAAATACAAAAGATCATCTTAGATAATTCTCTTCAAAAACCGATGAAGGAATATTTCTTGGATATTTGACCACTAGTAGACCTATAGGATTTATAATAAGAAAACTCTAAAAATTGATGAAACAACTAATGTAAAGTTTGATGAAGAATAAATTACAAATGATCAAATAAACACATTAAAAGATAATCAAGATGGGGTAAATGAAAATATAGATGATGAAGAAGAACAAACCCAATATCAAGACAACTTAAAGACATCTAGAATTAATCTTAACCACCCTCTTTAACAAGTATTAGGAAATCCAACTCTAGGAGTTCAAACTAGATTAGCCTTAAGAAACTTGAGTCAAATCGCATTAATATCAAAGATAAAACCAAAATCAATAGAGGAGTCTTTATCATATACTGATTGGATAATAGCCATGCAAGAAAAACAAGCACAATTCGATAGAAATGAAGTGTGGGACTTGGTACCTCCACCATCGAATAAATCAGTAATAGACACTAAATGAGTATTTAGAAATAAATTAAACGATCAAGGAGAAATCATAAGGAATAAATCTCGATTAGTAGCTAAGGGGTTTAGTCAAGTAGAAGGGTTAGACTATGATGAAACTTATGCCCCAGTAGCTAGGCTTGAGCCAATTAGGATGTTGATAGCTTATGCGGCACACAAAGGATTCAAGCTATACCAAATAGATGTCAAATTTGCCTTTTTAAATGGAGTAATAAAAGAAGAAGTATATAAGTCAACCCCCAGGTTTTGAGAGTTTAGAAAACCCTAATCATGTATACAAATTAAAAAAAGGCCATGTATGGTTTAAAACAAGCTTCTAGAGCCTTGTATGAAAGACTATCTTTATACTTAATCTCAAAAGTCTTCAGACAAGGTCAAATTGACTCAACTCTCTTCGTAAAAACATTGAACCATGATATTTTTATTGCTCAAATATATGTAGATGATATAGTATTTGGATCAACAAATTTGAATTTCTTGAAAGAATTTATAAACCTAATGGAACAAGAATTTGAATGAGTCTAGTAGGTGAATTAAATTTCTTCTTAGGTTTACAAATAAAACAAATAAGAGACGGTAACTATATATATCAAAACAAATATGGAAGAGAATTTATTAAAATATTTGGAATGGAAAATGAAAAAGACATTAAAACACCCATGACAACAAATGTTATATTAAATGAAGACAAAGAAGGAAAATCTATAGATCTAAAGTACTATAGAAGTGTCATAGGTAGTTTACTATACTTAACTGTAAGTAGACCCGACATACTATTTGTAGTAAGTATGTGTGCTAGATGTCAAACTTTTGCTAAGGAATCACATTTAACACATGTCAAAAGAATCCTAAGATACATTAAAGGAACAATTAATGTAGGTATGTGGTACCCGAGATCTAATAACTTTGAGTTAGTAGGATATTCTGACTCAGACTATGCGGGGTGCAAACTAGATAGAAAGAGTACTAGTAGAGGATGTCAACTATTAGGATCATGCTTAGTAAGCTGGTTCAGTAGGAAGCAACATTATGTTGCTCTTTCTACAATTGAAGCCGAATACATAGCATTAGGACAGTGTGTGGCTCAATTATTATGGATGATGCACACACTTAAAGATTTTGAATTAGATTACAAAAAGGTCAAAACATTAGTTGATAACATAAGTTCAATAAACTTAACAAAAAAATCCAATCCATCACTCACGTACTAAAAACATTGATGTTAAACATCATTTTGTAAGAGATCATGTGGCAAAGGGTAGTATTGAACTCAACTATGTTGAATCCAAATCTAACCTTGCTGACATCTTCACTAAACCACTTCCAAAGGATGAATTTAGTATGCTTAGAAGACAACTTGGATTATGTTTAGTAGACTAAGATGCTTTCATGTTCATTACTCAAAATGTATTTTGTTAAGTAATATTATATTATTTTCCTAAAGGAAAATTAAAAATCAATCTATCATAGGTCAATTTAGATTTCATGATCCTATAGATTTAGGTAAGCCTTCGCATCTCACAAATACCTAGGATTACCTGTTTGTGTATTGAGCCATGAAGATGGGCGTGAGATGTTAGGATTGCACCCCAGGTTCCATATGTAGATTCAGTGCATCGACATGAACCAATATGGGGTTTACAAGAGCAAATCAATCACTTCGGTGACTAACTCTAGTTCAAAGCTTGCCGATAATTCTATATCACTTGAGCTAATAAAGAGTTGGATATTTGCTTTAAGGACAATTTTTAGATGTGTATTTTTAAGTATAAAAATAATATTTAGGAATTCATGCTTGGATATTTTTCTATTTCATTTGCATCATCTTAATTTAATCTTAAAACAAATGTTGAAAATTTAGAATTTTGAAAATTTAAAAAATATTTTTATTGAGGGGGAGTTTTGAAAGTATTTGAAAATTTTAAAAGTTTTTAAAAGATAAGATAATTTGGAAATTTTAAAAAATATTAAGGGGGAGTTTCAAAGGTTTTGAAAATTTTAAGAATTTCAAAAATATTTTTTAAGGGGGAGTTTTGAAAATTGAAATATTAAGAGATTTGAAAACTTTGACTTTTGGATATTTTCATAAATTTGTTCAAATTTTTAAAATTTTAGATATTTAAAAGTTAAATACTTTTGAAATTTTGAAACCCAAAGATTAAGGGGGAGATTCCATTTTTAAAAGAAAATCTTATTGCATTGATTTAGGGGGAGCATTGATAAATTATTTTCAAAATTTCATAAATCTTAGGCATTTTTGGTGAAGCTTGTCAAGCAAGTTTATAATCTTTAGTTATGTTTGAAAAACTTTAATCCTCATCTTTAAATTGTGGCATTTGTTAAATAATGCTTTTGATGTATGTCAAAGGGGGAGAGAGAGAGAGAGAAAAGGGTTAAAGTTAGATTTGAGAGAAAAAAGGGTTAAAGCTAGAAAAATCTAAAGTAAAACTTTTCTTGCATATGAGCATCTCATGCATATACATTTTTAGCTCAAATGCATTACTGATATATGTTAAATTTGAATATTGTAAATTGATTCTCCTCACTTTAATTGATGTGTTGTCATACATCAAAAAGGGAGAGATTGTTGGTATAGAGAGCACCACTCCTTAGTTTTGATGTATGAACCATAGTTAAAGTTAGGATTCACTTGTGTTCTGATATGAGTGTTAAGTGTGTAGGTTCCTAGTAGGTCGTGTTGACCGGATACTATTGGATCGAAAAAGAGAGCTAAAGGGGAAGGGGGGTGAATAGCTCACGTAAATATTTTCGTTCATTCGATTAAAATACTAGTAAGGAAGAGTAAATGCACAGCGGAATAGTAAAGAACACAACTTGGTTTTACTTGGTTCACTGCCTACCGGCTGCTAATCCAAGACCTTTACGATCCAAGATCGTGTACGGAGGCAATTCACTAAACTAGTCTCCTCCTCATTGGAGGTAGGAGACAATGATTACAAATCCACGAAAAACTCAAGGTAGAGAGACAAACCCCCCTCTCCTCGTTATGATAAAATCTCGATAGGAAAGAGAATTACAACAATTAAAAATGACAACTTATGAAACTGATATCGACGACTAAAGAGGAAGAGGTTGAGCTCGTGTCATCGGTGTTGCGACAGTGCTTCGGGGTTGTAGAGTCGTTGTAGAAGAGCGGCGTTGTAGGAGCATTTCGGAGGCTTGGAATTAATGAAAATAGTGTGAAACATTCCTCATTTTATAGCCCTTCAACCTAGTGGACGTTGAGCTTGAGATTCTATCAAGAAGGTCATCTCACCACAAGATAAGGGGATGAGGTTTGACTCTCATCGAAGCTGGAAATTCAAATGGCAGTCGACTGCTGCCCTTATCAGTTTGACTAATGCCCAGCAGTCGACTTCTATAGGCCAGCAGTCGACTAGTGGATAGGGTTCTCGACTTCACTAAAGAGTTATCTCAAAATAAAAACAATATAAGTAAATTTGATGGCCACTTATTGTCCGATCTCGACCTAGACCTTCCAAGGGAAGTCTTAGTCGGATCGCCACCTAAGGATTCCCCCATACGGAGGACCCGACCTTACATTCACTCATACATGAGCTTAACTTAGGTCCTTTTGTGACTTGTAGCTTTGCTTTAGGTCTCCACCTGGGTTCTTCGGCTCCCTTCGAAGTTCTCTCGGTGTCACACTACCACCATGGTTTTCTGACTCGGGATTCTCTGGGTGTCGCTGACCTTCAGCTCAACTTAACCATTCCTACACACTTGGTTCAGCTCGTTAGACAACAATATGACCTTAGCTTTGGGTCTTCTCCATAATCAAAACCTAGGTTCGATTATCTGGTGTGTATTGCACCAACAATCTCCCCCTTTTTGATCTATGGCAAACCGACACAAAGTTAAGGGAAAAATTAATGCATAAGAGTGAAATGACTATTATGAATATGAAATATGCATAAATTATGGAAGAAGTATAAATGCATAACTTAGTAATTTAGTGTGAGTAACTTAGTAAGTTAGCATAAGTAGGAGTTTGAGTAAAACTCTTTTTCAAGTCCTCCCCCTTGAGGTAACCTCCCTCCCCCTTGACCTTAGGTGAGTACTTGAAAAAAGATCTTAGCTCTCCCCCTTAATGGTTGCAACTTAAAAAGTTAAGTAATCAATATTACTTAACATTGGCCTAAATGTATAAATTATGTTTAAGTTAAGTTATTAAAGATTAATTTTTGATCTCTTAAATTTGGCCTTTTTCTCCCCTTGTTTCCATAAAAGAAAGTTAAGTTAAGTAAGTGTAACTTACTTAACTTTGGCCCGATGGTTTTAAGTTTAGATTTAAGTTAAGTTATCAAAAGAAATTTTTTATCCCTTAACTTTGGCCTTTTTCTCCCCCTTTTTCCATAAATTGAAAAGTGTGGGGGTTTATATAAAAATCTTTTTCGAAACATAGTGATTAGTTTTATAAGTCCAAGCATGTACCTATTAGATTTTGAAAATAATACTTTAAACATAAGCTTAACTAATAGAATGTTCAACTCTATTTGATTTAATTGATATAAAATGATCAATAAGTTCTGATTAGAGTTGGTTAATTTAGATAATTATACTCTATGGTTCATGTCGATGCACTAGACCTACATCTGGAACCAGGAGTAAAGTCCTAACATCTCATACCCATCTACATGGATAAGTACACAAACATATTAGTCCTATGTGTTGTCAGATGTATTGACTCCTTAAATCTATAAGTGCACGCCATCTAGGGTACGCCCTAGGCTAGTTCCATTTTGCATGAAAAATAAAAATAAAAATAGAGTGTAAAGGAAAATATATGTTTTGAGTCCTACTCTATTACACACATACCTAATTTTCGTCTAAGAAGACTAAACTCTGCTTTGGGTAAGGGCTTGGTAAACAAGTTTGCTAGGTTCGATTTGGACTTCACGTATTCGAGTTGTATGGTCCCATTAGCTACATGTTCTCGAATGAAGTGGTGTTTGACCTCTATATGTTTGGTCCTAGAGTGACAGATTGGGTTCTTGGTTAAATTAATTGAACTAATGTTATCGATGTAAATTTTAGTGTTGTTAAAGTTTAAGTTAAAGTCTTGGAGAGTGTGTTTCATCCAAATAAGTTGAGCGACACACTCATCCATTGCGACATATTCGGCTTCGGTGGTAGATAGGGCAACACAGTGTTGCTTTTTACTGCACCAACAAACTAGACTTGAGCCGAGAAGTTGACAACAACCACTCGTGCTCTTTTTATGGAGTTTACTACCGGCATACTCTGAGTCGGAGTAGCCAATTAGTTCGAATTTGGTAGATCTAGAGTACCAAATTCCTATGTTTAGTGTACCCTTTAGGTATCTAAGGAAGCGTTTAACCAGTGTTAGGTGTGACTGTTAGTAATATATGAGAGATGTCCTAAGGCAATCGCCTTATGTATGAACCATTTATATGATAAATGAAGATTCACTATTTGAGTATACATGTTTTATGTATTTGATTGGATCTTAAACTCATTTACTGAATGTCCACGATACGATTCACAGCATGAGAGAATTTGTGATTGGATCACAACCAGTGAGTATCTCTACATGTGTAATTGTGATGTATCGGAATTATCCCTAGTCGATGAATTGATGGATTTGGACACCATCAATTCTGTCGAGACTAGCACGAGGTATACTCCTTGGTGTATCCAAGCAACTGATTCTCACCGGGCCGAGACATAGTGATGTCCGAGTTAATCGTGGATGCTAGTTATGGTAACTAGTTCATCGAGTGACGGATGCGAGTTATGGTAACTAGTTCATTGGAGTGACCATCCGTAAGACTTCATATGGTTCTCTGCATATATAGATATGTCAATGAAGTTCTTACTGTAGCTTAAGTGCGATGTTCCTTTGACTTGCGGTATTCAAGTCATCTTGATCATGGAGACTTATGCTTTGACATCTTAAGCAAACATCTCCAAGGAGATGTGGACCCGGGATGATTGGGTATAAGTCAAAGTGATCAAAGGTGTTTGAATAGCCTATAAAGGATTCACCACTCCTTGCGAGGAGATGTATACCCATGGCCTCTCGTCGGATTGTTACTAAAGTCTTTGGCCAAAGCATTACATGTTTAGAGTAAGGTACTCTTTGATACATGTGCAGTAACTAGAATCCGTAGGACGAGGAAATGATACTTGGGCGAGGTGTGACGTAGTCAGCCTAGTGGGGACTGACACAATAGACCATGTCCTGAACCAAGTGGGTATAAGATGAGTGAAGGGAATAGGGCACGATTCATTCGAGCTGCTGAAGGGTTTCAGAAATAGTTCTGGATCAACCGTTTATCTTTTCAGTTAATTGGGGATCATGATGTACTACTAGGTGCCACTCATGATCATTCTATAATTAATGGTTAATTTTAGATGGCCAACATAAACCGAGAACCTATTTGGTCACACGCACAACGAGCGTAATCCGAAGGATTTAAAACGAGCTTGAGAATGGGATTCTCAGACCAAGAGAAACTAGGTTTGGTTGGACCAAACATAAAGCGAGCATGAAATCGTTTCAGTCGCAATGGAAGCGTGGTTGGGCCAAGTCTTATGAAGACGTAATGGATGAACCAAAATGGTTTGGTTCTAATCCAATGGATAAGAATAAACCAAAGGGTTTGGTTTATTTTAAACGAATGAACCAAAAGTTGGTTCGGTTCGTCTTAACTTAAAATAAACCATCATGGTTCGGTTTATTTTAACTTATCTTAATGGAGCGGGTTAACGGGCCTAATGGTTATGATCCAATAACCATTAAGAGAATTAGTTCTCTATAAAAGAGGGCTTAAGGAATAATTAAGCCCTAATCCAAGCCCTAGCAAAAGTTGCCGCCCACCCAATTGAAGGAGTTTTTCGGCGCCAACCCTAAGCTTGCCGCCCAGCTCCTTGTGCCGCCGTCCAGCTCCTTGCCGGCGTCCAAGCTTCAGCCGGTGAACCCTCCGGCGACCCTCCGGTGATCTTCCTAGGCCTTGGTGAAAAGGTGAGCACTTGGCTTCCTTGTTTTGGCCGGCGCCTACTCCTCCACCAAGCTGTCCAGTTTTCTGGACAGCTTCTTCTCCTCTCGTCGGAGCGTCGTTTGGACAATGGTTAGAGCTCCGACAGCGGCTAAACCACCGGGGATTCAATCTCCGGTAATCCTCTGAGGTGGAGGACGAAGGATTCGTCAATTGGTTGACGAATACCTCTCCGGAGAAACGAGTTTTGAGAACTCGTATTAGGATCCGAATTTGGATTTGGATTGTGATCATCTCTCGATCACGTCGTCTTCAACACGAGGCTAGTAACCCGTACGAAGACGAAGCTCGTGGCTTAGCGAAGTCATCCCGAGGAACTCGGCGTGGATATGGATAGAGACGATTCTAGCGAGGATCGTTCCGGTTGATGTCGTTTCCGCTACACGTCATACGAAAGGTATAACGTAGATAAATTTCCTTTTATTGCAAATTTAAATTTACGGTTATGTCTACACTTGTTGTAATATGCATGCGTGTGTTGTGTGTGTTGTAATAAATAGAAGTATTTATTATTTTTATTGCTTCCGCTGTGTTCATGTTTACGAAACGTGATCGAACACACACACGCCGCAGTGCCGGAAACCCAATAGTGACTCCTTAGCATAAGTTTGAAATCTTGCGCACATACTCACTGCGAAGAGTATATAGGGTCGACTCACAGTTAAGTACAGGAGACTACCTGTAACGCTCCTATAGTATTTTAGGTTGATTGGTTTTCTATCTAAGTCTTCTCCTATATTGACATTTATAGCCATCATTGTATTTATTACCTTAACATTTTCCATTCCAAATTTATTAATTAATTCCTAAGTGTATTTATGTTTGAGTAGGAAAATTTACTCCTTAGTTTGTTTAATTTGTAAACCTAGGAAAAATGTTAATTCTCCTACTAAGTTCATTTCAAATTCACTTTTCATTAGTGAAATGAACTCATTTAATAAGATTGAGTTGGTTGTTCTAAATATTATATCGTCTACATAAATTTGGACAATAAATATTTCTTTGCCTACGGATTTTACGAAGAGGGTTGGGTTGACTAAGCCTTGGCTAAACCCTTTAGACTTTAGATAAATAGAGAGCCTTTCATACCAGGCTCTAGAAGCTTGTTTTAGTCCATATAAGGCTTTCTTAAGTCTAAAAATATGGTAAGGTTTATCTAAGTTTTTGAATCCTGGGAGTTGGACAACGTAGAATTCTTTCTTAATGAGACCATTTAAAAATGATGACTTCACATCCATTTGAAATAGTTTAAATCCTCGATGTGTAGCGTAGACTAATAACATTCTGATCGATTCTAATCTAGCTACGAGGGCATAGATTTCATCATAAACCAACCCCTCTACTTGACTAAAACCTTTTGTGACCAATCTCGCTTTATTTCTAACTACTTCACCTTTGTCATCGAGTTTGTTTCAGAATACCCACCCTATTCCAATGATCGTTTTATCTTTAGGTGGGGATACTAATTTTCAAACTTCATTCCTAGTGAATTGAGCTAGCTCTTCTTGTATAGCAATAATCCAATCTGAATCAAGAAGAACTTGTTCAATTGATTTTGGTTTGGTTTTCGAGATTAAAGATATTTGACTAAGGTTTCTGTATGATGCTCTAGTTCGAACTCCTAGGTTGGGATTACCTATCACTTGATCGATAGGATGATTCGATTGTAACCTAGACTGATTCAGGTTAGGATTTATACTAGACTTATTTTCATGGTCAGATTTGGGTCTACTATTAATCGGTTCATCAATTGGTTCTACTACAGGTTTTGTGTCTTTAGCTCCTTCGTCGAATACAACATTAATGGTTTCTTCGATTTTAAGGGTTTCATTATTGTAGACTCTATAGGCTCTACTTGTGGTTGAATATCCTAAGAATATTCCGGTATTTATTTTAGAGGTGAATTTGCCTAGGTAGTCCTTAGTATTTAGGATATGTACCCTACATCCAAATACCCTGAAGTGTTTAATGTTGGATAATTTTTCATGGTAGATTTCATATGATGTTTTAAGGTGCCTCTTGACTAGTAGGATTCTATTTTGGACATAACAAGCCGTAATAATGACTTCTGCCCAAAACCTATCGGGTAGGATGTACTCGCTTAACATGGTTCTAGCGACTTCTTGTAGAGTTCTATTCTTTCGCTCGACTAGACTATTTTGTTGTGGGGTTCTAGGATAGGAGAACTCATGGTGGTATCCGTTTAGGTTACAGAAGTCGGCGAACCTATGGTTTTCGAATTCACCACCATGATCGCTTCTAAGTCTTTTAATCTTAAGGTTCTTTTTGTTTTCTATTAATTTACATAAGTTGGTAAGTTGGTCTAAGGTATCACTTTTGTGTTTAAGGAACCTAACCCAGGTGAACCTAGAGTAGTCATCAACTATGACTAAGCAGAATTGAATTTCGTTTAGTGACTTGGCTCCATGAGAATCAAATAGGTCTAAGTGTAGGAGCTTAAGTACACTTTTGGTTCTTTCTTGGTTAGTTAGTTGATGTTGTTCCCTAGTTTGTTTACTTTGTTGACATGCATTATAGATTTTATTGTCTAAATTGTTAAGGTTGGGCAAACCTCTGACTAAATCACTCTGACTCATTTTGTGAATGAGTCTTGGGTGTGAGTGGCCGAGTCGTCGGTGCCACAACCAAGATTCCTCTTGCTATGTCATAACACACTTGGTTGAGCAATTGGGTAAATTAATTGTGTAGATATTGCTATTCCTAGTTCCATTAAGTATTGTTTTAAAGGTGTCATTAGTTTTAATTAAGCATTCATTTTCTAAGAATATAACCTTATAGTTGTTATCACACAATTGGCTTACACTATGTATATTATACTCAAAAATTTTGACTAAAAGAACATTTCGTATTGTAAAGTTAGAGTTTAGTTTAATATCACCTGATCTGATGATTTTGAGCTTCTCGTTATTTCCGAAAGCTACCGATCCTTTACTTTTGAATCTGAGCTTCAAAAATTTTAGTTGGTCTCCAGTCATATGTTAGAAGCACCCACTGTCCAACATCAATTGATCCTACACATATAGTAGTTGGATCGGATATTGGGATTTTAAGAGTTGGTTGAAAGTTGTTAGTCCTAGGAATTATCTCACCCTTTCTACATGATCAAGAATGTTATCCTTATGTGTTCTGTGAGATGACTTCAATTTTACTTGTTTAGATTTAGTGAATTGAAACTAATCTACCTTGGGTTAGATTCGGATTTAACCCTTAGCTCGTCAAGTAACTTTTTTGAGAAATTAGCTTCCAGGTCATGGCGAGGCACAGAGGCCTTCTTTGATTGGAACAACGACCACTTCCTTAGACAAAGCCAAATTCAAGAAATCGATTACTTGAGTCACTTAAGATTACTTTTTGGTCTAACTAGTTAAGGATGCGACGAGGTAGCTTCAGCTTGTTCAACTTAGTCGAGTGCACCAAGCTAGATACGCCTTATCTAGTTCGGACACACAAGACTTCATTTCCCTAACGTACTATCATCTCGCAGCATCCTAGTACTATGTTGTCAAGTTGATGAGTTATTGACCCAATCTAGTTGTTCTAAAAAATAAGACAAAATAACTAAGCATGTAAAGACTAATTTCATGTAATGGAACAAATAAATTAAGTACTAGCTCTCCCTGAACCATTGAATCGTTTTGGTCTATCCATGTAGTGGATTTGGTCCTTGGAAACCCAGTACTTATTAGATCCTAATTGTGAAATTAAAGTGGTCTTAGGGACCCATGCTTGGACTTATTTTCTATTACGGTTTACGATTGACATATACGACTTGTTAGTCGTGGTTGATCTAAATCCTAGTCCGGCCTTGTTGTACACGGCCCTTTGTGATCCAAGTAGTAGGTCAAGTCCGTTGGATCCCAAAGTGAACCTTTCCAACGTTTGCCTAAGATCTTTGACTTGTCCTTTCAAGAGTGAGTTCTCAACTTCGAGTTTTTCAACTCGAGTTGAGTCCTCCTATTGAACTTGACTAGTCGAAGAGGTTAGGGAGACCTTGTGTTTAAGGAGTTTAACCTCCTCAACTAAGGTCTCGACCTTGGACTCGAACTTAGCTAACTTTCTAGTTAAGAACTTAATTGCACCATATAATGTATTGATTAGAGAGCGACTCACCTTGAGTGAACCTTTTGAACCGGATATAGATTCGTGGCTTGTCTTGAATAAAGACTCGTCGTCGGATCCGGAGTCGGACTCTTCCTTGGGTTCGATCGGCTTGGCCATGAAGATGAGGTTGTTGAGCTCGTCTTCCTTCTCCGGCGATTCCTCCCACATAATGTTGAGTGCTTTCTTGGACTTAGGTGCCTTGTTCTTGAGCTTTTGACACTCCGACTTGATGTCACCCAACCTGTTACACTCATAGCATCTATAGTGGGAATTTGATTTTGACTTACCTTCCTTGGATTGGTTGACATGTTATCTTTCTGCTCTTGATCATTTTCCGAACTAGATTTACTAGTTCAGTTTCCATCTCATCATCTATCTCTGACTCGTACTCGTCTTCTTCCTCTGGAGGTGGTTTTCTTTTGAGCTTCTTCTTCGGACCTGCAAATAAGACAATACTTTTCTCAGCAGGGGCCGAATTAGACTACTCATGTAATTCAAATTCAAAAAACATTTCGTCTAATCTAATTTTAGAAAGGTCTTTAGAAACCTTATAGGCATCAACCATGAATGACCACAAGGTAGTCCTAGGGAATGCATTAAGCGTGTACCTGATCACATCTCGGTTTTCTACCTTTTGACTGATCGAATACAGCCCATTCATGATGTCTTGTATGCGAGCATGAAGATGAGTGGCCGACTCATGTTCCTGCATCTTTAAGTTAAATAATTTATTTAATAAAAAATCCCTCTTACATACCTTGGTGTCTACAGTCCCTTCGTGAAGCTCGATGAGCTTATTCCACAAGTCTTTTGCACTGATGAAGGGGCCGACGCAGTTGAGCTTCTATTTGGACAAGATGAACTATAGGATTTGGGTAGCATTGGCATTGGCTTCCACTTGGCATTTCATAGAATTTGTCCATTGATCGCAATCCAATGATTCACCATCTTCATTAGTCGGAAGTGTGAACTCGGATTGGATTACGATCCACATCTCTACTTGGGTTATCAAGTAGCACTCCATCCGACCCTTCCAGTAACGAAAGTCATCTCCGTTGTAAAATGGAGATCAGGCGGTGCTAAACCCTTCGAGATAGGACATTAAAAAAACCTCACAAAAACAAAAATGACAAAAGGTGCCAAGACTCTCGTCTTGGATTAGTAGTGCGGGAGAAGGAAATTAACGAAACAACGAATGATACGAAAAACCAATTAAAATGAATATGAAAAGGAAAACATGAAAGTTGAGGCTAGATTTGGTGGTTGCACCAAATCGTAGCGGCCCTGCTCTGATACCAATTGTTAGACCGAAAAAGAGTGCTAGAGGGGGGGAGTGAATAGCGAACGTAAATCTTTTCGTTCGTTCAATTAAAACACTAGTAAGAAAGAGTAAATGCACAGCGAAATAGTAAAGAACATAGCTTGGTTTTACTTGGTTCATAGCCTACCGACTACTAATCCAAGGTCCTTACGATCCAAGATCATGTATGGAGGGCAATTCACTAAACTAGTCTCCTCCTCGTTGGAGGTAGGAGACAATGATTACAAATCCAAGAAAAACTCGAGGTAGAGAGACAAACCACCTTCTCCTCATTACGATAAAAGCTTGATAGGAAAAAGAATTACAACTATTAGAAATGACAACTTATGAAACTGATACCGATGACTAAAGTGGAAGAGGTTGAGCTCGTGTCGTTTGCGTTGTGGCAGTGCCTCAGCGTTGTAGAGTTGTCGTATAAGAGTGGCATTGCGGGAGCATTTCGAAGGCTTGGAATTAATTAAAATAGTGTGAAACACTCCTTATTTTATAGCCCTTCAACCTAGTGGACGTTAAGCTTTATATTCTAATAAAAAGGCCACCTCATACCAAGATAAGGAAATGAGCTTTGACTCTCATCGAAGCTGAAAATTCAAATGGCAGTCGACTATTGCCCTTATCTATTTGATCGATACCCAGCAGTCGACTGTAGGTTTTGCGGAACCAAAGCTCTGATACCACTTGAAGGTGGGAAACTTTGCTTCCCACTTCAACTCAGTTGCTTGTTCATGGCGATCCCGTTTTCGTCCCCGGATTAAAAAAAAATTAATCCATGACATTTAGGGATTACCCAAGCTACCATTCCATCGTCGTGCTATCCGATTAGAGTGGTCACTTGAACAAACTTGTTGTTCAAGCAACCTATCTCTATTCTTTGAATAGCTGCGGAATAGACGATGTACAGATCGTCGGTTTTTGTGTTTGTATTCGGGGTCCAAGTAAATTTAGCCACATACCATACATACAATATACAAAGAAACAAAAGGAAAGCAAAACAAGATTTATACCTCTTGTTTACCTCAAGGTCTTCTATCGTATGTCCTATCCTCCTCTTGGATGTTGTGTGGGCAATGATCCTCCAAGAGATGAAGCCTCCTAGATCACGATCTTCCTTTCCTTGCTCTCTCCGAACAAGAGGAAGTAGAAAAGCACCCTTCTTCTCCTTACTTGCGCCAACCACCAAGGACAAGCTCCTTGGTGTCCGCCGGCCCAAAGGAGAGGGAGAGGTTTGAGCGCCAACCAACTTCAATGGATGAACGCCGACCAAGAGCTCCAATTGAAGAAGAAGGAGCTGCCCTAGAAAAAAGAAGTCGGCCAAGAGGAAAAGAGAAGAGAAAACACTAGTCCTTCTCTTGAGTTGCCGCCGACCCTAAAGGAGAGGGAGACCAATGTTGCCGCCCACCCCTTCAACCTAAACCCTAGCTCTCCAAGGTTTCTTGCCACCCAAGCCAAGGGAAACAAAAAACCCTAATCTCCAAAGTATGTTCACGCCCAAGCCTTGGCCACCCTTTTATAGAGTTAGGCTTAAGCCTCCTTTTAATCTCCACCGTCGGATCTAGGGATTTAATCTCAACCGTCGGATCTAGAGATTTAATCTCAACCGTCAGATCTAGAGATTTAATCTCCACTGTCGGATCTAGAGTTTCATTTCCTATCATCGGATCTAGGCTTCATGAGGGTTTTAATAGGCTAAAATATGGACCATGAGGAGGAGTTGGAACTTGGCCACCCAATAGATCAATCCCACATAAAGTCTGATCTATTAATGATAATCTATTCCACTAGAGGATTATCATTGATCTACCTCACCAACCCCCATAAGTTAATATGGGCTCCATATATTATTCGTACATATATCTCCCCGTGTTTAAGATCTCAAATGTCTGTCGATTAATTAATTTACTGAAAATTAATTAATCGACATCTAACTCCATGAGTAGTACCACTCAACCTTATCATCATGCCGGACCAAGTCCACCTACTGGGTTTACATGATGAACCTTATGAGCTCCTCAAGGGGACATCATCATCCTAATATATAGGACACGGTTTCCTTCTATAATCAATAGCACACCATATAAATAATATCATTTTCCAACTTACCGAGCCTATTGATTTACTCTATAAATCTCGCCCATTGGTAAATCAAAGAAATGAATACTAAGTATATGTGTCCGTTATTATATCGGGATTAAGAGCATGTACAACATAATATCTGAGGTCCAATTCAATTATGTAGTCAGCAATAAATTGAATCACCTCTAAGTCTGTCCTGCTCAATACATACAAAGTGTACTAGTATAATTCTATGGTCAAGACAAACCAATACCAAATCACACTACAACCATTCCAATGGTTTGTCCACAACCCTCTAGGTTGTGAGCCTTTACTTATACTTTACAAGGAACTGATAACATGATCTCCCGTATGACACTACACACCATGTTATCTACAATGTAATGTATTAGACAATATGCATAACCATAAACATGCAAACAATGATCATGTGATTCTTATTTCAAAAATAAAGATGTTCATACAAAAGATAGACTTTTCAGTATACATACTAATAATCTCCCACTTATACTAAAAGACTATGTTGTCCTCAAACTGTCATATATCTGATTCCCATTCCCTCCACATGCCTATCAAAAGCTCTCACCGGAAGGGCCTTAGTGAATGGATCTGCCAGGTTATCCTCCGATGCAATCTTGGCCACAACAACTTCTCCTCGCTTTACGATTTCTCGTATTAGGTGGTACTTGTGCTCTATGTGTTTACTTGCCTTATGGGCTCGTGGTTCCTTCGAGTTTGTAACTGCATCACTGTTATCATAATAAATTGTGATAGTTCTGGGCAAACCAGGAGTCACATCCAAGTCCATCAAGAAATTCCTGAGCCATACAGCTTCTTTGGCTGCCTCATAGGCTGCCACATACTCAGATTCCATGGTGGAGTCCGCCACGCATTTCTGCTTGACACTCCTCCATACAATGGCTCCACCTCCCAAAGTAAACACAAAACCTAAGGTATACTTACTGTTATCATTATCTTATTGGAAGTCAGAATCTGTGTAACCCACAGGGAATAATTGATATGCCTGGTAAACTAACATATAATCACTAGTCCTTCTCAGGTACTTCAATATATGCTTTACCACAGTCCAATGTCCTTGTCTTCGGCAACCATGCCAACGACAAAGCAGATATCCGGTCTCGTACATAGCATGACATACATGAGGCTTCCTACTACTGAAGCATGAGGAACCACCTTCATCTCCTCTATCTCCTTAGAAGTTTTAGGATACATCTCCTTAGATAAATGAACTCAATGCCTGAAAGGTAGAAAACCTTTCTTGGAGTTCTGCATGCTAAAGTGAGCCAAAATGGTGTCTATGTATGAAGCTTGAGATAAGCACAACATCCTTTTCCTGCGATCCCTTATAACCTTGATCTCAAGGATGTGTCCCACTTCTCTCAAGTCCTTCATATCAAACTGTTTGGACAACCATACCCTTACGTCTGATAACACCATGACATTGTTGCCAATTAACAAAATATCATCTACGTATCGTACAAGAAATACTACTACGTTTCCGTCACATCTCTTGTATACACAAGACTCATCCAGACTTTAAATAAATCCATAAGACTGAATTACCTCATCAAAGCAGATGTTCCAAGATCTCGAAGCTTGCTTCAATCCATAAATGGATTGATTAAGCTTGCACACAAGAGACTCTTTGCCCTTTGCAATGAATCCCTCTGGTTGCTTCATATAGATGTTTTCCTCAAGACTTCCATTAAGGAAAGTTGTCTTGACATCCATCTGTCATACATCATAATCCATATGAGCATCAATTCATAAGATAATCCGGATAGACTTAAGCATGACTACCGGCGAAAAGGTCTCCTCATAATCGATACCCTCTTTATGAGTATACCCCTTCACAACAAGCCTCGCTTTGAAGATCTCAACCTTCCCGTCTATTCCTCTTTCTTTTATAGATCCACTTGCATCCAATGGCTTGTACACCATTGGGTGGTTCTACTAGCTCCCAGACCTGATTTGAATCCATAGATTCAATCTCAGCATTCATTGCACTTTGCCAAGATACCACATCTTTATCTTGGATTGCCTCGTCATATGTCTAGGGATCAGGTTCATGTTCGCTAGGGACCAAATCAAAAAATTCTCCCAAGAACATGAATCTATCCGGCTGTCTAACAACCCTCCCACTACGATGAGGTATCACCTGTGCATCCTCTATGACACGCGGTGCAGTGACTTGTGGTATATCCTCTTGTACCGGTGGTATTGAAGTAGTGACTTCCCCTCTCAATTACTCCAGAACAATCTTACTTATGGGCATGTGGTTCATCACATAGTCTTCCTCTAGAAATCTAGCATTCGTGCTAACGATCACCCTCTAATCTCTAGGACTATAAAACAAACCACCTTTCATTCCTCTAGGATAGCCAACGAACATGCGCACTTCTGTATGAGGTTCCAACTTACCAGCATCTGCCTTCAGCACATGTGTTGGACTCCCCCAAATCTGAATATGTCTCAGACTAGGATTTTGTCCAGTCCACAATTCTGTGGGAGTAGAAGGCACTGATTCAGATGGAACCAAGTTTAGAATATACACCGATGTATCCAGAGCATACCCCAGAACGAATCTAGCAACTCAGAATAACTCATCATCGATCTAACCATCTCCATAAGAGTTATATTTCTTCGCTCTGCTACACCATTCTGTTGGGGTGTGCCAGGTGTAGACAATTGGGATTGGATCCCAGCCTCTGATAAGTAATTCCTAAACTCTCCCAAGAGGTACTCACCACCACGATCAGATCGTAGTGTCTTGATACTTTTACCTTGATGTTTCTCCACATCATTCTTGAATTCATTGAACTTGTCAAAGCATTCAGACTTGCGGTGCATCAAGTAAATATATCCATATCTTGAATAATCATCTATGAAAGGGACAAAATACTCAAAACCACCTCTTGCCTGGATAGACATAGGACCACACAAATCAGAATGAACCAATTCCAACACATCTTTGGCTCTATACCCCTTGTCCTTAAAAGCCCTCTTGGTCATTTTACCTTCCAAGCAAGACTCGCAGGTTAGGAAGTCTTCCACCACTAATGAACTTAGAGGTCCATCAACTATCAACATTTGAATTCTTCTTAGGTTAATATGACCTAGCCTTAGATGCCAAAGATATTATTGGTTCAGCTTCGAAGGTTCTTTTCTCTTATTGGAATTAGAAGATGAGTTATTAACTTCTATTTGCATCGTGGGAGCTTTTGGTTTAAGTGTATATAAATTTCCTATCAATGCACCAGAACAGATAATCTCCCTATTCCTTTTTATAACAACTCTGTCATTAAAAGAAATAGAATATCCATCCATAAACAATTTAGAAAACGAAATCAAATTCTTTCTAAATAAATGTACATAAAGGCAATTTTTAAGAACCAAAACTTTATTCCTCTCAAAAGACAAATAAACATCTCACACTGCAATAGCCGCCACCTTCGTGGCATCACCCAAGTAAACGATAATCTCCCCCTCAGCAGTCGTCTGGTTTCCTGGAACCCCTGCAAAGTATTGTAGACATGATCAGTGGATTCCATATCTACACACCAGGTGTCGGTAGATAACACCGCTAAATATGTTTCAACGACTAGACCAAAGGATATACCTTTGTTCTACTTCCGGTTGGGACAGTCCTTCTTCTAATGTTCAGTCTGCTTGCAAGTAAATCACTTTCCTTTCGGCTTCTTCACTCCTCCCTGAGATCCTCCGGCCACCTTTGCTCTGTCTTGTTTCTTCTTCTTCTTGCCTTTTGGCTTAGAAGTAGAAACCTATTGAGCCACCTGACCCTGAGTAAACCCTTCTGCCGCCTGAAGCTCTGTCAGAAGCTCCACCAACGAATAAAACCTCTTATTCATGTTGTAATTCAGGTGAAACTGCTAAAAACTCCTAGGTAGAGACTAGAGAATGATATCAACCTGGGTTTCCCCATTGATCTCAGCTCCAAGGACTTCTAGCTCATTCGCAGGCTTAGGAGGACACTCTTCGAAGAGTACATACTTATACTCCTCAGCAGTCAAGACAATATCAAGATTCCTCTTCCAATCAACATAATTGGGTCTAGTAAGTTTATTTTCTTTCAGTATCACAGCAAGCGGGTTGAAAGTCATTTTGAAAAACCTAAGACTCACATAGATCAAAATATTAGATTTCAAAAAATTATTGATTCCTCAAACAATAAAATTTTAAAATCAACTAACACCTCAAAACACTGAGAATATCGTATGCCACGATAGTGTGGACGTATACGAATTCTACATTTGTAAGAGGAGGGTTTACCCATTAATTTTACTATCTTATCAACCTAACTTTTTGAGAAATAAAATTAATAGTTGGTTCTTCTTCAACCCTACAAATAAAAGAAGTGACTCCGATGGGAAGGATACTCCTATTTGTATCTAAGTGTTCACAATTACTCGGTACCAAGGCAATTATCTCGGGTTATGTGCCTTCCGATGGGGAAGTACACATGCTCCTAAATAATTTCCTATAACCATATTTGACCCTGTGATCCGCAAAAAAAACTCATCCGATGGGGAGCAAGTCACTCAGAGCCGACGCGCAAGTTTGTTTGCATCACATGTCAAATCGTAATGGAGGCCGTGGGACTTTATAAAAATATCCCTCTCCCACTTAGTAATTTAAAATTGAGGAATTTTCCTAGCACACAACATGAATATCAAAAAAGAAGCAATAAATATGAAAAAAATATTTTCCAACTTTTATGGCTTTTGTTCTCCAATATGCCTCCCGTCGTGTCGCCATCTCGTCTGCTCCTCCCTACGCCATGTACAAGCCATCCGGAGATCCGAGCCGAGAATAATTATTCTAATTTACATCCATCGATCATATACTCCACGAAGGAGTGTACATGATATCTAAATTGAAAGTAAACTAAAATAAAAAAATGGCTAAACAATGTTGTACTTAATTACAAAAATTAAATACTAGCCTCGTCAACCCCGAGGATTCAAATAATATTACACACATGCAATCACATACACACACATATGGCCATAATAGTTGGATCTTATGCCTGTAACCAAAAAGTTAGCCTATGCACATCCTACTATCATCCGACACATACAATATATGATAAGTGCATAAAAATAACCGAATCTTAAACACAAAATCAGAAACCGTGACTCTGATACCACTTGTAGGTTTTGCGGAACCAAAGCTCTGATACCACTTGAAGGTGGGAAACTTCGCTTCCCACTTTAACTCGGTTGATTGATCATGGTGATCCCGTCTTCATCCCCGGATTAAAATAAATTAATCCATAACAATTAAGGATTACTCAAGCTACCGTTCCATCGTCGTGCTATCCGATTAGAGTGGTCACTTGAACAAACTTGTTGTTCAAGCAACCTACCTCTATTTTTCGAATAGCCGCGGAATAGATGATCTACGGATCGCCGATTTTTGTGTTTGTATTCGGGGTCTAAGTAAATTTAGTCACATAGCATACATACAATATACAAAGAAACAAAAGAAAAGCAAAACAAGATTTACACCTCTTGTTTACCTCAAGGTCTTCTATCGTATGTCCTATTCTCCTCTTGGATGTTGTGTGGGCAACGATCCACCAAGAGATGAAGCCTCCTAGATCATGATCTTCCTTTCCTTGCTCGCTCCGAACAAGAGGAAGTAGAAAAGCACCCTTCTTCTCCTTACTTGCGCCAACCACCAAGGATAAGCTCCTTGGTGTCCGCCGGCCCTAAAGAGAGGGAGAGGTTTGAGCGCCGGCCAACTTCAATGGATGAACATCGGCCAAGAGCTCCAATGGAAGAAGAAGGAGTTGCCCTAGGGAAAAGAGAAGCCAGCCAAGGGGAAAAGAGAAGAGAAAACCCTAGTCCTTCTCTTGAGTTGCCGCCGACCCTAAAGGAGAGGGAGACCAATGTTGCCGCCCACCCCTTCAACCTAAACCCTAGCTCTCCAAGGTTTCTTGCCGCCCAAGCCAAGGAAAACAAAAAACCCTAATCTCCAAAGTATGTTCATGCCCAAGCCTTGGCCACCCTTTAATAGAGTTAGGCTTAAGCCTCCTTTTAATCTCCACCGTCGGATCTAGGGATTTAATCTCAACCGTCGGATCTAGAGATTTAATCTCAACCTTCGGATCTAGAGATTTAATCTCCACCGTTGGATCTAGAGTTTCATTTTCCATCATCGAATCTAGGCTTCATGAGGGTTTTAATAGGCTACAATAGGGACCATGAGGAGGAGTTGGATCTTGGCCACCCAATGGATCAAGCCCACAAAAAGTACGATCCATTAATGATAATTCATTCCACTAGAGGATTATCATTGATCTACCTCACCAACCCCCATAAGTTAATATGGGCTCCATATATTATTCATACATATATCTCCCACGATGCAAATAGAAGTTAATAACTCATCTTCTAATTCCAATAAGAGAAAAGAACCTTTGAAGATGAACCAAACATATCTTTAGCATCTTAGGCTTTGTCATATTAACCTAAGCAGAATTTAAAGGTTGATAGCTGATGGACATCTGGGTTCATTAGTGGTGGAAGATTTCCCAACCTGCAAATCTTGCTTGGAAGGTAAAATGACCAAGAGGCCTTTTAAGGCCAAGGGGTATAAAGCCAAAGATGTGTTAGAATTGGTTCATTCTGATTTGTGTGGTCCTATGTCTATCCAGGTTAGAGGTGGTTTTGAGTATTTTGTCTCTTTTATAGACGATTATTCGAGATATGGATACATTTACTTGATGCGCCGTAAGTTTGAATGCTTTGACAAGTTCAAAGAATTTAAGGCTGATGTGGAGAAACTTCAAGGTAAAAGTATTAAGACACTACGATCTGATTGTGGTGGTGAGTACCTCTTGGGAGAGTTTAGGAATTACTTATCAGAGGCTGGGATTCAATCCCAATTGTCTGCACCTGGCACACCCCAGCAGAATGGTGTAGTAGAGCGAAGAAATACGACTCTTATGGAGATGGTTAGATCGATAATGAGTTATTCTGAGTTGCCAGATTAGTTCTGGGGATATGCTCTAGATATGGCGGTGTACATTCTGAACTTGGTTCCATCTAAATCATTGCCTTCTACTCCCACAGAATTGTGGACTGGGCGAAAGCCTAGTCTAAGACATATTCAGATATGGGGAGTCCAACACATGTGCTGAAGATAGATGCTGGTAAGTTGGAACCTCGTATAGAAGTACGCATGTTCGTTGGCTATCCTAGAGGAACGAAAGGTGGTTTGTTTTTTAGTCCTAGAGATCAGAAGGTGATCGTTAGCACGAATGCCAGATTTCTAGAGGAAGACTATGTGATGAACAACAGGCCCATGAGTAAGATTGTTCTGGAGGAATTGAAAGGGAAAGTCACTTCTTCAGTTCCACTGGTACAAGAGAACATATCACAAGTCACTGCACCGCGTGTCACAGAGGATACATAGGTGATACCTCATCGTAGTGGGAGGGTTGTGAGATAGCCTGATAAATTCATGTTCTTGGGAGAATCTTCTGATTTGGTCCCTGGCGAACATGAACCTGATCCCTGGACATATGACAAGGCAATCCAAGATAAAGATGCAATATCTTGGCAAAGTGAAATGAATACTGAGATTGAATCTATGGATTCGAATCAGGTCTGGGAGCTAGTAGAACCACCCGATGGTGTAAAAACCATTGGATGCAAGTGGACCTAAAAAAGAAAGAGAGGAATAGACGGGAAGGTTGAGACTTTCAAAGCGAGGCTTGATGCGAAGGGGTATACTTAGAAAGAGAGTATCAATTATGAGGAAACCTTTTCACCAGTAGTCATGCTTAAGTCTATCCGGATTCTCTTATGCATTGCAGCTCATATGGATTATGAGGTGTTGCAGATAGATGTCAAGACAGCTTTCCTTAATGGAAGTCTTGAGGAAATCATCTATATGAAGCAACCAGAAGGTTTCATTGCAAAGCGCAAAGAGCATCTTGTGTGTAAGCTTAATCGGTCCATTTATGGATTGAAACAAGCTTCGAGGTCTTGGAACATCCGCTTTGATGTGGTAATCCAGTCTTATGGATTTATTCAAGTCCGGATGAGTCTTGTGTATACAAGAGATGTGACAGAAATGTAGTATTTCTTGTACTATACGTAGATGCCATTTTGTTAATTGGCAACAATGTCAAGGTGTTATCGGACGTAAGAGTATGGTTGTCCAAACAGTTTGACATGAAGGACTTGGGAGAAGTGGGACACATCCTTGGAATCAAGGTTATAAGGAATTACAGGAAAAGGATGTTGTGCTTATCTCAAGCTTCATACATAGACACCATTATGGATCGTTTTAGCATGCGGAACTCTAAGAAGGGTTTTCTACCTTTCAGGCATGGAGTTCCTTTATCTAAGAAGATGTGTCCAAGAACATTTGAGGAGAGGCATGTGGAGGAAATGGGAATTGGATGTATGACAGTAAGAGGATAGCATAGTCTTTTTGTATAAGTGGGAGATTGTTGGGATGTACACTGAAAAGTCTATCTTTTGTATGAACGTCTTTTTTTTTTAAATAAGAATCACATGATCATTGTTTGCATATTTATGGTTATGCATATTGTCTAATACATTACATTGTAGATAACATGGTGTGTGGTGTCACACGGGAGATCATGTTATCGGCTCCTTGTAAAGTATAAGTATAGGCTCACAACCTAGATGACTTTGGACAAACCATTGGTATTATTGTAGTGTGATTTGGTATTGGTTTGTCTTGACCATAGAATCACACTAGTACACTTTGTGTGTATTGAGCAGGACCGACTTAGAGGTGATTCGATTTATTGCTGACTACATAATCGAATCAGACCTCAGATATTATTTTGTACATGCTCTTAATCCCGATATAATAACAAGCACATATACTTAGTATTCATCTCTTTGATTTACCAATGGGCAAGATTTATAGATTAAATCGATAGGTTCGGTAAGTTGGGAAATGATATTATTTATATGGTGTGTCGTTGATTATAGGAGGAAACCGTGTCCTATATATTAGGATGATGATGTCCCCTTGAGGAGCTCATAAGGTTCATCATGTAAACCTTGCAGGTGAACTTGGTCCGGCATGATGAAAAGGTTGAGTGGTACTACTCATGGAGTTAGATGTTGATTAATTAATGGTCAATAAATTAATTAATTGACGGACATTCGAGATCTTAAACACGGGGAGAAAATGTACATATAATATATGGAGCCCATATTAACTTATGGAGGTTGGTGAGGTAGATCAATGATAATCCTCTAGTGGAATGGATAATCATTAATGGATCGGACTTTTTGTGGGCTTGATCCATTGGGTGGCCAAGATCCAACTCCTCCTCATGGTCCCTATTGTAGCCTATTAAAACCTCATGAAGCTTAGATCCAATGGATGAAAATAAAAATCTAGATCCAATGGTAGAGATTAAATCTCTAGATCCGACGGTTGAGATTATTTCTCTAGATTCGACGGTTGAGATTAAATCCCTAGAACCAATGGTGGAGATTAAAAGGAGGCATGAACCCAACTTTATAAATATAGGATGATGGCTTGGGCGAAAAAAGGATGGAAGGGGATTAGGGTTTGCTTCCTTTGGGCGGCTAGGAATCCTAGTTAGGTTAGGATTAGGAGTGAGCGGCTAGGGTTTGGGTGTTGGATTGGGCGGCAACAAGAGGAGAAGCTCTTTTCTTCTTCTTCCTAAGGTGTTGCCAGCAACCTATCCTTCTTCCCTCTACTTTGGCCGGTGCTCAACCTATCCTTCTTCCCCTCTTCCTTGACCGACAACTAGGAGAGCTAGGGTTAGGGTATTGGGCGGCTACAAGGTGAATATTGGTTTCCTTTTTCTTCTCCAAGTGTTGGCCGACGCCCATGCTCTCATTGATTCTCTTTTGGCCGGTTCCCATACTCCATGTTCTCTTCCTTGGCCGGCGGCAACATCGAGTCTATTGACTTGGTGGTCGGTTCTAGATAGGAAGAAGAGTTTTGTTTTATGATCTTCCTTTGTTCGGAGTGAACAAGGAAAGGAAGATTGGTGATCTAGGAGGCTTCGACTTTTGGAAGATCGTCGCCCACATGACGTCCAAAAGGAGGAAGGACATACAATAGAAGATCTAGAGGTATAACAAGAGGTATAATCTTGGTGTTCTTTTGTATTATGTCTATAATTATTTTTCAATTATATGCATGTTGTATGTGGTTAAATATACTTGGACCCCGAACATAAACACAAAAGTCGGCGATCCGTACATCGTCTATTCTGCGACTATTCGTAGAATAGAGGTTGGTTGCTTGAACAACAAGTTTGTTCAAGTGACTACTCTAATCGAATAGCACGACAATGAAATGGTTGCTTGGGTGATCCCTTTTGTCTAGGATTAAATTTTTTTAATCCGGGTGCATCGATGGGATCGCCATAAACAAGCGATCGAGTTGAAGTGGTAAGCGAAGTTTCTCCACCTTCATGCGGAATAAGAGCTTCGGTTCTGGGACAAAAACCCTTCAGGCTAAAGTCCAGTCGACTGGGTATGAGTCAGTTGACTGGATACCTAGTTGGCAGGATTAGCTAGTGATCGATCAAAGATCTGGTAGCACAGATGGAAAGATTTTCAGTCGAATGGGTCGAATGGAGAGGCAAACTTCCCGATGCAGAGCTGGGTGACCTAGAGTCAACTAGGGCATGTTCAGTCGACTGGAAGACCCAAAGTACTATATCGACGGGCTGATGTGGAGTCGACTGGAGGGCATTCCTGTCGACTTGAAAATCTTTATAAAAGAAATGCATGACCAGCTCCGAACACAACTCATCTACTACATCTAAGTGCTGCTACTATTCGTCGTCGTCCACAAGAGCTCCATACCTTCATTAAAATGAATTTCGACACTCAGAGCCTACTTCGATAGTCCTAAAAATGTCGGTATACTTTAGTTCTTACTTGCTTGTATTCATTTTTTCTTTGTGTACTTAATTTCAAAAGAGAAGGTAGAGTGTTACCTATCTCTCATTTTTGCAAAAAGCAAACCCCTCTGAAGTCGAGAGTTCTCGAGTCGTAGGGTCTTATAGTGATTGCCCATCGAGGTAGCTCTCGGAAGAGCTACAGGCCTTGGAGTAGCAACCCGGCTAGGGTTGTGAACCAAGTAAAAATTCTTGTCTCTCTATCTTATTTATTTCGTTGCATACTCATGTTTCAAAATGTGTTTTTAAACTCTAAAGAAAATTTGTAACCTTCGAGATTCACCCCCCTCTCTCGGAGCATTTCAATCCTACAACTATAGCCCATAATCCAACCAATCTAGTTCTGCAAATTAGGTCACTCACTATTATCACATACACTAACCTACAACCTTCAGCTATATTTAATTCTACTGATCCATAAACTAAATTCCAACGATTCCACAGTCGATTCAACCCACAAATCCACCATCAATAGAACATATAACAAATAACAAAACCACCATCCACCAAACAGAACAAATTCATATCAGATTTACTACATAAGCAAATCACATACCACCAACTCCTCAATCTACATATAACCATCCGAACATATCTTGGACTACCAATTTAGAAAGGGGCTTGAGTCACATTTCTGACGGAGGTTGAAAAATCCAATTAATGCTTCTTCAAGCAAGACTACAACACGCTCTAAACCATCGATTCTTTTAAACAACAGATCTGAGCTCTCAAGCTCACAATCCATCAACACAGCGTAACCATTACAAAAATTTCAATCAACAACTAACAAAATCAACTAGATCAATAAGGAAAAATTGAATAACACTCTAAATCAAAGTTATAACAGCAACATACCTTCCCATCTCATACACAACATCCGACCCAAATTAATGGAGTACTGCCTAAGGTGAGAAGAGAGGCAATCGAACACTCTCTCAGAAATCTAAGGAGCTCACAAGCTGCTGCGTCGACCAGAAAGATGATGGCAAAGATTGAGATCGGTAATGAGATAGCTTGCTGCAGCACTGACGAAGGTGAGAGATCGAAATCGAAAAAAGAAACCATCTCAACGACTTGATCTGGTAGAGGGAAAACTAACAACCAAACCCAAAACAAGGAAGAACACTACTAAGGAAGAGACCTATGGCAGCAACTCTCTCCATGACGACAACATCGGCGATCTGCTCGCATGAAGAGGTTGACGAGAGCCAAGAAGAAAGGAATCGAGCTGACCTGCGGCAGGGGTGAACAACTGTGGCAGTGACGTCGTCGAGCTGCTCACACGAAGAGGCCAACAAGAGCTAAGAAGGAAGGGATCGAGATCGGGAATGGCCGAGAGAAAATAGAGGAAATGGGTTGGCCTTGAGGAAAAAAAACAAAGCCGACCCTTTTATAAGACATATAACCTAGGTTAACTTTAATTTAGCCCTAACAATCCCTCATTAATTGATTTAATCCAATAATAGATTCCTCTAATTAAATTATTATTATTCTACAGTAATTTTATTTACGGTATTTTACCCTTTGACCAGTCGACTTCCCATTATGGCAGATGACTGCCAGAGCACAACTCGAGCAGTCGAGCCTAAGTCAACTACACGATCAGTCGACTGAGTCATAACCCTAGTCAACTAGGCCTCCCGAGTGATGAACACTCGACCAGTCAACTGGCTAAAGCTATCAGTCGACTGATAAACCTCAATGATGAGGTTTAACCCAAGTATGATGCTCTCATACTTGATAACCACCCATAGCCTAGACCTAAGCCTTCTAGTCACTTCCATCAACCTCACGCCTATTGGATCCCTTTGAGTCCTCCACTATTTGTTCACCAATCGCACTAGCCTTCAAGTGCTTCCATTGTTATGTCATGCTAACTGAGTACCCTTAGCCTAGACCTCGACCTTTTAGCCACTTCCATCAGCCTCATGCCTCTTGGATCCCTCGAGTCCATGACTATCCTCGTGCTAGCCTTCAAGTGCTTCCGTCACCCTAGTCATGCTAACCGAGTCTACTTTTGCCAAAGTACATTTGGACTTTATGCTGCTAAGACTACACACTTAGACTTACACTGCCAATACTTCACCTTTGGAATTTTCCCTTGGCCAAACTTGGACTTTCCTTGCCAACTCCATGTTGGACTTTCATGCCAAGACCCATGCTTGGACTTCCCATGCCAAGACCATTCTTGGACTTTCCAAGCCAAGTACCCATGACTTTGGCTTTCCAATTGCCAAGACCCATGCTTGGACTTTCATTGCCAAGTACCCATGACTTGGACTTTCCCATGACAATCACATTGTCAATCCATTTGTCAAACATTAAAACACTACTCCAGTCCCACTCGAGTTTGGTCAATCGTGACTCAGATCGAATGCACCAACAAGTCCAAGGGTGAAGCCTTAGCAAGAAAAGTCCAAGAATGTGAACTTGGTGGCATAAGTCCAAGCAAGTAGTCTTGGCAGCGTTGTTGGGATGTATACTGAAAAGTCTGTCTTTTGTATGAACATCTTTATTTTGAAATAAGAATCACATGATCATTGTTTGCACGACTATGAATATTGTCTAATACATTATATTGTAGATAATATGGTGTGTGGTGTCACACGGGAGATCATGTTATCAGCTCCTTGTAAAGTATAAGTAAAGGCTCACAACCGAGATGACTTTGGACAAACCATCAGAATAGTTGTAGTGTGATTTGGTATTGGTTTGTCTTGACCATAGAATCCACTAGTGCACTTTGTGTGTATTGAGCAGGACTGACTTAGAGGTGATTCGATTTATTGTTGACTACATAATCAAATCGGACCTCAGATATTATTATGTACATGCTCTTAATCCCGATATAATAACAGGCACATATACTTAGTAATAATCTCTTTGATTTACCAATGGACGAGATTTATAGATTAAATCGATAGGCTCGGTAAGTTGGGAGATGATATTATTTATATGGTGTGTCATTGATTATAGGAGGAAACCGTGTCTTATATATTAGGATAATGATATCCCCTTGAGGAGCTCATAAGGTTCATCATGTAAACCCTACAGGTGGACTTGGTCCGACATGATGAAAAGGTTGAGTGGTACTACTCATGGAGTTAGATGTTGATTAATTAATGGTCAGTAAATTAATTAATCGACAGACATTCATGATCTTAAACACGGGAAGACAATGTACATATAATATATGGAGCCCATATTATCTTATGGGGGTTGGTGAGGTAGATCAATGATAATCCTTTAGTGGATTGGATTATTATTAATGGATCGGACTTTATGTGGGCTTGATCCATGGGTGGCCAAGATCCAACTCCTCCTCATGGTCCCTAATGTAGCCTATTAACACCTGATGAAGCTTAGATCCAATGGATAGAAACAAAACTCTAGATCCAAAGGTAGAGATTAAATCTCTAAGATCCGACGGTTGAGATTAAATCTCTAGATCCGACGGTTGAGATTAAATCCCTAGAACCAATGGTGGAGATTAAAAGGAGGCTTATCCCTAACTCTATAAAAGGAGTTTGAGGGGTTGGCATGGAGAATCATTCAAGAGAAGCTAGGGTTTTGGAGGTTGGCGGCAAGAGATAGGAGCTAGGGTTTGGGCATGGGCGGCACCTAATAAGGAAAGATTTCCTTGCCTTCTTCTTCTTCCTCAAGCTGTCGGCACCCCTTGAGCTCCTTCCAGCCCTTGGACGGCATCCAAACTCCCTCTTCTCCTTCTCCTTGGCCGGTGGAACAAAGGTTTAGGGTCCTCCCTTGAAGCTTTTGGCCGGCAACTATTAATCTCCTCCTCCTTCTTGGCCGGCGGCAAACTCCATCCTTGGAGGTTGTTGGTTGGTTGAAAGAAGGAATAGAGTTTTGTTTCTATTCTTCCTCTTGCTCAGAACGAGCAAGGAAGGAAGATTGGCGATCAAGGAGCTTCAACTTTTGGTAGATCGTCGCCCACACGGCATCCAAAAGGAGGATGGTCATACATTAGAAGATCGAGAAGTATATCTATTCTCTATTCTCTTTTGTTACTTGCTTGTATTTGTTTTTTCAATTATGATCATGATATATTCTATTTGTGGCTAAACAATACTTGGATCCTGAATATAAATACAAAAGTCGGCGATCCGTGCATCGTCTATTCCGTGGCTACTCGTAGAATAGAGGTTGGTCGCTTGAACAACGAGTTTGTTCAAGTGACTTCTCTAAACGAATAGCACGACAATGACTTGGTTGTTTGGGGAATCCCTTTTGTCTAGGATTAATTTTTTTTAATCCGGGGACATCGATGGGATCGCCATGAACAAACAACTGAGGTGAAGTGGGAAGCGAAGTTTCCCCTCACGGACTCGATAAGCAAAACCCTTCAATTGGTATCAGAGCCAAGGTTTCTGGTTTTGTGTGTTTAGGATTCGATTAATTTTTATGCACTTTTCATATATTATATGTGCCGAATAATAGTAGGATATGCGTAGTTTAACTCTTTGATTGCAGGTATAATATCCGACTATTATGGCCATATGTGTGTATGTGATTGTATGTGTATAAATGTTTATTTTGTTGAATCCTCGGGATTGACGAGGCTAGTATTTAATTTTTTGTAAATTAGATATGGCATTGTTTAGCCACTCTTTTTATTTTAGTTTACTTTCGATCTAGATTTCATGTACACTCCCTCGTGGAGTATAGGATCGATTGATGTAAATTAAAATAGATTTTAGTCTTGGCTCGGATCTCCGGATGGCTCATACATGGCATAGGAGGAGCGGATAGAAGGCGATGCGACGGGAGACATATTGAAGACAAAAGCCATATAGTTGGAAAATAATTTATTTTTCATATTTATTACTTTTTGTTTGATATGCATGTCGTAGGCTAGGAAAATTCCTCAATATCAAATTACTAAGTGGGAGAGGGAAATTTTTATAAATTCCCACGACCTCCATTACGATTTGACAAGTGATACAAACAAACTTGCGCGTCGGCTCTGAGTGCCTTCCTCCCCATCGGATGAGTTTGTTTGTGGATCACAAGGTCAAATATGGTTATAGGGAATTATTAAGGAGCGTGTGCACTTCCCCATCGGAAAGCACATAACCCGAGATAATTAGCTTGGTACCGAGTAATGGTGAACACTTAGATACAAATATAAGTATCCTCCCCATCGGAGTCACTGCTTTTATTTGTAGGGCCAAAGAGGAACCAACTATTAATTTTACTTGTCAAAAAGTTAGGTTGACAAGATAGTAAAATTAATGGGTAAAACCTCCTCTTACAAATGTAGAATTCGTATACGTCCACACTATCGTGGCATACTATATTCTCGGTGTTTTGAGGTGTTGGTTAATTTTAAAATTTTATTGTTAGAGGAATCAATAATTTTTTGAAATCTAATGTTTTGATTTATGTGATTCTTAGGTTTTCTTTCAAAATGACTTTCAACCCACTTGCTGTGATACTGAAAGAGAACAAACTTACTGGACACAACTATGTTGATTGGAAGAGGAATCTAGACATTGTCTTGACTGCTGAGGAATACAAATATATACTCCTCGAAGAGTGCCCTCCTAAGCCTGCAGAAGATTCTAGGAAAAAGGAGAGAGAGAGTTATAAGAAGTGGGTAAAGGCCGATGAGATGACGCGATGTTACATTTTGGCATCTATGTCAAATGTACTGCAACATCAGCATCAAGCCATGCCCACAGCTTATGACATGATGCTCAATCTCAAAGAGCTTTTTGGACACCAAAATCGGGTTGCGAGACAAGAAGCCATGAGAAACTTGATGATGACCACCATGATCGAGGGAACACCCGTGAGGGATCATGTTCTCAAGATGATGACTCATTTGAATGAGTTCGAAGTCCTTGGAGCTGAGATCGATGGGGAAACCCAGGTCGATATCATTCTCCAGTCTCTACCTAGGAGTTTTGAGCAGTTTCGCCTGAACTACAACATGAAAAAGAGGTTGTATTTGTTGGCGAAACTTCTGACAGAACTCCAGGCGGCAGAGGGGCTATTTCGTCAGAGTGCTCAAGCACATGCCATGGTGACCCAAAAGGTCTCTACTTCTAAGCCGAAAGGCAAGAAGAAGAAGAAACAAAATGGGCAATGGCGGTGGGAGGTACTCAGGGAGGAGTGAAGAAGCCGAAAGGCAAGAAGAAGAAGAAACAAACTGGGCAAAGGCGGTGGGAGGTACTCAGGGAGGAGTGAAGAAGCTGAAAGGCAAGTGCTTCACTTTTAAGTAGACTGGACACTGGAAGAAGGATTGCCCCAACTGCAAGAACAAAGATATATCTTTTGGTCTAGTCGTTGAAACATGTTTAGCGGTGTTATCTACCGGCACCTGGTGTGTAGATACGGGAGCCACTGATCATGTCTACAATACTTTGCAGGGGTTCTAGGAAACCAGATGACTAGCTGAGGGGGAGATTACTGTATACTTGAGCAATACCACGAAGGTGGCGGCTGTTGTAGTGGGATATGTTCATTTATCTTTTGAGAAAAATAAACTTTTAGTTCTTAAGAATTTCCTTTATGTACCCTTATTTAGAAAAAATTTAATTTCGATTTCAAAATTGTTTATGGATGGATATTCTATTTCTTTTAATGACAGAGTTGTTATAAGAAGGAATAGGGACATTATCAGTTCGGGTGCATTGATAGGAAATTTATACACTCTTGAACCAAAACCTCCCACGATGCAAATTGAAGTTAATAACTCATCTTATAATTCCAATAATAGAAAAGGACCTTCGAAGATGAACCAAACATATCTTTGTCATCTTAGGCTTGGTCATATTAACCTAAGCAGAATTCAAAGGTTGATAGCTGATGGACCTTTGGGTTCATTAGTGGTGGAAGATTTCCCAACCTGCGAATCTTGCTTGGAGGGTAAAATGACCAAGAGGTCTTTTAAGGCCAAGGGGTATAGAGCTAAAGATGTGTTAAAATTGGTTCATTCTGATTTGTGTGGTCCTATGTCTATCCAGGCTAGAGGTGGTTTCGAGTATTTCGTCTCTTTTATAGATGATTACTCGAGATATGGATACATTTACCTGATGCGCCGCAAGTCTGAATGCTTTGACAAGTTCAAAGAATTCAAGGCTGATGTGGAGAAACGTCAAAGTAAAAGTATCAAGACACTACGATCTGATCGTGGTGGCGAGTACCTCTTGGGAGAGTTTAGGAATTACCTATCAGAGGCTGGGATTCAATCCCAATTGACTGCACCTGGCACACCCCAGTAGAATGGTGTAGCAGAGCGAAGGAATAGGACTCTTATGGAGATGGTTAGATCGATGATGAGTTATTCTGAGTTGCCAGATTCGTTCTGGGGATATGCTCTAGATACGACGGTGTACATTCTGAACTTAGTTCCATCTAAATCAGTGCCTTCTACTCCCACAAAATTATAGACTGGGCGAAAGCCTAGTCTAAGACATATTCAGATATGGGGGAGTCCAGCACATGTGCTGAATCCAGATGCTGATAAGTTGGAACCTCGTACAGAAGTACGCATGTTCGTTGGCTATCCTAGAGGAACGAAGGGTGATTTTTTTTATAGTGCTAGAGATCAGAGGGTGATCGTTAGCACGAATGCCAGATTTCTAGAGGAAGACTATGTGATGAGCCACAAGCCCAAGAGTAAAATTGTTCTGGAGGAATTAAAAGTGTAAGTCACTTCTTAGTACCACCGGTACAAGAGGATATACCACATGTCACTGCACCGCATGTCACAGAGTATACACAGGTGATACCTCGTCGTAGTAGGAGGGTTGTGAGACAGCCTGATAGATTTATGTTCTTGGAAGAATCTTCTGATTTGGTCCCTGGCGAACATGAACTTGATCCCTGGACATATGACGAGGCAATCCAAGATAAAGATACAGTATCTTGGTAAAGTGCAATGAATGTTGAGATTGAATCTATGGATTCAAATCAGGTCTGGTAGCTAGTAGACCCACCCAATGGTGTAAAAACCATTGGATGCAAGTGGATCTACAAAAGAAAGAGAGGAATAGATGGGAAGGTTGAGACCTTTAAAGCGAGGCTTGTTGCGAAGGGGTATACTCAAAAAGAGGGTATAGATTATGAGGAGACCTTTTTGTCGGTAGTCATGCTTAAGTCTATCCGGATTCTCTTTTGCATAGCAACTCATATGGATTATGAGGTGTGGCAGATGGATGTCAAGACAGCTTTCCTAAATGGAAGTCTTGAGGAAAACATCTATATGAAGCAACCAGAGGGAATCATTGCTAAGGGCAAAGAGCATCTTGTATGTAAGCTTAATCGTGTTGGTGATCGATTGGAAGCTAGAGGGGGGGTGAATAGCTTGCTTTTCGTCTCTACAAAAAGATATGTGGAAGCACAACAAAAATAATAATAACACAAATGAAAAACAATGCTAACACGATTCTTTTACGTGGTTCGGAGATAGCGCTCCTACTCTACGGTGATCCTTGAGGTGGATCAACCCTAATCAATATCACTATGAAGCTTTCCTTTACAACACTCCTCTTCTTACAAAAGATGTAGATGAAGCTTAGAGAGGAGAAAGAGATTTAGAATCACTAGAAAGCTTTGAAAAATCATGGAGGCTTGAGAGTATTATCAGAGAATAAGCATTAACCCCAAAAACCTCCACCAACCCTCTTTTTATAGAGAGAGGGCTGATTTTCCCGTTGGAGAACCATCAGTCGACTGATGCACAACATCAGTTGATTGCCGATGCGGTTAACGACTTTTGAATAGGCGGATTCGCGGGATTCAGAGTCATTACCTCCAACGGCACTCTCACCGATCGATCCATCCATCACCGATTGATCGGAGTGATCGGCCGAGTGATCACAGCCGCAATGAGTGAGACTCCATTACGTGTCCGTGTTTAACTTGATCACCGACCGCCACCGTGGTAGTTGATCGATCGCAACATCGCCGACCGCCATTGCCAAGGCAGCGATCGATTGTCGTGGTTTCACCCGACTCACCGAGCACCGACTCCGATCGATGCATCGATCGACGATCGATACTCTTCAAGTATGAATAATTCATACTTGTTTTCACACCCTAGACCTAGACTCAACCTTCTAGCTCTTCCTTAAGTCTTGCGCATCCAGGATCCCTCCGAGTCCGCGACTTGTTCATCCTTTGCGCTTTGATTCCAAGAGCTTCCTTCGGTTTTGTCATGTCTTGGGTTTCCCTTTGCCAAAGTGTGCTTGGACTTTACGCCGCCAAGTCTACATGCTTGGACTTACGCTGCCAAGACTTGCCTTTGGACTTCCTTTGCCAAAGTCTTTTTGGACTTAATGCCGCCAAACAACATGCTTGGTCTTATGCCACCAAACCTTTACCTTTGGACTTTTCTTGCCAAATTCATATTTGGACTTTGCTTTTACCAAGTCTTCATACTTGGATTTTCCTGTCACTTGAACATGTTCACAATTAGATCACAAATTGTTGCCTAACTTAGATGATTATCCAAACATCAAAATATATAAATGCTTGGGGCTTTGTTGCACCAACAATCTCCCCCTTTTTGATGTTTGGGAATCATTTAAGTTAGGTCTTTTAAAGATACACATATAATCATATCACATAATCATATATCTAATTCTAACTTAAACATTTTTCTCCCCCTTTGACATACATCAAAAAGAGAAGAAATCATACATTTCATAAAAGAATTAAATGCGTTGTAATCTTGAACTAAGGTATAGTATTGAAATTTAGCTCCCCCTTAATCCAAGATATAGTTCATGATGAGTAAAAGACATGTGGAGCAAAAGCCTATCAAACAATTTGAAGGTTTAAATCCTAACTTTGCACCAACAATGTAAATTTGGGAATGAAAAAGATATATCTTATGAAACTCTCCCTAAAACACCACATTAATGTGTTGGTGCAGGGGCACTAGATAATCGAACCTGTGTTTTGATTATGGCAAAGACACAAAGTTAAGTTTACATCGTTATCTCACGAGCTAAATCGAGTGTGCAGAAAAGTACTAAAGCTAGAGCTGAAGGCTAGCGACACCCGGAGGAAGCTGCGGTGGTCGGGCGACACTCGAGTGACTTCGGAGGGAGCCGAAGGAATCGAGTGGAAGGCCGGAAGCGAAAGCGTCACAGTAAGAATCGAGGTAAGCTCGTGTGAGTGAGAGATGGTAAGGTCGTGTCCTCTATACGGGGACGACCGTAGGCGGTGATCCGACTAAAACTTCTTGTGGAAGGTCTAGGTCGAGATCGTATGGTTAGAAACCGTCGTATTTATCATTTTCCGAGCTAACCTCTCATCGCAGAAAGTGGCCAGCCGGCATGATCGCTGGACATGGAGGCCGATCGATGCCCATCACCGATCGATGGGAGGCATCACCGATCGATGGCGACGACTCAGCCTTTGCGCTAGGTCAAAACGGATAACGTTTGACGCGGCCACTTCGCGATAAAATTTAGAAAACTTTGTGATCCGTTCCAAAAAAAAGGGAGACATATTCAGAGCCCAAAGTCTATAAAAGGAGGAGGATTCCAACTCCAAAATATATCAAGTTTATTCATCAAGTGCTCCTACAAATTATAACGCCGACGCGACGACAAGTTCCGATCTTCTTCGCTTGCAGCAGAGTAAATAACATATTTTGATATTGTATTCTTTATTTTTATTCATAACGAGGTGAGGTAGGCTTGTTGCCTCATCCTCGTAATTTTGGTTTTGTGATCGTTGTCTCCTACCTCCAACGAGGAGGAGACGTTATAGTGATTTGCCCTCTGTACGCGGTCTAGGACCGATAGGGCCTTGGAGTAGCAACCACTGGGTTGTGAACAAAGTAAAATAAACGTGTCACTTTATTTTCCGCTGTGTTTACTCATTTAATTGTCTACTTGAACGAAACACCGAAAAGTTTTACGATCGCTATTCACCCCCCCTCTAGCGACGCTTCTCGATCCAACATAATGTTGGGCTTTCCGAGCTGCAAAAACCGCTTTTTGCATTGCGGAAACCTCAGAAGCCCGACCACGGATCCGTGCGAAGATATATATAAAATAAAACATGTATGTGTTTAAAGATCCTAGATCTACCTTAGATCTACAAGATAGAGCGTTACCCTTGTAGCGACGCCCTTCGCTTATCCCGCTCGTCCAAAAGCTTGTTGGAACTCAAGAGTGTCAAGTGTACACTTCTCTATTGGTATCCACATGGACAAATGGTGGAGAAACTCAACCTAGAGTGTGCTAGCACTCATGAAAATTTCGGCCAAGAAGGATTGGGAGAGCAAGAGAGGAAGAACCAAGGAAGAAGATGAAGTTACACAACTTAACTTCACACTTTCATAACCCACTATAAGGGGGTTACGTGCATTCATGTAACTCCAAGAACCAATGGCTCTTGATCTCCCTCATGAGGTGGCACCCCATAATATGTCCATGATGATGTGGAGCATCATCATTGGCTGGCCATGCCAAGTCATCATCATGACATGGCATTTGGTCAAGTCAAACATGACCTTTCATCTTCCCTCTCAAGTCAAGTCAAACTTGACCTCTTATCTCCCATGGTTGATCAAATCCAACCACTTGATTCAAGTCAATTTGATTTAATGAATCTCTATTCATTAATTTAAATTGACTAAATGAATCAAATTAAAATTAGACTCATTCAACACTTGAATCAACTTGAGTCTAACTCAATTAGTCTAATTTGGATTACTCTTAATCCAATTTGGTTCATCACATGAACCTAATCCTCATGGTTCATCATATGAACCTAATCTCCATCTAATTTCTCTTTGTGTATGATCCTATAGGTTCTTCTAACGTTGGCAATGTCCCTAAACCGATTTAGGAACATAAGCAATGAGCGGTATCTAGCAACACATCATTGCTACCCAAGTTACAAGAATGTTGAGCTCCAACATCACCTTTGTGACTACTAATTGTGACTCTCACAATATGTGACAATGTCCCCCTATCCTTGACATCTAGATTAACCAATTGAGGCATAGACCGTGTCATCCTCGATATAATCTATATCTTGAACTCCAAGTAGACTCACTCTAATCAAATGAGCTCAATATCTCATGTTGACTCATTTAGGCATGGCCATGCACTTCGTGGTCTCACTCTATCAAGAAAAATGATGTCTCTCCCATCATATAGGAGGGATAGATCCCATCTACATCACTCACATCCCTCCGCATAATTTGTCACATACCCAGTAATCGCCTTTATAGTCCACCCATTTACGGGTGTCGTTTGACGAAGCCAAAGTATGCAACTCCTTATGTAGGGAACCATAGTGACTTCAGGACTAAGGACTAATAGTCATACTAATAGCCACATGAGAAAGTATATGACACTCATATAACGATCCATGATACTTTCTCATGGCGGGTCATTCAGTATACATTCTCCAATGCATACCCATGTGTCAAATTGATATCTCATATCCATGACTTGTGAGATCAAGCCATCGTGTTGACCTACATGCTAGTCTCTATGCATTAACATTGTCCCTGAATGTTAATACTTGACTAGAAATGATTAAGAGTAGTGTTCTCTATATCATCTCATTTATCGATTCAACCAATCGATTGATATAGATAAGAACCTACTACTCAAGGACGTTATTATACTTAGTTATTTGGCACCAATACAAGCAAATATAATAATCATGCCTTTATAAATAGGAATATGATACAACAAAATCCATACAACAATCATCACATGATTGTCTCTAGGGCTTTCACTAACAATCTCCCACTAGCACTAGTGTCAATCACCGTAGTATCTAATACTCAATGACCTAGTGTGACCATCATGCTTTTTCTGTGCCAAAGCATTGGTCAAGGGATCCGCGATGTTAGCCTATGTGGTTACTCATAGCGCTACCATTCAAGCAAAACAAGAACCCTGATTGTGATCTATAATCATCCTGGTCTGTATGGAAGCTGGCATCGCTGTAACCCTTTACAGCTAGCTCCTCATCGCCTCCAAATATCAAGAAATATTCTGTAGTCCTTCTCAAGTACTTAAGAATATTCTTGACTGCTATCCAGTGATGCTCACCTGGATCTGACTGGTATCTACTCGTCATGCTCAAAGCATATGAGACATCAGGACGAGTACACAGCATGGCGTACATGATAGATCCTATAGCAGATGCATAAGGGATCTTATCCATGCGATCTCTCTCCTCTCTAGAAGAGGGACTTTGAGTCTTCGAAAGACTCACACCATGTGACATCGGCAGAAGTCCCTTCTTGGAATTCTACATGGCAAACTGTAGTAATACCGTGTCAATGTATGTACTCTGACTTAGGCCAAGCAATCTCTTAGATCTATCTCTATAGATCTTGATGCCTAGAATACAGGCTGCTTCACCTAAGTCCTTCATTGAGAAGCACGTCCCCAGCCAAGTCTTCACAGACTGTAGCGAAGGGATGTCATTCCCAATAAGTAGTATGTCATCCACATACAATACAAGGAAGACAACTGTATTCCCATTAACCCTCTTGTAGACATAGGGTTCATCTTCATTCTTGATGAAACCAAACTATTTGATCACATCATCGAATCGAAGATTCCAGCTCCGAGAAGCTTGATTTAGCCCATAAATGGACCTTTGCAGCTTGCATACTTTCCCAATATGCTGTGGATCTTCAAAACCCTTAGGTTGTGTCATGTACACATCCTCGAGTAAGTTTCCATTCAGAAATGCGGTTTTGACATCCATCTGCCAGATCTCATAATCGTGGTATGCTGCAATAGCAAGCAAGATCCGAATGGACTTAAACATCGCCACTAGAGAAAAGATTTCATCATAGTCAATAACATGAATTTTCTTGAAACCTTTAGCCACCAATCGACCCTTATAGGTATGCGTAAGTCCATCCATGTCAGTCTTTCAACTAAAGACCCACTTACACCCAATGGGTTTGACCCCTTCAGGTGGTTCAACCAAAGTCCATACTTGGTTGGTGTACATGGATTCCATCTCGGATCTCACGGCCACTAGCCATCTCTTAGAATCTGGGCTCATCACAGCTTCCTGATAGGAGGTAGGCTCATTCTCAATGAGCATAACATCATCATGGTCAGACAAGAGAAATGAGTATCTCTCAGGCTGACGATGTACCCTATCAGACCTGCGAAGAGGTAGGTCTACATGAAATAGGTAGTTGTTCCACAACTCTTTGTGCAACAATCTCATCACCCACAACACTTTGTGGTTCCTGTTAAACCTCCATCAAGGCCTCAGTGCTATGGTCCTTATCTTGAATTTCTTCAAGATCGAACGTACTCCCACTAGTTTTTCCAGAAATAAAATCTCTTTCTAGAAAAACCCCAGTCTTTGCTACAAACACTTTGTGCTGACTGGGAATGTAGAAGTAATATCCCTTTGTATCCTTGGGATATCCAACAAAATAGTACATATCGTATTTGGGTCCCAGTTTGTTTGAGACTTGACATCGAACGTAAGCCTCACAAGCCCAAATCCTCATGAAAGACAACTTGGGATTTCTCCCTGTCCATATCATATATGGTGTCTTTATCACAGCCTTGGATGGTACACAGTTAAGGGTAAAGGCTGTTGTGTCTAGAGCATATCCCCAAAAGGATATAGGAAGATCTGTGTGACTCATCATAGATCGTACAATATCTAATAGGGTACGATTCCTCCTTTTGGATACACCATTCCACTGTGGTGTTTCAGGAGGAGTGAGTTGGGATAGAATCCCACACTCAGCTAGATAGTCACGAAACTTATGGCTAGGGTATTCACCACCTCGATCTGATCGAAGTATCTTAATACTCTTGCCAAACTAGTTTTGTACTTCATTCTTGAATTCTTTAAACTTTTTAAAGGATTCTGATTTATGTGTCATGAGATACACATAACCATATCTACTGAAGTCATCAGTAAATGTAATGAAGTACCTGTTACCACCTCTAGCAGCAACATTGAAAGGGCCACATACATCACTATGTATAAGTCCTAACAAGTCCGTTGCTCTTTCATTGTGTTCACTAAAGGGAGTCATGGTCATCTTGCCTAAAAGGCAAAACTCGCATGTCTCATATGATTCAAAATCAAATGAGTCCAGCAACCCATCCTTATGGACCTGGGATAAGCGACTCTCATTTATGTGACCTAAGCGACAATGCCAGAGATAGGTTTGGTTCAACTCATTTGACTTGAACCTTTTGGTACTTATGTTATAGATAGGGCTCTCTAAGTCGAGAAAGTGTTAGGATCTTTGTAACGGCTAAAGGGGGGGGTGAAAAGCGTTTCTTCGTTTGTAGATGGAATTTGATCTCATTCGTGTCTACAATTTCGTTAGCGCAGCGAAATATAAATAATGATAACAATAACGAAATAGACAATTACACACGAACACAAGGATATAACGTGGTTCGGAACCGCACGGTTCCTACTCCACGGATCGAGATCTACGAGCTCTAGTGATGCACACGCAACCACTAATAAACACTCCTTCTCGGAACAATCCGGAGGCGGAGAAACCTCGTACAATAATGATTACAACAATAATCAAATGAATACAAGCAAATATAATGAAATACAAATGCAAGTAAAGGAAAAACACTTTACAAGAGCTTTGGATTGTTTGATCTTTGATTGCCTTGAACTAGCTTTGAAGGACTGGAAAGCACCAACTTCCCCCTTCAATTTCGCTCAAGAAAATCGCTATCTTTTCCTCCATCATGAGCTCCTTATATAGCTTAAACCTGTGCTGGAAAAGGTCAATCAGTCGATTGCTCGGGACCATCAGTCGACTGATCACACTGTTGCTGTGAGACAACGGTGTAATCCATGCTGGAAAAATCCAACGGCTAGGACATCAGTCGACTGATCATGACCATCAGTCGACTGACGAGCCATCACTCGACTGCTCATCTCAGCAGTCGAGTGAGACTCCATTCTGTGGCCAAAAATCCGAGCATCAGTCGGCCGATCACGATCGATCACGATCGATCGTCATCACCGATCCGCCTAATAGTGGCAATGATCGCTAGGCTACTTCCCCGTAGTCAAACCCTAGTTGATTTCGGGCCACCGATCGCCATATGACACGGTCGATCAAACACCTCAATCATGAGGTTTTAACCCAAGTATGGTGTCCCCATACTTGCTAGACCACCCTTAGCCTAGACCTAAGCCTTCTAGCTACCTCCATCAGCCTCACGCCTCTAAGATCCTTCCAAGTCATCCATGACTTGTTCATCCATCGCGCTAGCCTTCAGGTGCTTCCATCGGCTATGTCATGCTAACGGTGTCTACACCGCCAAGGCACATTGGACTTACGCCGCCAAGATTCCGCTTGGAATTTACGCCTCCAACCATTGGACTTATGCTGCCAAGACTCCCGCTTGGACTTTACGCAGCCAATATTAAAACCCTTGGACTTCTCATGCCAAGACTCATGCTTGGACTTTAAAAATGCCAAGACCATGCTTGGGCTTTCCCTTGCCAACCCATGTTGGACTTTTACATTGCCAAGACCCATGCTTGGACTTTTCATGTGCCAAGTACTCAAGACTTGGACTTTACCAAATGCCAAGTGTTCAACTTGGACTTTCCATGCCAAGTACCACGACTTGGACTTTACCTTGACAATTTCATTTGTCATATATTTTTGTCGAACATCAAAACATCATTCGAGTCAAACTCGAGTCCTGGTCAATCGTGACCTGGGTCGATTGCACCAACAATCTCCCCCTTTTTGATGTTTGACAAAAACCAAAACATTTGAGTTAGACCGCTAACTCAAGTCTCTTACCAATTATTCCAAATTGGTGATCCCAAATATTTTCCCAAACATATTCTCCCCCTTTTTGACATACATCAAAAGGTTATCTCTCCAAGGAGGTCAATGTCTCATGGACCAATGAGATCTTACAATCTCCCCCTTTGTCCAAAAATACCTAGGATGCCTACCATCTTCTTAGTGATAAGTCCCATATCACTCAAGAGAGGCAATCCTATACACATTCCCAATTTCCAAACTAGGTTTCTACAAATCCATCAATTTTCCAAATTGATAACATCCATCACTCCAAGATGGATGCCTCCCCCTAAAGGCTTGCCCCCCCCCTTGACCATTGCACCAACAATGTCCTTGGGAAGTGTTGGATCGAAGCGGATCGCTAGAGGGGGGGGGGTGAATAGCGATAAAAACTTTTCTTTTAAATCGTTCGATAGACAATTAAACGCAGCGGAAATGTAAATAAAAACTAAATGAGACAAATAGTTTTTTTACTTGGATCGTAGCCTTCGGCTACTACTCCAAGGCCCTAACGGTCCTAGACCGTGTACGGAGAGCAATGCACTAAAACACTCCTCCTCGTTGGAGGTAGGAGTTTTACGATTACAAAAGCCTTCGAAGCAAAAAGATAGAGAGACAAACCCTCTCTTCTATTAAAGTAAAATGCAACAAAAAGCCTCGATTAAAAAGAATTGAAATATTGAAAGCAATAACAAATTAAGATTATACCAACAACTAAACAAAAGAAACTTTAGGCTAGGGTTGTTGGCAGCACTTCGTTGTTGTAGAGTCGTCGGAGAGTTGCAGCGTAACGGAGGCTTTTGAGCACTTAGAATTAAAGATGAAACCCTAGGTTTGGCCCTCCTTTTATAGCCTTTAAGCCCCTCAACGAATGGGTCTTCAACCAATCACAAATGGACACAAAACTCCTTGAAAAATGGTTAATAAAGCTTGAACTGCCTCGGGCTGAATGGGGCGCGGTTGAACTGATGGCCATGATTTTTGACTACAATAAAGAGTTAGCTCAAAATATAAGTGGATTCGACGGCCACTTGCCGTCCGATCTCAACATAGACCTTCCATGGGAAGTCTTGGGTCGGATCGTCACCTAAGATCATCCCCGTAAAGAGGATACGACCTCACTTACGCTCGCACACACGAGCTTACTTCGATACTTACGTGTCGCTTTTGCTTCCGGCCTTCCACTCGATTCCTTCGGCTCCCTCCGAAGTAACTCGAGTGTCGCCCGACCACCGCGGCTTCCTCCGGGTGTAGCTAACCTTCAGCTCCAACATTGAGACTTTTCTGCACACTTGATTTAGCTCGTGAGATAACAATATAAGCTTAACTTTATATCGTTTGCTATAATCAAAACTTATGTTCGACTTAGGTGCCCACTACACCAACAATCTCCCCCTTTTTGATTTATGGCAAACCCACATACAAAGTTAAGACAAAAATAAGTATGAGATTATGCATGAATGAGTAGTAGTATAAAAAATTCTTTTTCAAGTGCTCCCCCTTGAGGAATCCTCCCCCTTGATCGAGGGTGAGTACTTGAGAAAGGGTTTTAACTCTCCCCCTTGATATGTGCTACTAAGAAAAAGAATTAAGTAACCGAAATTACTTAATATTTGCCATAGTGTTTAAAATAAGTTTTAAGTTAAGAAACCAAATGATTTCTTAACCTTGGCCTTTTGTTAAAAGTTAAATAAGTTTTCAAAACTTAAAGTTAACTTTTGGTTTAATTATGAAGTAAGAGTTAAGTTATCAAAAAAAAATTTTTGACCCCTTAACTTTTGTCCTTTTTCTCCTTTTACTCCCCCTTTTGCCGTATATCAAAAAGAGTAAGGGGTGTGTAGAAAACAAAATAAATGTTAAATTTAAAGTCCAAGCATGTTCCACATTTTTATTTTTAAAAATAATATACTGAAAATAAGTTCATCTATAAAATGTTCGACTCATATTTGGCTTGATTGATATGAAGGATCAACTAGTCCTGGTCAGAGTCGGTATGATTATACTCCGTGGTTCATAGCGATGCACTAGCTCTACATCTGGAACCAGGAGTAAGGTCCTAACATCTCACACCCATCTACATGGCTAAGTACACAAACACATTAGTCCTATGTGTTGTGAGATGTATTGGCTCCTTAAATCTATAGGTGCATGATATCTAAGGTATGTCCTATGCTAGTTCCATGAAAAAAAATAAGAAATAGTAGTAAGAAAATATAATTTGTAAGTTCCTATTCTATTACGCACATGCCTAATCCTCGTCTCAAGAGACTAAATTCGGTTTCGGGTAGTGGTTTAGTAAATATGTCTGCTAGGTTAGACTTCGAGTCAACATATTCGAGTTGTATGGAGCCGTTGGCTACATGTTCTGGAATGAAATGGTGTTTTACCTCTATATGCTTTGTCCTTGAATGGCATATAGGGTTCTTAGTTAGATTTATCGAACTTATGTTGTCTACAAAAATTTTAGTTTTGGTGAAGTCAAACCTAAAGTCTCGGAGTGTGTGCTTCATCCAAAGAAGCTGAGTTACACACTCACCCATCGCAACGTATTCGGCTTCGGTGGTAGATAAGGCAACACAATGTTGCTTCCTACTGCACCAACTCACTAGACTTGAGCCGAGTAATTGACAACAACCACTCGTGCTCTTTCTATCGAGTTTACTACCGGCATAATCCGAATCGGAGTAGCCGATTAGTTCGAACTCCATAGATCTAGGGTACCAAATACCAACGTTAAGTGTACCCTTAAGATATCTAAGGATACGCTTAACTAGGGTTAGGTGAGACTACTTAGCACAGGTTTGAAACCTGGCGCACATACTTACTGCGAATAGGATGTCGGGTCGACTCGCAGTTAAGTATAGGAGACTTCCTATCGCGCTCCTATAGTACTTTAAGTCAATGGACTTACTTTCTAGGTCTTCTCCTATGTTAACATTAATCGCCATTGGGGTGTTTATTATCTTAGCGTCTTGCATTCCAAATCTTTTAATTAACTCCTTAGTGTATTTTTGTTGTTATAGGTATATACCATCCTTAGTTTGTTTAATTTGTAGACCTAAAAAGAAACTTAACTCACCTACCAAGTTCATTTCAAACTCACTTTCCATGAGTGAAACGAACTCGTTTAGTAAGGCTGAGTTAGAGGTTCCAAAAATTATATCATCTATGTAAATTTGAGCTATGAATATTTCTTTACCTAAGGTTTTTACGAAGAGAGTTGGGTCAACTAAGCCTTGGTTAAACTCTTTTGACTTAAGATGGATTGAAAGTCTCTCGTACCAAGCTCGAGGAGCTTGTTTAAGTCCATAGAGAGCTTTCTTAAGTTTTATAACATGGTCGGGTTTATCTAGATTTTCAAACCCGGGGGGTTGGCTAACATAAACTTCTTCTTTAATGTATCCATTTAAGAATGCCGACTTAACATCCATTTGAAACAGCTTAAATCCTCGATGTGTGGCATAAGCTAGCAACATTCGAATGGATTCGAGTCTAGCTACTGGGGCATAGGTTTCGTCGTAATCTAAGCCTTCGACTTGACTAAACCCTTTGGCGACTAACCTAGCCTTGTTTCTAACTACTTCACCTTTATCATCAAGTTTATTTCGAAACACCCACCTTGTTCCAATTATCGTTTTGTCTTTAGGTGGTGGTACTAATTCCCACACTTCATTCCTAGTAAATTGAGCTAGCTCTTCTTGCATTGCAATAATCCAATTGGGATCAAGAAGAGCTTGTTCAATTGATTTGGGTTCTATCTTTGAAATTAAGGAAATTTGACTAAGGTTCCTATAGGATGCTCTAGTTCGAACTCCTAGATTAGGATCTCCTATCACTTGATCGATAGGGTGGTTAGTTTGAATCCTAGATTGGGTTGGGTTTGTGTCACCTAATGCTTGATCAATGGGGTGACTTGGTTGAACATTAGTTTGGTTGGAGTCATCTATCACTTGATCAATAGAGTGACTTGGTTGACTTAGGTTAGGATTAACACTAGACCTGATCTCCGGATCAGAGTTAGGTCTAGTATGAATTGGCTCGCTAATTGGGGTTGCCGGGGGTTTTGTAGGTTCATGTCCTTCATCAAATACTACATTGATAGTCTCCTCGACTCTAGGGGTGTCATGGTTATATACTCTATAAGCTCGACTTGTAGTCGAGTATCCTAGAAAGATTCTGGTCGTGGTCTTGGATGTAAATTTCCCTAGGTAATCCTTAGTGTTTAGGATATGTACCTTACACCCAAATACCCTAAAGTACTTGATGTTAGGTATTTTATCGTGATAAATCTCGTATGAGGTCTTAAGGTGCCTCTTTACCATAAGGATACTATTTTGGACATAGCATGCTACCTTCGCAAAACATATCGGGTAGGTCATATTCGTTCAACATGGTCCTAGCGGCTTCTTGTAGAGTTCGGTTTTTCCGCTCCACTAGGCCATTTTGTTGAGGGGTCCTAGGGCAAGAGAATTCATGATGGTATCCATTTAGGTTACAGAAGTCGGTGAACCTTTGATTTTCGAATTCACCACCATGATCACTTCTAATTCTTTTAACCTTAAGGTTTTTTTGATTCTCGATTAATTTGAATAAATTGATTAATTGATCTAGGTATCATTTTTATGTTTGATGAACCTAACCTGTAAACTCGAGAAGCCGCCAATTATGACTAAGCAATATTGACTTCTATTGAGTGACTTGGCTCCATGTGAATCGAATAGATCCATATGCAGGAGCTCAAGTACATACTGAGGTCTGCTCTGGTTAGTTAACTTGTGTTGTGTCCTAGGTTGTTTTCCTTGGCTGATAAGCATTACAAATTTCCAATTGCTATTGTTAAGGTTGCAAGCCTCAATTAATCCACTCCGACTCATCTTGGGTGGACGCGAAGTCTTGGGTGCGAAAATCCAGTCGCTTGCGTTACAACAATGATTCCTCTCTTGCCGTGTCATGTACTCTGGCTGAAGGGAAGCCGTTTGCTGGTCGAGGATTCGATTAAGTTTCTAGAGTAATACGTAAACTGGAACGTTTCATTTGTTTAAAATACACATTAATTTTATAAAAATATGACCTTATAATTATTGTCACATAATTGGCTTACTTCATGAGTTATATTCAAAATTCTCTACAAGTAATACATTTTTAATAACAAAATTCGAGTTAAGCTCGATATCACGATCCGATGATTTTGAGCTTGCCATTATTCCCAAAGGCTATCGATCCTTGTCGTTTGAATCGAAGCTTTGGCGAATTTGAGTTGATCCCCTGGTCATGTGTCGAGAATCACGCCTAACATCCATTGATCCTACACACAAGGTGGTTGGATTGGATGTTAGATTATTATATTTTTTAAAAAAAATTGGTTGTAAGTTGTTAAACCTAGGTCATCTCACCGGAGTCTATATGATCAAGCATGTTATACTTATGTGTTCTTTGTGAGATGACTTCCAATTAAGTTGATTAAGTGCATTTATGTTTAAGTAATGTTGATTTGGATTTGACCCTAGGCTTGTCAAGTTTACCTTTTCAAGATCATGGCTTCCAGGTCGTGGCGAGGCACAGGGGCCTTCTTTTATCGGATCATCGACCACTTCCTTAGACAAAGCCATTTTCAAGAAAATGATGACTTGACTCACCTAAAATTATTTCCTCGTCTAACTAGTTATTTTTGAAAAGAGGCTCCCCGAGGCTCAATCTTTTTGAAGAATTTTAGTTGATTATTTGAAAAGAGGTTCCCCAAGGCTCAATCTTTTCGAAGGATTTTAGTTGGTTATTTGAAAAGAGGCTCCCTGAGGCTCAATCTTTTCGAAGGATTTTAGTTGGTTATTTACGTGTTCTAAGTGAGTTCACGAAAGAAAAAAAAACAAAAAAAAATCTAAGCATGCAATTTCTAAGTTAAAACACAAACATGTTTTGTACTGGCTCCCCCTAGACCGTTGAATCGGTTCGATCTATCCACATAGTGGATTTGGTCCTTGGGAACCCAGTACGAGTTGGATCCTAGAGTTGAAATCAAAGTGGTCTTAGGGACCCATGCTTGGACACATTTTTTATGTCTACTTATGATTGACATATATGACTTATTGGTCGTGTTTGAGCTAAACCCTAGTCCGACCTTGTTGTACACGGCCCTTTGCGATCTAGGTAGGAGGTCAAGTCCTTTGGATCCCAAAGTAAACCTTTCCAACGTATTCCTAAGATCTTTGACTTGACTTTTCAAGAGTGAGTTCTCAACTTCGAGTTTTTCAACCCGAGTTGAGTCCTTCTCTTGAACTCGACTAGTCGAAGAGGTTAGGGAGACCTCATGTTTGAGGAGTTTAACTTCCTCAACCAGGATCTCGACCTTGGACTCGAACTTAGCTAACTTCCTAGACAAAAACCTAACCGTATTATGTAAAGTATTAAATAAGGTTCGACTCACCTTAAGGGTATCTTTTGAACCGGATGCGTATCCGTGGCTTGACTTGAAGGTAGCTTCGTAGTCCGAGTCATCCTCAGGTTCTGACTCAAGTTCAGGTTCGGTCTTCGTGTCGGACTCAATCGATTTCGCCATGAAGACGTGGTCTTCGTCTTCTTCGGATGATGCTTCTTCCCATGTCGCATTGAGGGTCTTCTTGTGCTTAGGTGCTTGGTGGTTGAGCTTGGGGCACTCGGACTTTATATGTCCAAACCTGTTACACTCATAACACCTAATATTAGAACTTTTAGGCTTACCTTAGTTGGGTCGAGTTATGGTTCGCTTTCGTCCCTTGGCTATCCTTCGAGCTAGGTTCATTAGTTCAGCAGTCAATTCCGGGTCAACTTCTTCTTCGGACTCATCTTCCTCCTCAGTTGGTGGTGGCTTGCTTGCGATTTTCTTCTTCTTTGAACCTACAAACAAGGCTATACCCCTCTCGGGTTCCGAGTTGGACTGCTCATGTAATTCAAAATCCGAAAAGAGTTCATCTAATCTAAGTTTAGAAAGGTCCTTGGAGACCTTGTAGGCATCGACCATGGATGCCCACAAGGTAGTCCTCGGAAAAGAGTTTAGAACATACCTTATAAGGTCGCGGTTTTCGACCTTTTGCCCGATTGCGTGTAGGTTGTTGACTATGTCTTGGACACGGGCGTGGAGTTGCATCGCGGACTCGTGTTCCTGCATTTTTAGTGTGTACAATTTATTGAACAACAAATCACATTTGCAAACCTTAGCTTGATCCGATCCTTCGTGTAACTCGATCAGCTTTGTCCAAAGGTCCTTTGCGCTAATGAAGGGGCCGACGCGATTTAACTCCTCCTTGGACAAGCCGCATTGGAGGATTTGTGTTGCCTTGGCGTCGGCTTCGACTTGTTGTTTTGTCGCAATGGTCCATTGATCATAATCCAAGGAGTCACCCACTTCATTAGTCGGAAGTGTGAAACCCGTTTGGATTATGATCCACATCTCGATTTGGGTTTTGAGAAAGCATTCCATCCGACCCTTCCAATAATGGAAGTCATCTCCGTTGTAAAGCAGAGGTCGGACGGTGCTAAAACCCTCGAGATGGGCCATTAGAACAAAAGACAAAAAGGGACGAAGACGAAGAAACTAGCAACGACAAAAACACAAAACAAAGTACCAAGACTCGCGTCTTGGATTAGTAGTGCGGGAGTAAATTTAACAAAGCGAAATAAATCAGAAATAAACAGAAATAAAAGAAAAATAAATCTATGAAAAATGGCTAGATTGGTGGTTTCACCAAATCTTAGCAACCCCCGGCTCTGATACCAATTGTTGGATCGAAGCGGATCGCTAGAGGGGGGGTGAATAGCGATAAAAACTTTTCTTTTAAATCGTTCGATAGACAATTAAACGCAGCGGAAATGTAAATAAAAACTAAATGAGACAAATAGTTTTTTACTTGGTTCAGTAGCCTTCGCTACTACTCCAAGGCCCTAACGGTCCTAGACCGTACGAGGGCAATTCACTAAAACACTCCTCCTCGTTGGAGGTAGGAGTTTTACGATTACAAAAGCCTTCGAAGCAAAAAGATAGAGAGACAAACCCTCTCTTCTATTAAAGTAAAATGCAACGAAAAGCCTCGATTAAAATGAATTGCAATATTGAAAGCAATAACAAATTAAGATTATACCAACAACTAAACAAAAGAAACTTTAAGCTAGGGTTGTTGGCAGCACTTCGTTGTAGAGTCAGTCGGAGGCTTTTGAGCACTTAGAATTAAGGATGAAACCCTAGGTTTGGCCCTCCTTTTATAGCCTTTAAGCCCCTTAACGAATGGGTCTTCAACCAATCACAAATGGGCACAAAACTCCTTAAAAAATGGTGATAAAGCTTGACTCCTCGAGGCTGATTTTTGACCACTGGTTGAACTGGCCGATTGAACTGGCCGGTTGAACTGATGGCCAGGATTTTTGACTACAATAAAGAGTTAGCTCAAAATATAAGTGGATTCGATGGCCACTTGCCGTCCGATCTCAACATAGACCTTCCATGAGAAGTCTTGGGTCGGATCGTCGCCTAAGATCATCCCCGTAAAGAGGATACGACCTCACTTACGCTCGCACACACGAGCTTACCTCGATACTTACGTGTCGCTTTTGCTTCCGGCCTTCCACTCGATTCCTTTGGCTCCCTCTGAAGTAACTCGAGTGTCGCCCGACCATCGCGGCTTCCTCCGGGTGTCGCTAGCCTTCAGCTCCAGCATTGAGACTTTTCTGCACACTTGATTTAGCTCGTTAGATAACAATATAAGCTTAACTTTATATCGTTTGCTATAAGCAAAACTTAGGTTCGACTTAGGTTCCCACTGCACCAACAGGAAGTCCCTAAGCCAATAGGAACTCTAAACCATCAAAATTAAGGTTAAAAAAAATTCAACATTGAACTTCCCAACACCTTAAAATTTATACAAACCCTAAACACCTCTCCTAATCCATATCCAATGGACTTTCACCCTTCACCATGCTTCCCAAAGCATGTCCTTGGGTCAGGAGTGGTTAGGGACCTTAACCGCAGCTGAAATCGGGTTAAACAACTTTGGTTACCCCGAAATCAGGCTATTAGTCGACTCTGTCATCGATCGACGATGTGTCCATCGATCGACACGGCTATGATCGAGTGATACTGCTACGCAATGAGTCCAAACGCGCCCATCATCGATGCATCAGAGGTAGTCGACTGATAACTGAAAACCTGATTTTCAGAAATCAGACTCGACTTTTGTAAATTCTACGTAAAGCAAAAAATCATGAAACTTGATACGTATATTACTTATCACACATACAACCAGAGAAAAATTTTGGAAAAATATTTTTACCATCGAAATAGGAGATTGATACAAAATCCAAAAGTGACTAAAAACTTTAAAGTTTAAGCTCACTTTGTATTAATCTCATCAATGGTGATTGCTATCAAAAGATAGACTTCACCAAGGTTTTTCAAAATGATTTTAAAATGTTTTTAAAAACCTATTTTGGATCATTTTCCTTGGGCTCTATGCACATGGCTTGTACCCAAGCTTTCCTAATGATCCACATGTTGAATTAATACGAGTTTGGATTCAACTAGATGCAAAAACTATGCACCTTGAACGTAACTCATATCCTAGCATCTCACATGTATCTAGGGTGTAGAAGTACACATACATGTCAATTTGATGTGAGATGTGGATTTTGGTTCATTTAATCTAGGATTTCATGCATTTTCTAAGCAACCCTACTTGATTCCCTTATGAATGGGACTCCAAGTCATGTCATTGTCCTTAGTTCAATTTTAATCAATTAATTGCATGAAATGATCATGGCATGAAGATAGAAAAAGAAATAAGCAGGACCAATGATCATGATGTCATGACATGTGATATAATCTAAGACAACATGACATCTAAAACAATCCTAAACAATGATATGACATGGTATACGATAAGATGCAATTTCACATCATGATATAACAACTTCCATAAGCTAATACAATAATACAAACACTCATTCAAACACACAAGATTTTCTCAAACAAAAATTTCATTTAATTTAAAAGATTTTAGTCTTTTACATTCAAAATGGAGATTGGATATGCTCAATCTCACTACAAAAACTGAAAACCAAAGAAAATCTAACAGCCTCTATATCTAGTCGTCTGCAGGAGGTGGCAGTGGAGGAGGCTGCTGACTCAACGTCCAGGCCCGCATCATCTCAAACATATCGAGCTGACGCTGCTCGATGCGGCTCTGGGACTCCTCCATCCGATCAAGACGTGAGCCGAAGGATGCTTGGCTTACTAAGATCTCTGACAGCCTAGAGTCAATCGTCTGCTAATAGTCCTAGAATCTGGACTCCAGCTGGCCACGACGATCTGATGGACCTGCCGCAGATGCATCTGGTGGCAGCTGATCCTCCTCATCAGCGGCATCTACATCCTCATAGTCCTTTGTCGCATCTCTGGGTACCGGAGGAGGCTCTCTGCGTGCCCTGGGTGGTGGTCGAGGCACCAACTCCATCTGTCCAGGCCCCATCCGCAGCTTCGCTAACGAGAAGTTGCGAATCAATATGCAGTCATACACCTCAGAGAGCGCTCTCAGAGAACCCCTGTGAATATTAATGCCTACGGACTCTAGCCATGCTGTGATGAGGTGACCATATGGCATATGCACTTTCCCTTGTACAGGGGAAGTGAAATGCATAATGCAGTGAAACATGTTTAGTGCAAAGTTGATTTCTAACCTATGACGCATGGCGTATAGTAGGAAGAGATGGGGAGGCCGGATCTTGGCCAGACCCCGAGTGACGATAGGAATAAAACACCCAACAATGACCTTGTAAAGTACATTGTCAGGTGCAGATAACTCACTAATAGGGAATAAATTTTGGGCCGGTAGACGAGGATGACCAAAGATATGCTCATGCATGGACTCCATAGAGATATGGTCAAAAGGCTCGGGTAAAGGAAAATCCATGGTAGGGTAAAAAATAAAGGTGTCATCCGACGGCTTACACTCGAGAAACTCCTGCAGTATCGCAGGAGTGAACTCTAACTCGCGTTTTGCAATGCGAGTAGTGTAGGTAGAGCCGTCATCTACCTTTTTTAGGTTCTGATAAAACTCCTTAAGGAGGTCATCGTTAATGGGATGCGTGCATAAGACAATTTTCATGAGATTATAGTATGCAACTAATTCCATGACATCACTACAATGGCGATTAAAAAAGTCCCTATCGATGTACCTAACCAACATAGGTTGGTACAATCGAGATTCACTCTCGGGTGGATCATTCCTACGGGCTCTCCTATTATGAATGCAATATAATGATATGACATGAAAGGACAATAATACATGATTAGATAGAACTAAATTACAATAGGAAGAAGAATTAGGGTTTTGGGTAAGAAAAGTCTTACTTAGGTGCCATTTGGAGGTGTGATGATGGGATGCTCAGATATCGCTGAGGGAGTCGCCGGAAAATTCGTCGGAAGACTCAAACGTCGGAACCCTAGTCGGAAACAGGGAAACAAACCCTAAAATGTGTGAACTAAGGCTTGAAATAAGTGAAAAACGCAAGAAGAGGGGCTTATCTATCAAACCTAAAACCTTGGGAGGCTGGCACGGCCGGAAGGATCGGTCAAAGACAGGGACGACGATCGGAGAGGAAGCGGAACACGAAGGAGCGTCGCGTGAAGACGCCGAACCATAGCGGTTCGATGTTATAAAATCGCGATGCGCCGATCGATGTGCGATCACGACCGATCGCGTTTATTACCGAAGTTTACCGAGCCGAAGTCGATCGATCCAAATTTCGCAATCGATCACAACCTTCTCGTGGACGTGCTACAAGAATATCAATCGATCGATGTGGCTCATCACGATCGATGAGCGAGCACTCGGATCGATGCCCCTCGGCCTCTGAACATACCATCACGACTAATGTATCCCATCACGGATCGATGTTCAAGCAATGAGTCATGAAGCCAAGATCGATCGATGACCGTGATCGTATCGCATAAGTTATCACGATCGAGCAATCAGATTAGTCGATCGATATCTGATTTCCAAAATCTCGATTTCTTCATCTAATTTATTCCATTTTATCATGTTTATTCTTGTATATCGAACACATTGATGTTCTACTTATATTCATGTATTCGTTAATGTATTTAAATGTTTTATTTCATTTTTGCAAACATTAACATTCAATGATTTCCAAATCCTAACATCTCACCCTTTCTAAGTATTGAAATACACAATCAAGATAAAAGACTTGTTTTGTGAGATGCAATCCATCCTAGACATTCCTTCCATGCAAACATATGGTAAAACACATGAAGCATGGTGAGTACAAGACATCAAGTTGTGTGGCACTTGAGTATCACTCTTGATGTTACATTTACATCTTAAACACACTTTTCTTGAAACATGAACTTCTAAAGTGTGCCAACAATCAAAGTTACACACTATGACCTCTAAATCTAGATTGTGTCAATTTTATTGATTTTCATGTTTTCAAGAAATATATTGACACATCCTAAAATCCTTTAGGATTAAGGCTCAAATGTATTTCCAAGGTAACCATAACCTTGAAAATATCCTAAAGTGCAACCTTAATTATGGTTGAGTTAACTACCCATCCAATCAAGGTTGGCACACCCTAACCCCATCTAGCGTGAATCAATCACGCTCTTAGGAACCCAAAACCTATTTGAGCTCCTAGGGTTAATTAAGTATTCCTTAGGGATAACCTCCCTAGATACCTTCCTAATGACCCTCCTAGGCTTATTAGCCTTGGTCATTTTGGTCTTACCTAGGTTGACTCTAGGGGTAACTCCCCTTGCAACCTTCTTAGTGGCCACCCTAGGTTTCCTAGAAACCTTAGCCACTAGGCACAAACTATGGTTACTCTTAGGGATAGCTTCCCTAGTAACTTTGGTCTTCTTAGACTTAGTTTGTGTTCCATAATCAAATGGAACACTATGGTAAGCCACCTTAGGCTTAGGTTTGTGACCCAAACCTTGCTTGCCCTTGGTTGACTTTCGACTTTGAGGTCCTAGATATTGACTTTGAGATCTAGACTTACACTTTTGATCATTAGACCCTTTAAATTGAGTTTGTATATTACTAAGGGTCTTTTCTAGTTTCTCAAGCCTTGACCTCAAGGCTTGGTTCTCCAATTCTAATTGCTCAATTTTTGAGTTTTGGTTTAAACCATGGGCATTGTCCTTTCTAGGCATATGCCTAGTCCATTTAGGGTTAAACCCTAGGTGTTCTCCTATTTTCTTGATAGATTCCCTAGGTAAAATATTTTTAGGGACATTAGTCCCAAATTTCTTCTTATTTCCTAAGTGGACACTCTTAGCACCTAAACAAATATGTCTATTATTTCTAGCATGCTTTTCATGTACAATAACAAGACTATTAAAATTATTCTTAGCATGCTTCTTATCCCTAGAAATTGAAGGTGCATTAATGAATTTTACCTTAGGGTTTGCCTTGGAGGCTCCCCCTACTTGTGTTGCTCCTTCTTGCCCTTTCTTCTTCCCCCTTGGGCAATGACTCCGGTAATGCCCCTTTGAGTTGCACTTGAAGCATATGATATGCTCCTTGCTCTTTTGACTTTGGGGACCGACATCCTTGACTTTTGGTGCCGATTGAGCCTTCTTTACCCTTTTTGGGCACTTACTCTTGTAGTGCCCGGATTCCCTACACTCAAAGCAAATTATATGTTTTTTATTTAAAATCAAATTGCTTGAGTTACCTAGTTCGGTGGTAGAGACCGGAATTGGACTTTGGGCTTCTTCATCTTGACCGGAAATCGAAGCTTCTTCTTGATGTTCCGGTATGGAGGTTCTCTCCTCCCCCTCAATCCTTGAGGTGGATGTTTCTTCCACTTCCTCCACCTCTTCCGATCCGGAAGTTGACTCCTCACTTTCTTGTGAGGATGATGATGATTCTTCTTCGGTCTCCTCCTCTTCCAAGTCTTCTTGGACCGATTCGGGATTGTCGTGGAACTTGATCAACTTGTTCCACAACTCCTTGGCATCCCTATAGCTTCCTAATCTGGACAAAATGTCGTTAGATATCAAGTTAATCAACATTTTTGTTACCTTAACGGTTGTCTTGAATTTTTCCCGTTGCTCCTTGGTCCATTGCTTCATTTTGAGGATTTCGTCATTCTCTCCTCTCGGAGCCTCAAAACCTATAGTCACGGCAAACCAATTTTCGATATTTGTCATTAGAAAATATTCCATCCTACCTTTCCAATACGCGAAATGTTCACAGTTGAAGGAAGGTGGAATGTTGACATCATCACCCAATTTTTCTTGGAAATCCATATTCTTTCCTCTAGCTTCTTGACTCCGGGTTGTTAATCCGTAGAAGAGCCCCGGGCTCTGATACCACTTGTTAGGATCTTTGTAACGGCTAGAGGGGGGGTGAATAGTGTTTCTTCGTTTGTAGATGCAATTCGATCTCGTTCGTGTCTACAATTTCGTTAGCGCAGCGGAATATAGATAATGATAACAATAACAAAATAGACAATTACACACGAATACAAGGATATAACGTGGTTCGGAACCGCACGGTTCCTACTCCACAGATCGAGCTCTACGAGCTCTAGTGATGCACACGCAACCACTAATAAACACTCCTTCTCGGAACAATCCGGAGGCGGAGAAACCTCGTACAATAATGATTACAACAATAATCAAATGAATACAAGCAAATACAATGAAATACAAATGCAAGTAAAGGAAAAACACTTTACAAGAGATTTGGATTGCTTGATCTTTGATTGCCTTGAACTAGCTTTGAAGGACTGGAAAGCACCAACTTCCCCCTTCAATTTCGCTTAAGAAAATCGCTATCTTTTACTCCATCACGAGCTCCTTATATAGCTTCAACCTGTGCTGGAAAAGGTCGATCAGTCGACTGCTCGGGACCATCAGTCGACTGATCACACTGTTGCTGTGAGACAACGGTGTAATCCACGCTGGAAAAATCCAACGGCTAGGACATCAGTCGACTGATCATGACCATCAGTCGACTGATGAGCCATCACTCGACTGCTCGTCTCAGCAGTCGAGTGAGACTCCATTCCGTGGCCGAAAATCCGAGCATCGATCGATCACATGATCGATCGACTACTCGCATCATCGATCGGCCTAATAGTGGCGATCGCTAGGCCACTTCCCGTAGTCAAACCCTAGTTCACTCAGGCTAATCGACTGCCATATGGCACCAGTCGATTGGCACACCTCAAACATGAGGTTTTAACCCAAGTATGGTGTCCCCATACTTGCTAGACCACCCTTAGCCTAGACCTAAGCCTTATAGCTACCTCCATCAGCCTCACGCCTCTCGGATCCTTCCAAGTCATCCATGACTTGTTCATCCATCGCGCTAGCCTTCAGGTGCTTCCATCGGCTATGTCATGCTAACGGTGTCTACACCGCCAAAGCACATTGGACTTACACCGCCAAGACTCCGCTTGGACTTTACGCCGCCAACCATTGGACTTATGCTGCCAAGACTCCCGCTTGGACTTTACGCAGCCAATATTAAACCCCTTGGACTTCTCATGCCAAGACTCATGCTTGGACTTTACAAATGCCAAGACCATGCTTCGACTTTCCCTTGCCAACCCATGTTGGACTTTTACATTGCCAAGACCCATGCTTGGACTTTTCATGTGCCAAGTACTACAGACTTGGACTTTACCAAATGCCAAGTGTTCAACTTGGACTTTCCATGCCAAGTACCCATGACTTGGACTTTACCTTGACAATTTCATTTGTCATATATTTTTGTCGAACATCAAAACATCATTCGAGTCAAACTCGAGTCCTGGTCAATCGTGACCTGGGCCGATTGCACCAACAGAAAGTAGAGTCCGTTCATTAGAGGTGCACTACAATAGAATATATCATTTAAATAAACTGAATAACATTTGTTCTTTATTATAAATGTAAATCCTTTCTTATCCAAACAAGAAACCGAAATTATTTTCTTAATTAAAGCAGGCACATAACAACATTCATCTAATTCTAGTACAAGCCCAGAGGGCAGAGATAGATCATAAGTTCCTACAGCAATAGCAGCAACCCTTGCTCCATTGCCTACTCGTAGGTCCACCTCGTACTTTGTCAATGCCCTACTATTTATCAGCGTCTGCACATTGGTACAAATGTGAGATGCACATCCAGTATCTAATACCCATGATGAAGAAATAGATAGATTGACTTCTATAACATTTATACCAGAAGTAGAAGTCTCACTTCTCTTCTTCTTAAGATCTTCCAGGTATGCCTTGTAGTTACGCTTCCAGTGTCCAGCTTCCTTGCAGTGGAAGCAAGCCCCTTCCTTGGCCACCCCTCCTTTGGGTTTCAATTCCTTGCCTTTGCCCTTGGCTTGAGACTTTCCCTTACCTTTAGGCTTGCCCTTGCCTTTCTTCTTTTGCACCATCAAAATGGCGTCAGATTTTCCCTTCTCAAGGTTGAGCTCAGTAGTTCTCAACATGCTGAGCATCTCAGGCAGTGGCTTGTCAATTTAATTCATGTTGTAATTCATGACAAATTGATTGTAGCTTTGCGGCAAAGACTGCAAGATCAAGTCTGTGGCCAGCTCTTGGCCAAGGGGGAATCCTAATCTTTGTAGGTTTTCTACGTACCCAATCATCTTGAGTACATATGGACCTACAAGAGACCCATCTTGCATTTTGGAACCAAACAATGCCTTAGAGACTTCATATCTCTCGTTCCTTGCTTGTCCTTGATATAGTTGACGAAGATGTTCAACCATATCATAAGCATTCATGAACTCGTGTTTCTTCTGAAGCTCAGAGTTCATGGTCGCGAGCATTAGACATGACACATCTAATGCATCATCTTGATGCTTCTTGTAAGCATCTTTGTCAGCTCGCGAGGCAGTGGCAGAAGGTGCCTCCGGAATGGGCTGCTCCAGGATGTACAGTTTTCTTTCTTGGGTGAGAACAATTCTCATGTTTTTGTACAAGTTCAAGAAATTTGCTCCATTAAGCTTGTCCTTCTCATGGACAGAACGCAGAGAGAGAGTGTTCGTGTTTGTCGATATAGTAATCTACAACATACAATGTAGAGAATTAATATCATATTCCTTTTATCATTTAATTAGGCCTTTAATCAAATGATGCTCCCACTGAATTATAGAAATTTTATAGAATCGAGTTATGGATGTGGTCAAACCACATTACTAGATTCATACAAACTAGCTATAATTTCTGCGGGACAAGATCCACATCATACTAAGCCTTGAGTTAGCTTTGGCTAAATCGCCCAAGACTTAGTACGATCGGTGGGTAACACATTACCGATTACATCTCTATGCAACTCTTGTTTATAGGATCAAGACCCACATTTACAAAAGACCTTGAGTAAGCCTTGGCTAAATCGCCCAAGATTTAGTGTAAATGCGATCTTATCCTATCTTTCCAACGGTTGGAATATGCCTATAGTTCTACTCGATCCAATTGAGTTAACTAGTTTTACTCAATCTAATTGAGCTTACTCTAACCCAAGCCGTGATAGGCGGGACCAAGATTGTCCCTCTGCACCCTACCAAGATAATATGCGTTGCTCTGCTTTGGCAGATTCAACAACTACAAATGATCGAGGTAGTGATGGGTATCAAGGACTTGGTAGACATTTACGAGTTGATTCGATTAAGATCTAATCTAATCGTAATGTGTATCATATACACATTGAGGCCTTTATTATCCTACACTAGCATGCATCACATACATACAAGAATTATTCTAGCATGCATCATATACATACAAGAAAAATATCCTAGCATGCATCATATACATACAAGCATTATTCTACTAGCATGCATCACATACATACAAGTAAAATCAAATATATATATATATATATATATATATATATATATATATATATATATATATATATATATCAACATATATATATATATATATATATATAAAATTAACGTGATATGGTCATGGCTACTACGATCTTCTCAAGCCAATGAGAAGATCGGACGGTCAACCTAGGGCTAGCGGCTTCTCAGCGCTTCCTTTGGCCATCATGTGTCGTCGGCACCCTTCTCAGAATGCGCAAGTGGACTTTCCACCGCTCCATTTTGTACATTACAAATATGAAACTCGAGTTACATTCGAGTCTAAAACTATTTACAACTAGAATTTTAAAAGAAGAGACACGACGCGCAGGTCGCATACACTATACAACACGCACAACCACAAAAATGGCACGCAGGCCGTATTATGAATTACAACACATCATCATCCAATCATATTGGGGTTCTTGGGCCATGACAATCACAGAATTATACATAATTCTAAATTATGTATTTTTACAGAAAATTTCTATATTTTTTCCTATTTTTCTTTCAATTTTATGGGTCTCCTCTCCGTAACGGTCCCGCTAAGCGGTTTTCGGGCGTGATCGCGGGACAAGGCCCCTTTCGGGGATAGGGGAAGCGCCCCTACTCGCAAAATAAACTTTGTGAGTGTCCCTACTATGATCTTACAGCGACTTAAGTCACTGTCCCAAAAACCTAAAGCGAGAACTCGCCGTTTTGGAGAGTTTTTCTCGATGGTTGAAGCCTACAAGTGTCCCAACACTCGTTGCTTCGACTCTTCGAGAAAAATACTAAAAAATTTGATAAAAATAGGAAATTTACAGAAACTTAAAATTATTTAATTTTTATATCTAATACAAAAACTACAAATATGAAACACATACATGCTTCGCACGTGACTTTGATACCACTGTTGGGCTTTCCGAGCTGCAAAAATGGCTTTTTGCGTTGCGGAAACCTCGGAAGCCCGGCCACGGATCCATGCAAAGATATATATAAAATAAAACATGTATGTGTTTAAAGATCCTAGATCTAGCTTAGATCTATAAGATAGAGCGTTACCCTCGTAGCGACGCCCTTCGCTTATCTCGCTCGTCCAAAAGCTTGCCGGAACTCAAGAGTGTCAAGTGTACACTCCTCTATTGGTATCCACATGGACAAATGGTGGAGAAACTCAACCTAGAGTGTGCTAGCACTCATGAAAATTTTGGCCAAGAAGGATTGGGAGAGCAAGAGAGGAAGAACCAAGGAAGAAGATGAAGTTACACAACTTAACTTCACACTTTCATAACCCACTATAAGGGGGTTACATGCATGCATGTAACTCCAAGAACCAATGGCTCTTGGTCTCCCTCATGAGGTGGCACCCCATGATGTGTCCATGATGATGTGGAGCATCATCATTGGCCAGCCATGCCAAGTCATCATCATGACATGGCATTTGGTCAAGTCAAACTTGACCTTTCATCTTCCCTCTCAAGTCAAGTCAAACTTGACCTCTTATCTCCCATGGTTGATCAAATCCAACCACTTGATTCAAGTCAATTTGATTTAATGAATCTCTATTCATTAATTTAAATTGACTAAATGAATCAAATCAAAATTACACTCATTCAACACTTGAATCAACTTGAGTCTAACTCAATTAGTCTAATTTGGATTACTCTTAATCCAATTTGGTTCATCACATGAACCTAATCCTCATGGTTCATCATATGAACCTAATCTCCATCTAATTGCCCTTTGTGTTTGACCCTATAGGTTCTTGTAATATTGGCAATGTCCCTAAACCGATTTAGGAACATAAGCAATGAGCGGTATCTAGCAACACATCATTGCTACCCAAGTTACAAGAATGTTGAGCTCCAACATCACCTATGTGACTACTAATTGTGACTCTCACAATATGTGACAATGTCCCCCTATCCTTGACATCTAGATTGACCAATTGAGGCATAGACTGTGTCATCCTCGGTACAATCTATATCTTGAACTCCAAGTAGACTCACTCTAATCAAATGAGCTCAATATCTCATGTTGACTCATTTGGGCATGGCCATGCACTTCGTGGTCTCACTCTATCAAGAATAACGATGTCTCTCCCATCATATAGGAGGGATAGATCTCATCTACATCACTTACATCCCTCTGCATAATTTGTCACATACCCAGTAATCGCCTTTATAGTCCACTCATTTACGGGTGACGTTTGACGAAGCCAAAGTATGCAACTCCTTATGTAGGGAACCATGATGACTTCAGGTCTAAGGACTAATAGTCATACTAATAGCCACATGAGAAAGTATATGACACTCATATAACGATCCATGATACTTTCTCATGGCGGGTCATTCAGTATACATTCTCCAATGCATACCCATGTGTCAACTTGATATCTCATATCCATGACTTGTGAGATCAAGCCATCGTGTTGACCTACATGCTAGTCTCTATGCATTAACATTGTCCCTGAATGTTAATACTTGACTAGGAATGATTAAGAGTAGTGTTCTCTATATCATCTCATTTATCGATTCAACCAATCGATTGATATAGATAAGAACCTACTACTCAAGGACGTTATTATACTTAATTATATGGCACCAATACAAGTAAATATAATAACCATGCCTTTATAAGTAGGAATATGATACAACAAAGTTCATACAACAATCATCACATGATTGGCTCTAGGGCTTTCACTAACAATTAAATAGTCCTAAAAGCTTGTTTATACTCTATTATCATGCTAAAGTTTTAGGACATCAAAGATATACTAAATATCAGAAAGTGGAGCTATTTTTTAGAAAATACAGTGTATCAGATCGTTTTACTGATCCAATCAATACGCTTTGAAATCAATTTCAGATTTTCATTAAATTAAATGCGTTAGAAATTCCAGAAAACTCAAAAAATCACGAAATTTTGTGTACATATTTCTGAAATCATACTTTATCAAGGAAAAATATTTTGAAAAATATATGTTTTCTAGATTTCAAGATTGATACAAACTTGGAAACTAACAAAAGTTCTAATGTTTTTGCGAACTTTGTATCACTTTTGTGTTTCACTTGAAAACTGTTTTTCAAAATATGATAAACATAGTTTAAAATATGTTTTATTTGACATTTCCAATCATGTTCTTAGAGCTATATGTACATCAATTGTGTATAAGCCTTCCCAATGATTGGTCCAATGAAGGATCAATGTCTCTAGATGACACTTTGGTCCATAGTAATACATCATAACAAGCATGATGAACCAAGTACATCTTCCTAACATCTCACATGTTGTCTAAGTGGCTTAATACAAAAATCATGGTTTCATAGGTATTTTGTGAGATGCTTAAAGGTATAAATCCTAGTATTTCTATAGGATCATGCAAACCTACACCTTTACTCAACAAAGCACATTCCAAGTTCTCTCCTAAGTGATGAAAATTCTACCTCGGGGAGAGCCTTGGTAAATATGTCGGCTAGGTTGGACTTGGATTCAATGTAATTAAGCTCAATGTCCCCCTTAGCCACATGATCTCTAATGAAGTGATATTTCACTTCAATGTGCTTAGTCCTTGAGTGATGCATCGGATTTTTGGTTATATTTATGGTGCTCACATTATCACAAAATACTTTCATCTTGGAGTAAGATAGCTCATAATCCTCTAAGGTATGTTTCATCCATAGTAGTTGAGCTACACAACCACCCATAGCCACATACTCGGCCTCGGTGGTGGATAGGGCAACACAAGGTTGCTTCCTACTACTCCAACTAACTAGTGAGGACCCAAGGAATTGACATCCACCACTAGTACTCTTCCGATCCAATTTGCAACCGGCATAATCAGAATCGGTGTACCCAATCAAATCAAAAGATCTAGTCCTATGGTACCATAGTCCTACATTTAGTGTGCCTTTAATATATCTTAAGATCTCTTAACGGCAACTAAATGAGATTCTTTTGTACATGATTGATACCTAGCACACATACCAACCGCGAATAATATGTCGGGTCTACTAGCAGTTAAGTACAAAAGGCTAACAATCATGCTCCTATAGAGTGTAAGATCAATTTGTTTTCCTTCATTATCACTATCTATTTTAGTATTGGTTGCCATTGGAGTTGAAACTACCTTAGTATTTTCCAAACCAAATTTCTTAATCATTTCCTTATCATATTTGGTTTGATAAATATAAATACCTTCACTTGTTTGTTTGACTTGCAATCCTATGAAGAAATTTAAATCCCCAACTAGACTCATTTCAAACTCTTTTTCCATATTTTTAATAAAGTCTTGAAGAAGTTCATCATTTGTTGACCCAAAAATGATGTCATCAACATATACTTGGGCTACAAAGATGTCCTTTGATGTTGACTTTATAAATAGAGTTTGATCTACACTACCCCTTTTAAAATCCTTAGAAATTAAGAAAGATGATAATCTTTCATACCAAGCCCGGGGAGCTTGTTTCAAACCATACAAAGCTTTCCTAAGCTTGTATACATGGTTTGGATAGTTCATATTCTCAAACCCCGGAGGTTGTTCTACATATACCTCTTCCTTAATAAACCCATTTAGGAATGCCGATTTGACATCCATTTGATATAGTTTGAAACCCATATAGGAGGCATACCCTAATAGTATCCTAATAGACTCTAACCTAGCAACCAAGGCATATGTTTCATCATAGTCAAGTCCTTCAACTTGATTAAAGCCCCTTGCAACTAATCTTGCTTTATTTCTAGTAATATTCCCTTGGTCATCTAGTTTGTTCCTAAAAACTCATCTTGTAGTAATAATGGTGTTTTCATTTGGTCCAGAAACTAACTCCCATACTTGACTCCTTTCAAATTGAGCCAACTCATCTTGCATTGCTAAGATCCAATCCGGATCAAGTAATGCATCTTTGATTGTTTTGGGCTCAATTTGAGAAATTAGAGCTATATGACTAGTGGGATCCCTATGAAATGACCTAGTCATAACACCTTGAGATAATTCACCCACAATTTGATCTAAGGGGTGATTTTGATGAACTCTTATGGTTCTAGGAGGTGTATTAATTTGAGTTTGATCATAATTAACCTCAATCCTATTCTCATCATCCGAATCACCCCTTACTCCCCCTTGATTCAAACCTCCCCCTTGATCATTACCCCCTAAGGTTAAATCTTGAAATTGTTGGGTAATTTCTTGATTTTCATTATTAATATCATCATCAATAGGGGATTTCCTAGGGTATGTATTGGAAGTTTCATCAAATTGGACATTTGAAGATTCCTCAATCTTTTGAGTCCTTTTATTATAAACTCTATATCCTATACTAGTGGATGAGTATCCAACTAGGATTCCCTCATCCGCTTTGGACTCAAATTTACTTAGATTGTCTTTGGTATTTAAGATATAAACTTTACATCCAAAAACCTTAAAATAATGAATTGTTGGAATTGTACCATTCCACAATTCAAATGGAGTTTTTCCTAAAAACCTATGAATTAATACCCTATTTTGGATATAGCAAGCGGTATTAACCGCTTCCTCCCACAAGTAGCTAGGTAAGGGGTATGCATTAAGCATTGTCCTAGCCCCTTCTTGTAGGGCACGATTCTTCCTTTCCACAACCCCATTTTGTTGGGGTGTTCTAGGACAAGAAAATTCGTGCTTGTACCCTTATTCTAGACAAAAAGTTGAGAAATTAGAATTCTCAAATTCTCCACCATGATCACTACGGATCCGGTTGATTTTGAGTTTTCTTTCATTCTCTACTCTCTTACTAAATCCTATGATTATTCCTAGGGTTTCATCTTTATTTTTCAAGAAAAATACCCAAGTAAACCTAGAGAAATCATCTACTATTACTAGGCAATATCTACTACCAATCATAGAAGGGGTACTATGATAATCAAATAAGTCCATATGTAAAAGTTCTAAAGGTAAAGCGGTACTAAGTAAATTTTTACCTCTGTGTGATGTTTTTGATTGTTTCCCTTCTTGACATGCATCACACATTTTGTCCTTGAGAAATTTGACTTTAGGCAACCCTTTAACTAACTTCATTTTTACTATTTTGGCTATGTTCTTCATGTTTATGTGTCCTAGCCTCATATGCCAAAGCCAACTTTCTTCCTCTTTTGCAATAAGACACTTAGTAGAAGCATTATTAGCATAGGATAAATCAACATAATATATATTTGATTTCCTAAAACCTACTAACATGCAATCATTTAGAGTTTTATGTCTTATAAAACATTTTGAGGAGTCAAATTTAACATCAAAATTTGCATCACATAGTTGGATTACACTAAGTAAATTAAATTTCATATTTTTGACTAATAACACTTTATGAATGGCAAGGTTGGAGGATATCTCAATTGTGCCCTTTCCTAGAATCTTAAGTTTGCCACTATTACCAAATGATACCTTTCCCTTGCTAGTGTGGTTGATAGTGGAGAAATTTCTCTCATCACCGGTCATGTGTTTTGAACATCCACTATAAACAATCCACAAACTTGGTTCTTCTACCTATATCACATGAAAAACACAATCCTTAGGTACCCAAATTTTAGGACCACTAGCATCAATTAGAAATTTCTTAGGGACCCAAGCCTTTCTACCCTTGCTTTTAATTGTAGTTTTTCTACTAACAAGAGATGTAAATGCTACCTCCTTTTCCTTAGGCCTATATCCTAGTCCGGCCTTGTTGTAAATAGCCCTTTGATCCTTAATTATCATGTCTAGGTATTTTGAACCATTAGTAAATTTTTCTAAGCATGCTCTTAAGTTACCTATTTCTTTTCTCAATTCATCATTTTCATCCCTAAGGGTACATGCATCATCATCACAAGGTAATTTATCACAAGATGGTTCTACACTCCTAAGTGATTTAATCTCTATTTTTAAGTCCTTAATCCTAGTTTTCAATCTATTCAATGCATTTTGAAGACATGCAATTGTCTTGTAAAGTAAATCTACCCTAGGGGAGTTGTTTACCTCGTCATCATCACTTGATGATGATTCGTCGCTTGAAGAAGAAGATGAGGACTCCTCACTTGAGCTCCCGGCTTCTTCCTCCAATGCCATGAGGGCTAGATTTCGGGTGGCATGACATACTTCTTCATCGTCAGAAGAGTCCTCCATGCTTAAGGTCTCCCATGTTTGTGCCACCATTGCCTCCTTCTTATTCTTCTTCTTTTTCTTTTCCTTCTTTTTCTTTTCCTTCTCTTCTTTTTTCTTTAGTTCCGGGAAATTTTGCTTTATATGCCCTTTCTTGTTGCAACCAAAACAAGTTACGTTAGGTGTAGAATTTGAACTATTTGAAGACTTACCTCTTGAGGATTGGAACATCCTCCTCACATCTTTCTTGGTGAGCTTCCTTGACTTCCCACCAAACTTCTTGACATAATGAGCCACCTCTCCTGCCGATAGCTCATCTTCACTACTTGATGAGTCTTCCTCGAATTCGGATGAAGAGGACACTTCTTTCTTCTCCTTCTTCTTTTTGTCCTTCTTTCCTACAAAAAGAGCTATACCCTTCTCTTTGGATGAAGTGTTAGCTTGTTCATGTAATTGAAATTCACAAAATAACTCCTCTAACTTAACCAATGAGAGATCCCTAGAGACCTTATAGGCATCTACCATCGAGGTCTCGTTTGTCGACCTTCTCACCTATTACATGTAGTTCGTTGACTACTTCTTTGAAGCGACCGTGCATTTGGATCACGGTCTCATTGGTCTTCATGGAGAAGCATTGAAGTTGGCCAATTAGGAGATCTCTCTTGGCCCTTATTGTTTCTGTGGATCCTTTGAGCTCTATCAACTTCTCCCAAAGCTCCTTTGTCGATTCAAATGGCCCCACCTTGCTTAGTTGCTCTTTTGACAAACCACATTGAAGTGTGGTTGTTGCCTTGGCATTGGCTTGAGCCTTCTTGGCCATGTCTCTCGTCCAATCCTTCGTCGGTATGGGCACTCTATGTTCATCGACCGGCTTCTCGAAACCATCTACAACACTAAACCAATTTTCAATATCATTCATTAAATAATACTCCATCCTACCTTTCCAGTAGCCGAAGTCATTGTCGTCGAAGAACGGAGGCCTCACCGTGCTATACCCCTCTTGGAAAGTCATTTTGCTCCGGTTGATTGTTAGATCTTCCGATGTGATCCGGGCTCTAATACCACTTGTTGGTGATCGATTGGAAGCTAGAGGGGGGGGTGAATAGCTTGTTTTTCATCTCTACAAAAAGATTAGTGGAAGCACAACAAAAATAATAATAACACAAATGAAAAACAATGCTAACACGATTCTTTTACGTGGTTCAGAGATAACGCTCCTACTCCACGGTGATCCTTGAGGTGGATCAACCCTAATCAATATCACTATGAACTTTCCTTTACAACACTCCTCCTCTTCTTACAAAAGATGTAGATAAAGCTTAGAGAGGAGAAAGAGATTTAGAATCACTAGAAAGCTTTGAAAAATCGTGGAGGCTTGAGAGTATTATCAGAGAATAAGCATTAACCCCAAAAACCTCCACCATCCTTCTATTTATAGATAGAGGGTTGATTTTCCCATTGGAGCACCATCAGTCGACTGATGCACAGCATCAGTCGACTGTCAGCGTGGTTAACGACTTCTGAATAGCCAAATTCATGGGATTCAGAGTCATTACCTCCAACGACACTCTCATCAGTCGACTGATCCCTCCATCAGTCGACTGATGGAGTGATCAGTCGAGTGAGACTCCATTTTGTGCCCGTGTTTAACTTGATCGATTGCCCGTTGGCGATCGATGTCATCATCGATCATTGCCATTGCCAAAGCGATCGGCGGATTATCGAGGTTTCACCACGGCTCGGTCGAGCACTGACGGACCCGGTCGATTCATCGTATTAGTCCACTGATACTCATCAAGTATGAATAATTCATACTTGATTTCACCCCCTAGACCTAGACTCAATCTTCTAGCTCTTCCTTTAGCCTTGCGCCTCCAGGATCCCTCCGAGTCCACGACTTGTTCATCCTTTGCGCTTTGCTTCCAAGAGCTTCCTTCGGTTTTGTCATGTCTTGGATTTCCCTTTGCCAAAGCATGCTTGGACTTTATGCCGCCTAGTCTACATGCTTAGAGTTACGCTGCCAAGACTTGCCTTTGGACTTCCTTTGCCAAAGTCCGTTTGGACTTAATGCCACCAAGACAACATGCTTGGTCTTATGCCGCCAAACCTTTACCTTTGGACTTTTCTTGCCAAAATCATATTTGGACTTTACCTTTACCAAGTCTTCATACTTGGATTTTCCTGTCACTTGAACATGTTCACAATTAGATCACAAATTGTTGCCTAACTTAGATGATTATCCAAACATCAAAATATATAAATGCTTGGGGCATTGTTGCACCAACAAATCGGTCCATTTATGGATTGAAGCAAGCTTCGAGGTCTTGGAACATCCGCTTTAATGAGGTAATCTAGTCTTATGGATTTACTCAAAGTCCGGATGTGTCTTGTGTATACAAGAGATGTGACGGAAACATAGTGGTATTTCTTGTACTGTACGTAGATGACATTTTGTTGATTGGCAACAATATCAAGGTGTTATCGGACGTAAGGGTATGGTTGTCTAAACAGTTTGATATGAAGGACTTGGGAGAGGTGGGACACATCCTTGGGATCAAGGTTATAAGGGATCGCAAGAAAAGGATGTTGTGCTTATCCCAAGCTTCATACATAGACACGATTATTGATCGTTTTAGCATGCAGAACTCCAAGAAAGGTTTTCTACCTTTCAGACATGGAGTTCCTTTATCTAAGGAGATGTGTCTGAGATCATCTGAGGAGATAGAGGAGATGAAGGTGGTTCGTTATGCTTTGACAGTAGGAAGCCTCATGTATGCGATGCTATGTACGAGACGAGATATCTCCTATGCCATGGGCATGGTCAGCAGATATCAGAGTAATCCAGGACAAGGACATTGGATTGCGGTAAAGCATATATTGAAGTACCTGAGAAGGACTAGGGATTATATGCTAGTTTACCAAGCAGACCAATTACTCCCTGTGGGTTACACGGATTCTGACTTCCAATCTGATAGGGATAACAGTAAGTCTACCTCAGGTTTTGTGTTTACTTTGGGAGGTGGAGCCATTGTATGGAGAAGTGTTAAGCAGAAATGCATGGCAGACTCTACCATGGAAGCTGAGTATGTGGCAACCTCTGAGGTGGCCAAAGAAGTTGTATGGCTAAGGAGCTTCCTGATGGACTTGGATGTGATTCCTGGTTTGCCCAGAACTATCATAATTTATTGTGATAATAGTGGTGCAGTTACAAACTCGAAGGAACCATGAGCCCATAAGGCGAGTAAGCACATAGAGCGCAAGTACCACCTGATATGAGAAATCGTAAAGAGAGGAGAAGTTGTTGTGGCCAAGATTGCATCGGAGGATAACCTGGCAAATCCTTTCACTAAGGCCCTTCCGGTGAGAGCTTTTGATAGACATGTGGAGGGAATGGGGAACAGATGTATGACAGTTTGAGGACATCATAGTCTTTTAGTATAAGTGGGAGATTGTTGGGATGTATACTGAAAAGTCTATCTTTTGTATGAACATCTTTATTTTGAAATAAGAATCACATGATCATTGTTTGCATGACTATGCATATTGTCTAATACATTACATTGTAGATAACATGGTGTGTGGTGTCACAAGGGAGATCATGTTATCAGCTCCTTGTAAAGTATAAGTAAAGGCTCACAACCGAGATGACTTTGGACAAACCATCAGAATGGTTGTAGTGTGATTTGGTATTGGTTTGTCTTGACCTTAGAATCACACTAGTGCACTTTGTGTGTATTGAGCAGGACCGACTTAGAGGTGATTCAATTTATTGCTGACTACATAATCGAATCGGACCTCAGATATTATTATGTACATGCTCTTAATCCCGATATAATAACAGGCACATATACTTAATATTCATCTCTTTGATTTACCAATGGGTGAGATTTATAGATTAAATCGATAGGCTCGGTAATTTGGGAGATGATATTATTTATATGGTGTTTCGTTGATTATAGGAGGAAACTGTGTCCTATATATTATGATGATGATGTCCCCTTGAGGAGCTCATAAGATTCATCATGTAAACCCTGCAGGTGGACTTGGTCCGGCATGATGAAAAGGTTGAGTGGTACTACTCATCGAGTTAGATGTTGATTAATTAATGGTCAGTAAATTAATTAATCGATGAACATTCGAGATCTTAATCACGGGGAGAAAATGTACATATAATATATGGAGCCCATATTATCTTATGGGGGTTGGTGAGGTAGATCAATGATAATCCTTTAGTGGATTGGATTATTATTAATGGATCGGACTTTATGTGGGCTTGATCCATGGGTGGCCAAGATCCAACTCCTCCTCATGGTCCGTAATGTAGCCTATTAACACCTCATGAAGCTTAGATCCAATGGATAGAAACAAAACTCTAGATCCAAAGGTAGAGATTAAATCTCTAAGATCCGACGGTTGAGATTAAATCTCTAGATCCAACGGTTGAGATTAAATCCCTAGAACAAATGGTGGAGATTAAAAGGAGGCTTATCCCTAACTCTATAAAAAGAGTTTGAGGGGTTGGTGTGGAGAATCAATCAAGAGAAGCTTGGATTTTGGAGGTTGGCAGCAAGAGATAGGAGCTAGGGTTTGGGCTTGGGCGACACCTAATAAGGAAAGATTTCCTTGCCTTCTTATTCTTCCTCAAGATGGCGGCGCCCCTTGAGCTCCTTCCATCCCTTGGCTGGCGTCCAAACTCCCTCTTCTCCTTCTCCTTGGCTGGTGGAACAAAGGTTTAGTGTCCTCCCTTGAAGCTTTTGGCCGACAACCATTAATCTCCTCCTCCTTCTTGGCCGGCAGCAAACTCCATCCTTGGAGGTTATTGGTTGGTTGAAAGAAGGAATAGTGCTTAGTTTCTATTCTTCCTCTTGCTCAGAACGAGCAAGGAGGGAAGATTGGCGATCTAGGATCTTCAACTTTTGGTAGATCGTCGCCCACACGACGTCCGAAAGGAGGAAGGTCATACATTAGAAGATCGAGAGGTATATCTATTCTCTATTCTTTTTTGTTACTTGCTTGTATTTGTTTTTTCGATTATGAGCATGATATATTCTATTTGTGGCTAAATAATACTTGGATCTCGAACATAAATATAAAAGTGGCGATCCGTACATCATCTATTCCGTGGCTACTCGTAGAATAGAGGTTGGTCGCTTGAACAACGAGTTTGTTCAAGTGACCTCTCTAAACGAATAGCACGACGATGAATTGGTTGTTTGGGGAATCCCTTTTGTCTAGGATTAAATTTTTTTAATCCGGAGACATCGATGGGATCGCCATGAACAAACAACCGAGGTGAAGTGGGAAGCAAAGTTTCCCCTCACGAACTCGATAAGCAAAACCCTTCAAGCGTAAGTCCAAGTGGATCTTAGCAAGGTAGTCCATGGGTAAGGTATTAACAACATAAATCCAAGTGTGCAGTCTTGGCGACGTAAAGTCTAAGTGGACCTTGGAAAAGGAGGAACCTAAAACATGACAAAATCGAAGGAAGCTTCTGAAGGAAATTGCAAGGATGAAGGACTCGTGGACTCGAAGGGATCTAGGAGGCGTAAGGTTAATGGAGGAGCTTGAAGGTTTAGTATAGGCTTAGGGTTTGTTTCAAGTATGAAATAGTCATACTTGAGGTCTTCTAGTCGACTGATGCTTAAATCAGTCGACTGATCTCGAGCGTTTGGCACTCGAGAACTCAGATTGACTCGAGTAGTTGATTGGGGTTATGACCCTGTTGACTAGTCAACTAGTCGATTGTAACTCGACTGATATGTGGATATGACAGTCAATTGCTAGGGTTTGGCAGTCGACTACCCACTAGTAGTCGACTGTCAAGTATTGATAGTTGACTGATTTAAGTGAACATGAGCACAAAAACTTCCTGAGTCAACTATTGGCTTAGAGCAGTCGACTGTTAGCTTGGAAGTAGACTGCTGGTATGAGCAGTTAACTGATCAAGTATTCATTGAGTGGTGACGATCGCGATCAGGCTTCATCAGAAACCATTGGATACGATCAACAATAACACCAGTCAACTATTGCTATGCAGCAGTTGACTGGAGTCGAGCTCAATGTGAAAAAATCCCCAAAGTCTATAAAGGGAGGCTTGGGGAGCTTGAAGATGGTTAGTGCTCTAATTCCAATCATTCTTCCTAAGCTCACAAGCCTTCTTCTAAGCTTTCTAAGTTCTTTAACCTCTTCTTCCTTAGCTCAATTCAATCATCTTGTAAGAAGAAGAGTGTGTGATGTGTGCAAATCATATAGGTTTTAGGAGTAGTTTTATAACACATCTCATGGCTTTTCCTATTTGTTTCATACATATTTTCCTTATTTTACAAAGATTTACTATTTTTTAGTTTAGAGATATACTTTCACTATTTTTATGAGCAGAGCAATGTTTTAGAGGCAAAATTGCTCGATAAATGGTGCTCAAGGAAGGCAAGCATGCTCTAGCCGTGTTCTCAAAGACACAAGCATGCTTTGGACGAAAAGATGGCATCCGTTTAGAGTTCCAGAGAAAGACACAGTCAGCCATGTGAATATCACATGGTCGTGCCTATTCCTGATGCTTGATTCAGAGCTTGATTTCTAGCCTTCCACATGGCCAACCGTGTGGATTCCACATGGCCATGTGGTGACAGTGCGACTTATGCAGATTTGATTTCACAGGTAGATAAGGAAAGCCAGTTTCACTCCTATATGTAGAAAGATACGTCTAAACCCTAGGAAGGAGGCTTGATGGCTTTGACGACAAGAAGGTGCCCTAAAAAGCACCGGAGGCTCACAACAGGGAGGAAGGAAGCTGCTCAAAGACTCGAATCAATGCTCCAACACCTCGGAGAGCCACCAAGACATCGCATTGGATCCAACAGGACATATTATTCCTCTTTCTAATTCTGTTTGGATTGTAATAATTTATAAAAAGATGTCTTGTGTTTGATTTTCCTTATTCATGGAGTAGATACTTTGATTCTAGGATTAGGGAGTAACTTGTGTATGTTGGACATGCTAGTTTAAATATCTATTCATTTCTTTTGAATTATACTTGTAATTTATGTTATTTAGATCAATGAACATTATGTCTTGATTCTATTTCTCCTATACGTAGTTGATATAAGGGCAGAAAGCCTTTATATTGAAATCTAGGAGAACCAAGGAGTAACCGTATAGTCATCCTCCCTCCTATAATCGTAGGAAGTAGGCTACGAAAGAGTAGGGGACTTCCAAAGATATCAACCCTCTTAGCTCTGACGATTCGAAAGGGAAACTTGGCTAGGAATAGGTAGTTCCTGATAGAAGCACAAGTTCATCGGGATTACACAAGATGATCCTCCTGCAATATCATAACTAGAGATCCTAGGAGCATTAAATTGATAGCATGTTCAAAAATGCATAAGTGAAACCAAAATCTTGGAATCCTTTAATCATCCTTGAGTTCCCTTTGTTTTCTCCAAGTGACATCGTACTTGAGTCAGGACCGTTGTCCACCCCACTTCTGACTTGCAAGAGATTTACTCTGAATAATCATCGTTCACTGGACACACGATACTTGAATCACAGTCCTTGTTGGATCGATACATAATTTATTACTTGATAACAACCATGCACTTGCGGGTGTTGAGCGCGAGTGCACACTTCAAGTCCTTGGCGGTATCAACCGGTGATTTGGGGTCATGCTCGTGTGCATCGAGTTTTTGGTATCATTGTCGGGGACTATAGATTCGATATTGGATCGAAAGTGAATAGTTTGAATCGGACATAGTTTAGATTTGCTTTTATTTTATTTAAACATTAGGTTTTTGTTATTCTCTTTAGTTTTTTTAGGTTTATTTCACTAATCATAATCTACTATCAATTCATTTAAGTTCAATTCAGTTTAAGTTTTCTTTAGTTAGTTTGTTTCTTTCATTTTACTTAGTATCTTTTCACTAAGTAGCATTGTCATTTTAGTACAACACGCTTGACCATTGAGAGATTATGTGACACCTAGTCTTAGGGTGTGGAATTCCAGTATAGTTATTCTCTAAATCAAAGCTGCAAGCTGGGAGATAAACCACTACAAGAAAAAAGGTCATAGACAATGCTTTTTATCCATTGTCTATGTGACGAAAAAATCATTGTTAAAAGCCCTATTGTTAAAAGTCCAATCAATGATAATGGATAAAAAGCATTGTCTTTTCTAGCAAAAATAACGTTTTTCAACAGATAATAAGTGTTTTTTTTGTAAAGACAACACTTTTGCAACAAATAAAAAGCGTTGTTCGTACTACAAAGGCAACCTTATACAAAGGATAAAAAGCATTGTCGTTGCTAGAAAAGACAATGCTTTTACAATGAATTTAAAGTGTTGTCCTTTTATCAAAGACAATGATTTTGTAATTAATTACAAGTATTGTCTTTTAATACTTAATTAAATCCTTATAAATAATATCAATTAAAATATCATTAAAGTAAAATGAATCAATCTTCTTACAATTGAAATATAAATGTGTCATAATCGATAAATAATGAAAAATAGAAAGTGTGAAGCTATAATTCACAAACTTTGGATCCAAGTTTACAAAAGAAAAAAACCTACATGCTACACATTCATATTAGTTCCAACCTATATTGCTTCTTAGATTGAATCTTTCTGGATTGCATCTTCTCGGATATGTGAGTATCCTTGGCAAAACAAAAACTCCACTTTTAATTTCTTTCCACATTCATAGATAAGGAAGAAAATTATTGCATTATAATTAAAATGATCAATACAAACCTTCCACAGATTGTTAGTAATATATAAGAGGTGTCCTAAGGCAATCGCCTTATGGTTGTACCATTTATTTGATAAATGAAGATTCACTATTTGAGTATACATGTTTTCATGTATTTGATTGGATCTTAAACTCATTTACTGAATGTCCGCAATACGATTCATAGCATGAGAGAATTTGTGATTGGATCACAACTAGTGAGTGTCTCTACATGTGTAATTGTGATGTATTGGAATTATCCCTAGCCGATGAATTGATGGATTTGGACGCCATCGATTTTGTTGAGACAAGCACAAGGTATACTCTTTGGTTTATCCAAGTAGTTATTCCTCACTAGCTGGTGACATTGGGATGTCTGGAGTTGATCGTGGATGCTAGTTATGGTAACTAGTTCTTTGGAGTGACCAGCTGTAAGATTTCATATGGTTCTCTGCATATAAGAATATGTCAATGAAGTTCTTACAGCAGCTTAAGTACGATGTTCCTTCGACTTGCGGTATTCAAGTCATCTTGGTCATGAAGACTTATGCTTTGACATCTTAAGCAAGCATCTCCGAGGAGATGTGGACCCGGGATTATTGGGTATAAGTCGAAGTGGTCGAAGGTGTTTGAATAGCCTAGAGAGGATTCACCGCTCCTTGCGAGGAGATGTATACCCTATGAACTCTCGTCGAATTATTACTAAAGTCTTTGGCCAAAGCATTATATGTTTAGAGTATGGTACTCTTGGATACATGTGCAGTAACTATAATCTGGAGGATGAGGAAGTAATACTTAGGCTAGGTGTGACGTTGTCAACCTAATAGCAACTGACACAATAGATCATGTCCTGAACCAAGTGGGTATAAGCTGAGTGAAAGGAATGGGACACGATTCATTGTAGCTGCTGAAGGGTTTCAGAAATGGTTCTGGGATCAACTGTTGATTTTGCGATTAATTGGGGATCATGAGGTACTACTAGGTGCCACTCATGATCGTTCTATAATTAATGGTTAATTATAGACGGCCAACATAAACCGGGAACCTATTTGGTCACATGCACAATAAGTGTAATCTGAAGGATTTAAAATGAGTTTGAGAATAGGATTCTCAGATCGAGAGAGACTTGGTTTGAATGGACCAAACAAAGAGCGAGTATGAAATTGTTTCAGTCGCATCGGAAGCATGGATGGGTCGAGTCTTATGAAGACATGATGGATGAACCAAATTGGTTTGGTTCTAATCCAATGGTGAAAAATAAACCAAAGTGGTTTGGTTTGTTTTAAACGAATCAAACAAAGTTTGTTCGGTTCGTTTTAACTTAAAATAGACCAACGTGGTTTGGTTTATTTTAACTTAAGTTATTGGAGCGGGTTAACGGGTTTTGATTATGAACCAATAATCATTAGGAGAATGTGTTCTCTATAAAAACACGGCTTAAGGGTTTTTTGTAGAGAATTAATTGGTTCAAGGGTTTTGGAAACCCTAGCCTCCTTTCCTCCTTCTCCTCCTTCTTGCCGCCCAAGCCAAGATGGTTGTTGCCCACCTTTGTGCCGCCACTGCCCATTGGAGCTGCTACCTCTCCTCGCCATCGGCCATCCACCAACCGTCGGCATCCCTTGGGCCACCCTCAGCCACCGGCCAACCTCCCTTGGCCGCCGGTCACCAAGGAGTAACCGGCCAAGCCTTTGGTCGGCCCCTTCTTCCTCCACAACAAGCTGTCCAGTTTTGGACAGCTTGATCTCCTTCACATGGAGAGGCTGTTTGGTCGGTGTTTTGTGCTCCGATAGCGGTCTACTTGTCGAGGATTGGATCTCCAGCAATCCTCATAGGTGGTGGGTTAAGGTTTTGTCAAACGGTTAACAAAAATCGCTTCCGACAAGCAAGTTTGTGAAACTCATTTAGGGATCCGAATTTATTTCGGATTGTGATCGTCTCTCAGATCACATCGTCTTCGACTCGAGGCTAGTGACTTTTGCAAAGATGAGGCTTGTGTCTTTGTGAAGTTATCCCGACGATACTCAGTGTGGATACGGATAGAGGCGATTTTAGCGAGGGTCGCTACGGTTGATGTCATTTCTGCTACCCGTGATCCGTCAGGTATACCTAGTATAAGTTTCCTTTTATTGCAAAATTTTAAATAGCGATTATGTCTACACATGGTGTATCCTGTATGCGTGTGATGTGTGTGTTGTAATAAATTAGATTTATTGCTTTTATTGCTTCCGCTGTGTGCATGTTTATGAAACGTGTTCGAACATACACTCACTGCGGCACCGGGGAAACCCAACAGTGGTATCAGAGTCACGCTGGTTTCGACATAATCGTAAAATTATTTTGCGATAGTCATAATTGTATTTACGCAAATTTTTTACTTTTGGAAAGTTTATAAGTATTTATGAAAATTTCCTACTTTTTGAAAGTTTAGAAGTATTTATAGAAATTGTCTACTTTTGGAAAGTTTAGAAGTGTTTATAGAAATTAACACTTTCCACACATAAAATATTTGATTAGATTTGGAAATTTATTTACTAATTTAATCATTATTTGATTTTAGAAATCAAATCTCAAACATATTTTATTTCCATAAATAGTTATGACAAATTATTAGTGAAAGCCCTAGAGCCAATCATGTCATGATTGTTGTATGGACTTTATTATATCATATTCCTATTTATAAAGGTATGGTTATTATATTTACTTGTATTGGTGCCAAATAACTAAGTATAATAACCTCCTTGAGTAGAAGGTTCTTATCTATATCAATCGATTGGTTGAATTGATAATGAGATAATATAGAGAACACTGCTCTTAATCATTCCTAATCAAGTATTAACATTCAGGGACAATGTTAATGCATAGAGACTAGCATGTAGGTCAACTCGATGACTTGATCTCACAAGTCATGGATATGAGATATCAAGTTGACACATGGGTATGCATTGGAGAATGTATACTGAATGACCTGCCATGAGAAAGTATCATGGATCATTATATGAGTGTCATATACTTTCTCATGTGACTATTAATATGACTATTAGTCCTTGAACCTGAAGTCACCATGGTTCCCTATATAAGGAGTTGCATACTTTGGCTTCATCAACCGTCACCCGTAAATGGGTGGGCTATAAAGGCGATTACTGGGTATGTAACAAATTATGCGGAGGGATGTGAGTGATGTAGATGGGATCTATCCCTCCTATATGATGAGAGTGACATCGTTACTCTTGATAGAGTGAGACCACGAAGTGCATGGCCATGCCCAAATGAGTCAATATGAGATATTGAGCTCATTTGATTAGAGTGAGTCTACTTGGAGTTCAAGATATAGATTGTACTGAGGATGACACGTGTAGGGATGTATACTGAAAAGTCTATCTTTTGTATGAACATCTTTATTTTGAAATAAGAATCACATGATCATTGTTTGCATTTTTATGGTTATGCAATATTGTCTAATACATTACATTGTAGATAACTTGGTGTGTGGTGTCGCACGGGAGATCATGTTATCGGCTCCTTGTAAAGTATAAGTAAAGACTCACAACTGAGATGGCTTTGGACAAACCATCGGAATGGTTGTAGTGTGATTTGGTATTGGTTTGTCTTGACCATAGAATCACACTAGTGCACTTTGTGTGTATTGAGCAGGACCGACTTAAAGGTGATTCGATTTATTGCTGACTACATAATCGAATTGGACCTCAGATATTATTTTGTACATGCTCTTAATCCCGATATAATAACGGGCACATATTCTTAGTATTCATCTCTTTGATTTACCAATAAGCGAGATTTATAGATTAAATCGATAGGCTCGGTAAGTTGGGAGATGATATTATTTATATAGTGTGTCGTTGATTATAGGACTGTGTCCTATATATTAGGATGATGATGTTCCCTTGAGGAGCTCATAAGGTTCATCATGTAAACCCTGCAGGTGGACTTGGTCCGGTATGATGAAAATGTTGAGTGGTACTACTCAAGGAGTTAGATGTTGATTAATTAATGGTTAGTAAATTAATTAATCGACGGACATTCGAGATCTTAAATACGGGGAGAAAACATACAAATAATATATGGAGCCCATATTAATTTATGGGGATTGGTGAGGTAGATCAATGATAATCCTTTAGTGGATTGGATTATCATTAATGGATCGGACTTTATGTGGGCTTGATCCATGGGTGGCCAAGATCCAACTCCTCCTCATGGTCCCTAATGTAGCCTATTAACACCTCATGAAGCTTAGATCCAATGGATATAAACAAAAATCTAGATCCAAAGGTAGAGATTAAATCTCTAGATCCGACGGTTGAGATTAAATCTCTAGATCCAACGGTTGAGATTAAATCTCTAGAACTAATGGTGGAGATTAAAAGGAGGCTTATCCCTAACTCTATAAAAGGAGGGCAAGGGGTTGGCGTGGAGAATAATCCAAGAGGAGCTAGGGTTTTTGGAGGCAAGGCTTGGAAGCTAGGGTTTAGGTGCTGGCGGCATCAAATAAGGAAGGTAAATTCCTTTCTTCTTCTTCCTTCAAGGTGGCCGGCATCCAGCAGGTTTTTCCAGCCTTTTCCATCCATTGTCCAGTGTCCAAACCTCTCTTCTCCTTCTCCTTGAGTGGTGGAAACAAGACTTAGCGCTTTCCCTTAGTGTCTTGGTCGGTTTCCATCATCATCTCTTCCTCTTAGTTGGCCGGCGGCAAGGATTCCCCTTGTTGCTTGTTGGTTGGCTATAGGAAGGAGAAGAGCCTTGTTTCTATTCTTCCTCTTGCTTTGGAAGAGCAAGGAAGGAAGATTTGCGATCTAGGCGCTTCAACTTTTGGTAGATCGTCGCCCACACGATGTCCGAAAGGAGGAAGGTCATACATTAGAAGATCGAGAGGTATATCTATTCTCTATTCTCTTTTGTTACTTGCTTGTATTTGTTTTTCCAATTATGAGCATGTTATAAATCTGTTTGTGGCTAAATAATACTTGGATTTCGAACATAAACACAAAAACCGGTGATCCGTACATCATCTATTCCGCGGCTACTCGTAGAATAGAGGTTGGTCGCTTGAACAACGAGTTTGTTCAAGTGACCTCTCTAAACGAATAGTACAATGATGACTTGGCTGTTTGGACAATCCCTTTTGTCTAGGATTAAATTTTTTTAATCCAGGGACATCGATGGGATCGCCATGAACAAGCAATCGAGGTGAAGTGGGAAGCGAAGTTTCCCCTCACGGACTCGATAAGCAAAACCCTACAACACGGTCTATGTCTCAATTGGTCAATCTAGATGTCAAGGATACAGGGATATTGTCACATATTGTGAGAGTCACAATTAGTAGTCACAAAGGTGATGTTGGATCTCAACATTCTTGTAACTTGGGTAGCAATAATGTATTGCTAGATACCACTCATTGCTTATGTTCCTAAATCGGTTTAGGAGCATTGCCAACATTACAAGAACCTATAGGGTCACACACAAAGGGAAATTAGATGGAGATTATGTTCATATGATGAACCATGAGGATTAGGTTCATGGGATGAACCAAATTGGATTAAGAGTAATCCAAATTAGACTAATTGAGTTAGACTCAATTTGATTCAAGTGTTGAATGAGTCTAATTTAGATTTGATTCATTGAGTCAATTTAACTTAATGAATAGAGATTCATTAAATCAAATTGACTTGAATCAAGTGGTTAGATTTGATCAACCATGGGAGATAAGAGGTTAAGTTTGACTTGACTTGAGAGGGAAGATGAATGGTCAATTTTGACTTGACCAATTGCCATGTCTTGGTGACATGGCATGGGGGTCGGCCAATGATGATGTTCCACATTATCATGGACTTATCATTGGGTGCCACCTCATGAGGGAGACCAAGAGTGTATGTAACCCCCAAATAAGTGGCTGGCAACTTTAGGAGTGAGGGTGTGAAGTTATTTTGTGTGGTAACTTCATCTTCTTCCTTGGATCTTCTCTCTTCTCAAGCTCCCTTCTCTTCCTCATCTTGCCGTGGACTTCAAGGAGTGCTAGCACACTCAAGATTTTATTTTCTCCATCTATTGCTTGTGTGTATACCAATAGAGGAGTGTACACTTGACACTCTCGAGTTCTGGCAATTCGTTTGGACGAGCGGGATAAGCGAAGGGCATCGCTTCAAGGGTAAACTCTTATCATGTATACCTAGAGTATATCTAAAGGTTTTAAACACGTACATGTATTTTTATTTACCTTCCCACGGATCCATGGCCGACTTCCGGGGTTTCCGCAATGCAAAAAGCGGTTTTTGCAGCTCGGATTATCCAACAATGGTATTAGAGCCACGTTCAAAGCTTGTATGTGTTTTATTTTGTAGTTTTTGTATTAGATATAAAAATTATAGATCTATAAGTTTATTTAAATTTCCTATTTTTATATAATTTTTGGGTATTTTTCTCGAAGAGTCGAAGCAACAAGTATTGGTACACTTGTAGGCTTCACCCACCGAGAAAAACTCTCCGGAACGGTGAAATCTCGCTTTAGATTTTTGGGATAGCGACTTAAGTCACTATAAAATCAAGAAGGGACACTTGCAAAGTTTATTTTGTGAGTTCGACCTCTGCCCCTCACCCCGAAAGGGGCATTGTCCGCGATCGCGCCCGGAAACCGCTTAGCGGGACCGTTACGGAGATGTGACTCATGAAATTGAAAACAATTAGGAAAAATTATAGAAATTTTCTGTAAAATACATAATTTAGAATTATGTATAATTCTATGATGGTCATGGCCCAAGAACCCCAATATGATTGGATGATAAATGTGTTGTAATTCATAATACGGCCTGCATGCCGTTTTTGTGGTTGTGCATGTTGTATAGGGTATGCGACCTACGCGTCGTGCCTCTTCTTTTAAAATTCCAGTTGTAAATAGTTTTAGACTCGAATGTAACTCGAGTTTCATATTTGTAATGTACAAAATGGAGCGGTGGAAGTTCCACTAGTAGATGGAGTTAGAGGAGGGTGTCAAACGACATATATATATATATATATATATATATATATATATATATATATATATATATATATATATATATATATATATATATATATATATATATATATTTGTTTTGCTTGTATGTATGTGATGCATGCTAGTAAATTTTGCTTGTATGTATATAATGCATGCTAGGATATTTTGCTTGTATGTATATGATGCATGCTAGTATAATGCTTGTATGTATGTGATGCATGCTAGTGTAGGGTAATAAAGGCCTTGATACGTATATGATACACATTCACGATTATATTAGATCCTAATTGAATCAACTCGAAAAATGCCTACCAAGTCTTGATACCCATCACTACCTCGATCATTTGTAGTTGTTGAATCTGCCAAAGTAGAGCAACGCATATTATATTGGTAGGGTGCGGAGGGACAATCTTGGTCCCGCCTATCATGGCTTGGGTGAGAGTAAGCTCAATTAGTTTGAGTAAAACTAGTTAACTCAATTGGATCGAGTAGAACTATATGCATATTCCAACCATTGGAAAGATAGGATAAGATCGCATTTACACTAAATCTTGGGCGATTTAGCCAAAGCTAACTTAAGGTCTTTTGTAAATGTGGGTCTTGATCCTATAAACAAGAGTTGCATAGAGATGTAATCGGTAATATGTTACCTACCGATCATACTAAGTCTTGGGCGATTTAGCCAAAGCTAACTCAAGACATAGTATGATGTGAATCTTGTCCCGTAAGAATTTTAGCTAGTTTGTATGAATCTAGTAATGTGGTTTGACCACATCCATAACTCGATTCTACAAAAGTCCTATAATTCAGTGGGAGCATCATTTGATTAAAGGCATAATTAAATGATAAATGGAATATGATATTAATTTTCTGCATTGTGTATGTTGTAGATTACCATGTCGACAAACACGAACACTCTCTCCCTGCATTCTATCCTTGAGAAGGACAAGCTCAATGGAGCTAATTTCCTGGACTAGTATAGGAACCTGAGAATCGTTCTCACCCAAGAAAGGAAACTGTACGTCCTGGAGCAGCCCATTCCGGAGGCACCTCCTGTCACTGCCTCGTGAACTGACAAAGATGCTTACAAGAAACATCAAGATGATGCATTAGATGTATCATGCCTCATGCTCGCGACCATGAACTCTGAGCTTCAGAAGCAACACGAGTTCATGAATGCTCATGATATGGTTGAACATATTCGTCAACTATATCAAGGACAAGCAAGGCATGAGAGATATGAGATCTCTAAGGCACTATTTTAGTCCAAGATGCAAGATGAGACTCCCGTAGGTTCATATGTACTCAAGATGATTGGGTACATCGAGAACCTATAGAGGCTGGGATTCCCACTTGGCCAAGAGCTGGCCATTGACTTGATCTTGCAATCTTTACCACAAGGCTACAATCAATTTGTCATGAATTATAATATGAATGAAATTGATAAGCCACTGCCTGAGATGCTTAGCATGTTGAGAACTGCTGAGCTCAACCTTGAGAAGGGAAAATATGACTCCATTTTGATGGTGCAAAAGAAGAAAGGCAAGGGCAAGCCTAAAGGTAAGGGAAAGTCTCAAGCCAAGGGCAAAGGCAAAGAACTGAAACCAAAAGGGGGGGGTGGCCAAAGAAGGAACTTGCTTCCACTGCAAGGAAACTGGACACTGGAAGCGTAACTGCAAAGTATACCTGAAAGATCTTAAGAAGAAGAGAAGTGAGACTTATACTTCAGGTATAAATGTTATAGAGGTCAATCTATCTATTTCTTCATCATGGGTATTAGATACTGGATGTGCATCTCACATTTGTACCAATGTGCAGGCACTGAGAAATAGCAAGGCATTAACAAAGGGCGAGGTGGACCTACGAGTAGGCAATGGAGAAAGAGTTGTTGTTGTTGCTGTAGGAACTTATGATCTATCTTTGCCCTCTGGGATTGTACTATAACTAGATGAATGTTGTTATGTGCCTGCTTTGACTAAGAATATAATTTCGATTTCTTGTTTGGATAAGAAAGAATTTACATTTATAATAAAGAACAAATATTGTTCAGTTTATTTAAATGATATGTTCTATTGTAGTGCACCTCTAATGAACAGACTCTACATTCTAGACTTAGAGAGCCCCATCTATAACACTACAACAAAAATTCGAATAGACAAAGGTGAAAAACCATTGTCTATGATCCAAAAAATCCATGGTAAATCGACCCGTTGTGAAAAGTGGTGTGGGCATAGACAACGGTTAAACACCGTTGTCGATTTAAGGAAAAGACAACAGTTTTTAATCGTTGTCTCACTTTTCACAACGGGTTGATTTACAACGGTTTTTTTAGATCATAGACAATGGTTTTTCACCGTTGTCTTTCAACTAAAATTACAACGGATTATAACCGTTGTCTTTGATCATATTTTTCTCAACGCATGGATTTATTATAATTTTTTGAGTTATAGACAACGGTTAATAACCGTTGTCATTTATCAACGGTTACTCTAGAGAACAATAAACCGTTGTCGATTTATAGTGTTGTGTTTTTAATATAAATCATACAACAACATCAAAAAGAATTATAGAAAACACATATCCACTCGCACTTGTAGCAATGTAAAGTACAAGGTCACATCATCCCAATTTAAATGATAACTCTTAAAAATATATATAAAAAAGTACTGTAGCAACACAACTACATATTATATGGTTAGTACTCCACCACAAGTATTATGCATAATAACCAAAACACTTATAGATTACCACATCTAAACAAAAGAGGTATGTACACTTAAATCTCCTAATCATCAGATATGTGATCTTGTATGCATTCAGCTCACTCCGAACGTACTTCATCAATTTCCTTTGCAGCTATCATAGATTTTATGAACTGCATGTGAATAAATGAATGAAAATGTAATTAGACACTTTGAGTACTATGTGATAATTAATTGCACAAATCATTTTACAAATATGTATCAATAAGAAAATTTGAAAATATATCTAATATATTACTATTGGTCGTAGGAAAGACTTGTCAATGGATGCGGCGCCTTCAATTATATCTCTCATATATCGCAAAACAAAATAACCGCATTGAGCTCCATCCGATTGAAGGGGAACCTGTGATGGAAAAAATTATAGTAGTTATTTGGATAGTAAAATTTGATACATAAATTACACAAAAAAAAGTCACTAACAAAAAATGTATATGAATAACATCTACTCTAACAAGAAAGTATATGATTCACATCTACTTTAACAAAAATGTCATTAAATAATTACTCAAATTATATAAGCTCCCCACAATATAAAACATACCTTGATTATTTCCCACAAAGGTTGTTTCTTCCCATGTTTGCCAATCTCTGTGTTGAACAATTTCAAGGTCCTTCATAAAATCATAAAAGATTATAAACTTTTAGAGCATCTAGTATATATAAAAAAAAATTATAATAAATATTCCAAATATTTTCCTACTAAAACTTACATCTTCACAACATTCTTCCAAGTCTCATCACGATCCAAGTGAACTTTGCATTTTAATCACATTTTCCCCAATAGGTTGTCCCAGATTATTGAAATCAACTTTCAGTATAATGCCCTTCATCGTTAGCCTTGAAATATTGTCCATATGTGTAGGACCTCTTGTCATTTTGTTTGATTGTGTGGCAGTTGAATCCTGGGTGCAGTCAACATTTTCCTCGTCTAATAAATCATCGTCAATCTTAGTCTTATCCTTTTCAAGGTTTGGACCTCCTCATTTGCTTTGATTGTTTGTCATAGAGTTGACAACCTATTAATCACAAAATCTGCAATCTGCAAATATAAGGTAAATATCATAATTTAGTGCAATTGCACTAAAAGGAACATTGAATTCTTACACGTACATAATATCTTTTCAAGAGAAAAATACTATAAGGTAAATTACACGTACATAATAGCTTTTCAAGAGAAAAATGCTATAAGGTAAATTACATGTACATAATTTAGTGCAATTGCTCAAAGGTAAATATCATGATTTATAACCAAACTGGGTGTACAAGGTAAAATTCAAGGAAATCACAACAAATATATAACCAAATCCATAGTTTTATTATAACACTCTCCAAAATAACGCTGAAGCACTAGGACACAATTCTAGCAAAATTAATATTTCCAAACACTCTCCAAATTGAGCTTACTTGTGTTGGAGATAACAACAAATATTAAACGTGCAACTTCCTGCAGTAGAATAAAATGTCAGCAAAGAGATGTATCTTTGGGAGACTTTCTCAAGCATTCTCCATGACGGTCCGTGGAAGGCACTGTCACATAGCAACACAATAAAAATTTATAAAATTAGCTTGACAGCAAAATGTGACAACCATTAAACCAAAATCAATAACACAAAGTAACATTGAAAGACCAAACTAGATTTGATATAGACCAATAAATTAATATTACTCAAAGGAACATAAAGACTGTGCCTATGCATGGCAACAGTAACAACTATAGTTAGGAGTTATTTCTCTTTCTGTTCCACACCTGTACCAAACTGAAATAAATATGGAAGATGTCAAACTGGGCAATCGCAATAAGTTTTCAAGTTTGTTCTCGCTTGTATTTGTTCTTCATGATTGTTGACATATGCAAGTATGAGATCTAGATGGCCTGCAGATTTGTCTCATGCAAGATTTGTTATTGTTCTCCTCGCAAAATGCTAAGTTCTTTCATATGTTGTTGTGTCCGGGAGATGGTTTCCCAATTATCACTAGGATTCATATTGAATTTAGCTAGTGACACCTACTCCCAGAAATAAACTCCAACTTAATACTCTCTCTAAATACACTTCTACATTGCTATGCAACCTCAAACATTAATTTGGATACGTTGGCCTTCAGATGACATTTAACATTTTGCAGCAAAGTTGGAATACAGAACAAAGATGACCTTGTTGGCAGAAAATATACTTGCATGTGGATATCCTAGCTTTCTAAGTTTCCTTCTTGGCAGAAAATATACTTGCATGTGGATTATAGACTTTTCAAGGCCTTCAAAAATGACCTCCGACTGTGAAATCTAATCCTCCTTGTCCCTGAGCTTTCATTTTCTTGCAAATGATGGCCGTTTTACTTGCACTGTGGATTCTGTGTGGTCTCTAGTTTTGCAGGTGATAGTAGATGAGAGATAGAGATCAAATGATGCAGAATAATTAGTAAAAAAAATCCATGGCTTCATCACCGGATTTATTACCAAATTTTACTTCCAGAAGAAATAATAACATGAAAATATAAATGTTGGACGAAAGGGAGCAAAAAAAATCAGATATAGCTTTTAGATCTTTGCTAATTTCTCTTGTATTCCTTTTCTAGTTATAGTCCTAAGGTTTTACATGAGCAGGAACTGTGTGTACCAAAAAGAATTTGAAAATGAAAAACAATCCAAGTCAAAAATTCTTAACCAATAAAGGTTTGAAGGCACAACATGATAACCATATTGCAAGAGTTGATGACGCTAACCTGTTGGGACGGAATCAGGACGTTGAACGATGGACGATGGACGATGGCCGCCGAACGGAGGTCGAGCAATGTCCGACGGAAAAGGAAAAGAACGAACGAAGGGTGAGCAACCGTGAGAAGGCAGTGCGGAAGACGGACGAGTGTCACGAGCGCGAGAACGGCGGAGGTTTTGGAAAGTAGGAATGGCGGAGAGGTTTAGGGAAGAAATTATTTAACCTAACCTAATTTTTAATATATATAAACTTTTAAAAAATGTATTCGTTGTAATATATTGTTTAAAAAATATATATAAACTTTTCAATATATTGTTTAAAAAATATAAATAAACTTTTAAATATATTGTTGTAATCTTATATATTTATAACTTTTAAAAAAAAATTATTTCCAATCTTTTTAAAAAAATAGTATTAATAATTAAAAAAAATATTTGTTTTAAAATATTTTAAAATTAATAATTATTATTAATGAATTATGTTGTATTTCTGCTAATTCAATTGCACTGTTAAAATTTCATTGACAACGGTTTACAACCGTTGTATTATTATCACAATGACACTAATTTGTGATCGTTGTGCCAAACGTAATGAAAACATTCTCATTGACAACGGTTGATTGCACCGTTGTCCCAATTGTTGTTAAGATAAAAAAAAACTTAAAAGACAACGATTCTGGAAAACCATTGTAAAATGCGTTGTTGATTAAAAAAAATATGGTCAACGACAACAGATAGTGTAAAACCGTTGTCTTTTATATTATATGGGCGCTCAAAGACAACGGTTTTGTTAAAAACCGTTGTCTTTTATCAAAATAACAATGATTTCTCCTAAAACCATTGCCTTTGTGGTGTTGTCTTTTATCATTTTTGTTGTAGTGATAAGTACCAAAAGGTTCAAGTCAAATGAGTTGAACCAAACCTTTCTCTAACATTGTTGCTTAGGTCACATAAATGAGAGTCGCTTATCTCAACTCCATAAGGATGGGTTGCTGGACTCATTTGATTTTGAATCATATGAGACATGCGAGTCTTGCCTTTTAGGCAAGATGACCAAGACTCCCTTTAGTGGACATAGCGAGAGAGCAACAGACTTATTAGGACTTATACATAGTGATGTATGCAATCCTTTCAATGTTGCTGCTAGAGGTTGTTATAGGTACTTCATTACATTTACTGATGACTTCAGTAGATATGGTTATGTGTATCTGATGAAACATAAATCTGAATCCTTTGAAAAGTTTAAAGAATTCAAGAATGAAGTACAAAACCAACTTGGCAAGAGTATTAAGATACTTCGATCAGATCGAGATAGTGAATACCTTAGCCATGAGTTTCGTGACTATCTAGATGAGTGTGGAATTCTATCCCAACTCACTCCTCCTGGAACACCATAGTGGAATGGTGTATCCGAAAGGAGGAATCGTACCCTATTAGATTTGGTACGATCTATGATGAGTCACACAGATCTTCCTATATCTTTTTGGGGATATGCTCTAGACATAGCAACCTTCACACTTAACCATGTACCATCCATGGTTGTGATAAAGACACCATATACGATATGGATAGGGAGAAATCCCAAGATGTCTTTCATGAGGATTTGGGGTTGTGAGGCTTACGTTCGACATCAAGTCTTAGACAAACTGGGACCCAAATCCGATAAGTGCAATTTTGTTGGATAACCCAAGGAGACGAAGGGATATTACTTCTACATTCCCAATCAACACAAAGTGTTTGTGGCAAAGACTGGGGTATTTCTAGAAAGAGATTTTATTTCTAGAAAAACTAGTGGGAGTACGTTCGATCTTGAAGAAATTCAAGATAAGGACCATAGCACTGAGGCCTTGATGGAGGTTGAACAGGAACCACAAAGTGTTGTGGGTGATGAGATTGTTGCACAAAGAGTTATGGAACAACCACCTGTTCAGGTAGACCTATCTCTTCGCAGGTCTGATAGGGTACATCTTCAGTCTTAGAAATACTCATTTCTCTTGTCTGACCATGATGATGTTATGCTCATTGAGAATGAGCCTACCTCTTATCGGGAAGTTGTGATGAGCTTAGATTCTGATAAATGGCTAGAGGCCATGTGATCCGAGATGGAATCCATGTACACCAACCAAGTATGGACTTTGGTTGATCCACCTGAAGGTGTCAAACCCATTGGGTGTAAGTGGGTCTTTAAGAGAAAGACTGACATGGATGGACATACGCATACCTATAAGGGCCGATTGATGGCTAAAGGTTTCAAGCAAATTCATGGTATTGACTATGATGAAACCTTTTCTCCAGTGGCGATGTTTAAGTCCATTCGGATCATGCTTGCTATTGTAGCATACCACGATTATGAGATCTGGTAGATGGACGTCAAAACCACATTTCTGAATGGAAACTTGCTCGAGGATGTGTACATAACACAACCTGAGGGTTTTGTAGAACCACAGCATACTAGGAAAGTATGCAAGTTGCAAAGGTCCATTTATGGGCTAAAGCAAGCTTCTTGGAGCTGGAATCTTCGATTCGATGATGTGATCAAACAGTTTGGTTTCATCAAGAATGAAGATGAATCCTGTGTCTACAAGAGGGTTAATGGGAACATAGTTGTCTTTCTTATATTATATGTAGATGACATACTATTCATTGGGAACGACATCCCTTCACTACAGTCTGTGAAGACTTGGCTGGGGGCATGCTTCTCAATGAAGGACTTAGGTGAAGCAGCCTATATTCTAGGCATCAAGATCTATAGAGATAGATCTAAGAGATTGCTTGGCCTATGTCAGAGTACATATATTGACATAGTTTTACTATGGTTTGCCATGCAAAATTCCCAGAAGGGACTTCTGCCGATGTCACATGGTGTGAGTTTTTCGAAGACTCAAAGTCCCTCTTCTAGAGAGGAGAGAGACCACATGGATATGATCCCTTATGCATCTACTATAGGATTTATCATGTACGTCATACTGTGTACTCGTCTTGATGTCTCGTATGCTTTGAGCATGACAAGTAGATACCAGTCAGATCCAAGTGAGCGTCACTGGATAGCAGTCAAGAATATTCTTAAGTACTTGAGAAGGACTAAAGAATATTTCTTGATATTTGGAGGCGATGAGGAGCAAGCTGTAAAGGGTTACAGCGATGCCAGCTTCCAAACTGACCAGGATGATTATAGATCATAGTCAGGGTTCGTGTTTTGCTTGAATGGTGGCGCTGTAAGCTGGAAGAGTTTGAAGCAGGACACAGTTGCTGATTCTATAACAGAGGCCAAGTATATCGCTGCATCAGAGGCAGCAAAGGAGGCAGTTTGGATCCGCAAGTTCATTACTGAGCTTGGGGTGGTTCCTAGCATAGCAGATCCTATAGAGCTCTATTGTGACAACAATGGAGCGATTGCGCAGGCTAAGGAACCTCGCTCACACCAGCAGATCAAACACATACTACGGCACTTCCATCTCATTCGAGAGATTATCGATAGAGGAGATGTGATGATTTGTAGAGTACCCACAGAGGCTAACATCATAGATCCCTTGACCAAAGCTTTGGCATATAAAAATCATGATGGTCACACTAGGTCATTGGGTATTAGATACTACGACGATTGGAATAGTGCTAGTGGGAGATTGTTAGTGAAAGCCCTAGAGCCAATCATGTGATGATTGTTTATGGACTTTATTGTATCATATTCCTATTTATAAAGGCATGGTTATTATATTTACTTGTATTGGTGCTAAATAACTAAGTATAATAACGCCCTTGAGTAGAAGGTTCTTATCTATATCAATTGATTGGTTGAATCGATAATGAGATGATATAGAGAACACTACTCTTAATCATTCCTAGCCAAGTATTAACATTCAGGGACAATGTTAATGCGTAGAGACTAGCATGTAGGTCAACTCGATGACTTGATCTCACAAGTCATGGATATGAGATATCAAGTTGACACATGGGTATGCATTGGAGAATGTATACTGAATGACCCGCCACGAGAAAGTATAATGGATCGTTATATGAGTGTCATATACTTTCTCATGTGACTATTAGTATGACTATTAGTCCTTGAACCTGAAGTCACCATGGTTCCCTACATAAGGAGTTGCATACTTTGGCTTCATCAAACGCCACCCGTAAATGGGTGGACTATAAAGGCGATTACTTGGTATATAACAAATTATGCGGAGAGATGTGAGTGATGTAGATGGGATCTATCCCTCCTATATGACAGGAGTGATATCATTATTCTTGATAGAGTGAGACCACGAAGTACATGGCCATGCCCAAATGAGTCAATATGAGATATTGAGCTCATTTGATTAGAGTGAGTCTACTTGGAGTTCAAGATATAGATTGTACCGAGGATGACACGGTCTATCTCTCAATTGGTCAATCTAGATGTCAAGGATAGAGGGACATTGTCACATATTATGAGAGTCACAATTAGTAGTCACAAAGGTGATGTTGGATCTTAACATTCTTGTAACTTGGGTAGCAATGATGTGTTACTAGATACCGCTCATTGTTTATGTTCCTAAATCGATTTAGGAGCATTGCCAACGTTACAAGAACCTATAGGGCCACACACAAAAGGAAATTAGATGGAGATTAGGTTCATATGATGAACCATGAGGATTAGGTTCATGGGATGAACCAAATTGGATTAAGAGTAATCCAAATTAGACTAATTGAGTTAGACTAAATTTGATTCAAGTGTTAAATGAGTCTAATTTAGATTTGATTCATTGAGTCAATTTAAATTAATGAATAGAGATTTATTAAATCAAATTGACTTGAATCAAGTGGTTAGATTTGATCAACTATGGGAGATAAGAGGTCAAGTTTGACTTGACTTGAGAGGGAAGATGAATGGTCAATTTTGACTTGACCAATTGCCATGTCATGGTGACTTGGCATGGGGGTCGGCCAATGATGATGTTCAACATCATCATGGACTTATCATGGGGTGCCACCTCATGAGGGAGACCAAGAGCCGTTGGCTCTTGGAGTTACATGCATGCATGTAACTTCAAATAAGTGGCCGGCAACTTTAGGAGGAGTGAGGGTGTGAAGTTATTTTGTGTGGTAACTTCATCTTCTTCCTTGGATCTTCTCTCTTCTCAAGCTCCCTTCTCTTCCTCATCTTGACGTGGAATTCAAGGAGTCCTAGCACACTCAAGATTGTCTTTTCTCCACCTATTTCTTGTGTGGATACCAATAGAAGAGTGTACACTTGACACTCTCGAGTTCCGGCAATCCATTTGGACGAGCGGGATAAGCGAAGGGCATCACTTCAAGGGTAAACTCTTATCATGTAGACCTAGAGTAGATCTAAAGGTTTTAAACACGTACATGTATTTTTATTTACCTTCGCACGGATCCGTGGTCGACTTCCGGGGTTTCCGCAATGCAAAAAGCGATTTTTTCGGCTTGGATTGTCCAACACAAATAAGGAAATTCAATTTGGAAATTTCCTAATATGATTAGGAAATTACAATTTAGGAAATTTGTTTCCTAAATTAAATTTGACTTTCCTTAATTAACACTTTCCATAAATAAAATTTGTGATTAGATTTGGAAATTTGTTTCCTAATTTAATCATGATTTGATTTGGAAAATCAAATCTAAAACATATTTTATTTTCAAAATAATTATGACAAATAAGGAAACTATTTGTACATGTCATAATTGTATGCCATGTAATTTCATTAGATGCATATCATTATGTCATGCGTGTCATGACATGTAGATGTATGTCATGTGTGTCATGTCATGTAAATAATAGTTATTTGCATGCAAAGAGGATGAGACATTAAATCCCTTACAGAACATTAAAGCCTACACCTTCCATTAATATGGTTAGAACTAGAATTCCTTTTCTTGTTTGGGTTGTTGGACTCTCTCCAAGCCCGGCTCAAACCTGAACATGTTCAAACCATTGGAATTGTTTATTACTAATATGGTAAGAGTCAGAGGTCAATCATTAGTTTGGGTTGTTGGACTCTCTCCAAGCCTGGCTAATTGGTTGAATGCGCTCTAACCATATTAAAACTATTTCTCGATTAATGGGTTGGCTTTAACCTGGAGCATCGGCTTGTTGGACTCTCTCCAAGGTCTATGTGAAGGGAGGTGAAGTTGGGTGTTATGCATATGATGCATACTTGTTAATGAGTTAACAACCCGATGTATGTGTGAACATTCAATTAGTTGATAGCATATTGTGATAGTTGCATATATGTGATATGCAATTGGTATACTTGATACCTACCATCGTAGCTAAGAATGACTTGTTGGACTCTCTCCAAGGTTGTTCTTATCTATGTTGGATATCAACCCATTTGGAGATGGACCTACGATCTCCCAAATTAATTTTGAGGGTTTTTGAAATTCAAAAAATGAATGGATTTTGTAAATGTATGTCGATGCATTTTAAAATTATTTTCTCATATATGCTTGATTTGTATTTCTAGGTTAATCACTTGATCATGATGTCTTTGAATTTGCGCTCTATTTTGAATTCGAATAAATTGACTGGGCCAAACTTCTTGGACTGGCTTAGAAACTTGAGAATTGTTCTCAAAGTGGAAATGCTTGCGTATGTCCTCGAAGAGCCTCTTCCCACCTGTCCTAGTGATGATGCAACTCTGGATCAATTGTTGGCCTATCAGAAACATGTGAGTGATTCTAAACTAGTGAGTTGTATCACACTAGCCGTGATAGTACCTGAGCTGCAGAAGCAGCATGAGCATGTGGATGCTCATACCATAGTCTTTCATCTTTATGAGTTATTTGATGAGCAACTGAGATTCGAAAGGTTCGAAGTCTCCAAGCTCCTCTTCACCTCTGAGATGCAAGAAGGTTCATCTATGGTACTGCTTGACATGCTGAAGACTGTAGAGCCTTCTGTGAATCATGAGAAGGGGACAGTGTTGTTAATTGATTCCTTGAAGAAAGGTTCTAAGAGGAAGTCAAAGGAACAACATAAGGGGAAGAAGAAAACAGATAAAAAGGCAGAACCAGCTCAAAAGGGCACTTGCCATCATTGTTGCAAGGAGGGCCATTGGCGAAGAAACTGCAAGATTTATCTTGAGTCCATGAAGAAGAATAAGGCATCTGATGCCCCATATTTTTCATGTATCTTCGTTATTGATTGTCATTCTATTTCCTCAGACACTTGGGTATTGGATACTAGGTGTGGCTCACATATATGTAATGACATACATGGGCTAGGAAATAGAAGAAGACTCATCAAAGGAGAGTCAAATTTATGTGTTGGGAATGGAGTAAAGGTTGCTGCACTCGCCATCGGAACGTATTTATTGAAACTCCCTACAGGACTTGTCTTAGAATTAGACAATTGCTTTTATGTTCCTTCGTTGATAAAGAACATCATTTCTATTTCTTGTTTGAATAGAAATGGGTATCATTTAACTTTTAGTAACAATTGTTATTACATAACTTTGGATGGTGTGCATTATGGGACTGGAACATTGTGCAAAGGTATATATATGTTAGACATATCCAGTGACATTCTCAATATCGAAGTGAGCAACAAGCATGCTCGAAAAGATAATCAATTAGACTTCTACATGTGGCATTATCGTCTTGGCCATGTGAGCAAGAAATGCATGTCTGAATTACACCGATGTGGAATTATGGAATCATTTGAATTAGATTCATACAATACATGTGAATCATGCTTAAAAGGCAAGATGACAAAGTTACCTTTTACGGGAAAAAGTGAACCGGTGGGAGAGTTGCTTGGTCTAATACATACTGATGTATGCAAACCTATGTCAACTCAAGCTCTATGAGGCTATAGCTACTTCATTACCTTCACCGATGATTACTCATGGTTTGGGTATATGTTCTTGATGAAACACAAGTTTGAAGCCTTTGAAAGGTTCAAAGAATTCAAAATTGAAGTAGAGAAATAACTTGGCAAGTGTATTAAAACACTTCGATCGGATCGATGTGGTGAATACTTGAGTCAAGAGTTTCTGAATTATCTAAGGGACAATGGTATATTGTCTCAATAGACTCCGTCGTATACACCACAACATAATGGTGTATCTGAGAGGCAAAATTGAACCATGTTGGACATGGTTAGGTCGATGATGAATCACGCGAATCTTTTCAAGTCCTTTTGGGGATATGCACTTCAGACTGCTATTTATTTGTTAAACAGAGTCCCGACCAAGGTAGTCTCTACTACTCCATATGAGATATGGAATAGTAAGAAACCGTATTTATCTTACTTGAAGATATGGGGTTATCTTACTTAAGTGAAGCGAACTGTATCAGACAAACTAGATGCTAAGTCTGATAAATGTCTATTTATTGGATACCCTAAGGAAATGAGGGGTTACCAATTCTATCAACCCTTGGAACAAAAGGTGTTTGTTTCAAGGAATGTTGTTTTTCTAGAAAGAGTTTCTCTTGCAAAGAAAATAGTGGGAGTGTCATTGAACTTGAGGAGGTTCAAGAGACTCCAGTAGACATTGAGGAGATACCTAGTCAAGCACCTCGATCGATGACTCATAGTGATGAGACATCGACTGAACCTATTGTGACACCACATCTTCGTAGATCTGATAGGACACGCAACATTCCTGAGAGATATGGATTTCTCGTAAGTGAATCGAACAATGTGTTACTCATTGATGATGAGGAGCCTACTAATTATGAAAAAGTTCTAAAAAGTTCAGAAAGGGAAAAATGGCTTGAGGCTATGAAGTCAGAAATGGATTCCATGTATAAAAATCAAGTTTGGAACTTGGTGGACCCACCTGAAGGCATTAAGCCTATAGGGTGCAAGTGGGTTTTCAAGAAGAAAATCGACATGGATGGTAATGTGATTACCTTTAAGGCTAGATTAGTGGTGAAAGGCTATCATCAAAAACAAGGTGTTGATTATGATGAGACCTATTCACCGGTAGCTATGCTTAAATCCATTCGGATGCTCCTAGCCATAGTGGCTCATTATGATTATGAGATATGGCAGATGGATATGAAAATGACTTTCCTTAACGGAAACCTACTCGAGGGTGTGTATATAATATAGCCTGAGGGTTACACATCGGTTGATAAAACCAAGGTATGCAAACTTCGACGGTCCATATATGGATTGAAGCAAGCATCCAGGAGCTGGAATATCCGTTTTGATGAGGCAATCAAAAGGTTTGATTTCTCACAAAATCCGGACGAACCTTGTGTGTACAAGAAGGTTAGTGGGAGTGCAGTCGTGTTCCTAGTATTGTATGTCGATGACATATTACTTATAGGAAACGATATTTCTATCTTACAATCAGTTAAAATTTGATTATCCAAAACATTCTCCATGAAAGACCTGGGAGAAGCAACCTACATCCTCGGGATCAAGATCTATAGAGATAGATCAAAACGGTTGCTTAGTCTTTCGTAGTCTACATATATAGACTAAGTGCTAAAAAGGTTTAGCATGTTGAAATCCAAGAAAGGTTTCCTTCCCATTAGGCATGGGATACACCTTTCGAAGTCTATGTGTCCGCGCACAGAAGATGAGAGGATTTGCATGAGTAAGATTCCCTATGCATCTACAAAAGGATCTATCATGTATGCTATGTTATATACGAGGCCCGATGTATCGTATGCTCTGAGTGTCACGAGCAGATATCAGTCTGATCCAGGAATGGATCATTGGGCGATTGTTAAGACAATCCTTAAGTACTTAAGAAGAACTAAAGATGTGTTCCTAATGTTGGTGCAATCGGCCCAGGTCACGATTGACCAAGACTCGAGTTTGGCTCGAGTGATGTTTTTATGTGTTTTGATGTTTCGACAAAAACATATGACAATGTAATTGTCAAGGTAAAGTCCAAGTCATGAGTACTTGGCATGAAAAGTCCAACATGGGTTGGCAAGGGAAAGTCCAAGCATGGTCTTGGCAATGTAAAAGTCCAAAATGGGTTGGCAAGGGAAAGTCCAACCATGGTCTTGGCATTTGAGAAGTCCAACATGGGTTGGCAAGGAAAGTCCAAGCATGGTCTTGGCATGGAAATTCCAACATGGGTTGGCATTTGAAGTCAAAGGGGATTGATTTTGGTGGCGTAAAGTCCAAGTGGTAGTCTTGGCAGCATAAGTCCAATGGTTGGCAGCGTAAAGTCCAAGCGGAGTCTTGGCGGCGTAAGTCCAATGTGCCTTAGCGGTGTAGACATCGTTAGCATGACATAGCCGATGGAAGCACCTGAAGGCTAGCGCAATGGATGAACAAGTCATGGATGACTTGGAGGGATCCGAGAGGCGTGAGGCTGATGGAGGTGGCTAGAAGGCTTAGGTCTAGGCTAAGGGTAGTCTAGCAAGTATGGGGGAACCATACTTGGGCTAAAACCTCATGTTTACCGAGTCAACTAGGGTTTATTGCGGGTTATGGCCTAGCACGCTAGAGAGGTGGGCGATCGATGGCCGATCGGCCGATCGATCGTGATCACCGATCGGTGCTCGAATTCGACCGCAATGGAGTCGAGACTCGACTGGTCGAGTGAGGACTCCATCAGTCGACTGATGGTCACAATCAGTCGACTGATGGTAGATCCGTTGGACTTATCCAGCGTGGATCTAGCCGTTGTCTCATGACAACAGTGGCATCAGTCGACTGATGGTCCCGATCAGTCGACTGATCGACTTTTTCCAGCACAGGTTGAAGCTATATATGGAGCTCGTGATGGAGGAAAAAGGAACCGGTTCTTGAGGGCTATTGGGGCGATTTGTTGGTGCAAATCAGGTCTCCAAGTGCAAGCAAGCAACCAAGCATTCAAGCAATCAAAACAAGTGTTGTAAAGTCTTTTCTTTACTTGTATTTCGTATTTACATTGTATATTGCTTGTATTTCGTTCTTACTGTTGTAAGATATATTGTACGAGGTTTCTCCGCCTCCGGATTGTTCCGAGAAGGAGTTTATTGATTAGTGAGTGCGTGTGCATCACTAGGGCTCTTTAGAGCTCGATCCGTGGAGTAGGAACCATTCGGTTCCGAACCACGTTACATACTCGTGTTAGCGTGTTGTTCATTTCTTTATTGTATCATTTCTATTTCTGCTGCGTACAAACAAAATTGTAGACACGGATGCGATCGATTTCCGACATCGCACGAAAGACGCTATTCACCCCCCCCTCTAGCCGTTCCAAGGTTCCTAACAAGTGGTATCAGAGCCCGGGGCTCTTCTACGGATTAACAACCCAGAGTCAAGAATCTAGAGGGAAGAATATGGATTTCCAAGAAAGATTGGGTGACGACATCAACATCCCACCTTCCTTCAACCGTGAACATTTTGCGTATTGGAAAGGTAGGATGGAATATTTTCTAATGACGAATATAGAAAATTGGTTTGCCGTGACTATAGGTTTTGATGCTCCGAGAGGAGAAAACGGCAACATCCTCAAGATGAAGAGATGGACCGAAGAGCAACGGGAAAAATTCAAGACAACCGTTAAGGTAACAAAAATGTTGATTGATTTGATACCTAACGATATTTTGTCAAGATTAGGAAGCTATAGGGATGCCAAAGAGTTGTGGAACAAGTTGATCAAGTTCCACGACAATCCCGAATCGGTCCAAGAAGACTTGGAAGAAGAGGAGACCGAAGAAGAATCATCATCATCCTCACAAGAAAGTGAGGAGTCAACTTCCGGGTCGGAAGAGGTGGAGGAAGTGGAAGAAGCATCCACCTCAAGAATTGAGGAGGAGAAGAGAACCTTCATACCGGAACATCGAGAAGAAGAAGCTTCGACATCCGGTCAAGATGAAGAAGCCCAAAGTCAAATTCCGGTCTCCACCACCATTGGTAACCCAAACACCTCAATTCAAAATAAAAATAACATTATGTGTTTTGAGTGTAGGAAATTTGGGGATTATAAGAGTAAGTGCCTAAAGAAAATCAAGAAAGCTCCTCCGCCACCTAAAAGTCAACAAAAGTCAATGGACGCCGGTTCTCCAAGTCAAAAGAGCAAGGAGCATGTCATTTGCTTCAAATGCCGACTACCGGGTCATTACCGGAGTCAATGCCCAAAGAAGAAGAAGAAGGGGCAAAGGGGAGCATCACAAGTAAGGGGAGCCACTAAGGCAAACCCTAAGGTATATTTAAATAATGCTCCGTATAATTTAAATATTAAAAGGCATGCTAGAACTAATTTTAGCAATTTTGCTATGTATCATAAAGAGCATGCTAGAAATAACAAACATATTTGTTTAGGAGCTAAGAATGTTCACCTTAAGGATAAGGAGAAATTTGGGACTAATGTCCCTAGAAAAACCATACCTAGGGAATCTATTAAGAAAATGCAAGAACATCTAGGTTTTAATCCAAAATGGACTAGGCATATGCCAAGAAAGTCCAATGCCCAAGATTTAAATAAAAATTCTAAAATTGGGCAATTAAAATTAGAGAACCAAGCCTTGAGGTCAAGGCTTGAGAAATTGGAAAAGACCCTTAAGGTTATGCAAAATCAAATGCAAGGGTCAATTAGTCAAACTTCTAGGTCAAGAAGTCAAAGTCAACATCTAGGACCTTAGAGTCAAAAGTCATCCAAGGGCAAGAAGGGTTTGGGTCACAAACCTAAGCCTAAGGTGGCTTATCATTGTGTTCCATTTGACTATGGAACACTAACTAGGTCTAGGAAGACCAAGGTCAATAGGGAAGTCATCCCTAGAGTTGACCATGGTGTGTGCCTAGTGGCTAGGGTTTCTAGGAAACCTAGGGAAGCCACTAAGAAGGTTACAAGGGGAGTCACCCCTAGAGTTAACCATGGCAAAACCAAAATGACCAAGGCTTCTAAGCCTATAAGGGTCATTAGGAAGGTATCTAGGGAGATTATCCCCAAGGAATACCTAATTAACCCTAGGAGCTCAAATCGGTTTTGGGTTCCTAAGAGCGTGATTGAGTCACGCTAGATGGGATAGGGTGTGCCAACCTTGATTGGATGGGTAGTTAACTCAACCATTGTAAAGGTGGCACTTTAGGATATTTTCAAGGTTATGGTTACCTTGAAAATACATTTGAGCTTTAATCCTAAAAGATTTTAGGATGTGCCAATATTATTTGAGAAGTTTGATAAAATGATTATATTGGCACAATTTTAGTTTTAGAGATTAGTTTGCCATTTTGGGTTTTTGGCACACTAGGAAGATTAGTGATAATATGGCAAAATATAATTAATTATATCAAATGACAATTAATATTAAAATTTAGGTATACTTATACCTATACTTTTTACTTGCCATGATTTATTTGTCATATGCCATGACATGACATCATGTTTATGTTCTATCATTTATATGTCATGAGTATGCTAAGGGATTAAGGATAAATGTCATGTGCTTTTAGATTTCATATTATGCCATGACATCATGATCATTGGCCATGCTTAATTATTGCTATTATTATGCCATGATCATTTCATGCATTTAATTGATTAAAATTGATATAAGGACTATGGCATGACTTGGAGTCCCATTTATAAGGGAATCAAGTAGAGTTGCCTTAGGAAAATGCATGAAACCCTAGATTAGGGAGAACAAAACCCACATCTCACATCACATTGACATGTATGTGTATTTATACACCATAGATACATGTGAGATGCTAGGATATGAGTTAAGTTCAAGGTGCATAGTTTTTGCATCTAGTTGAACTTAAATTCATATTAACCCAACATGTGGATCATTGGGAAAGCTTGTGTACAAGTCATGTGCATAGAGCCCAAGGAATATGATCCAAAATAAGGTTTTGAAAACATTTTAAAATCATTTTGAAAAACCTTGGTGAAGTCTATCCTTTGATAGAAATCACCATTGATGAAGTTGATACAAAATAGGGCCAAAACATTGAAAATTTCAATGGTTTTGAGTTTTGTATCAAATTCACTATTTTATGGGTAAAATAATCTTAAAACATTTTTCACCCATTGTATGTGTCATAAGTATTATACGTATGAACTTTCAGGATTTTTCGATAAACGTATAATTATTTATGAATTTCCAAAACTCGATTCTGATAACTGAAATTTAGAAATTTTAGTTATCAGTCGACTGCCCTGAGTGGCAGTCGACTGATGAGTGTGGCAGTCGACTGGTAGCTGACAGAGTCGACTGCCAAGGCTGATTTCGGGAAAACTAGGTTTGGTTAGCCCGTGTTCAGCCATGGTAAAGGTCCCTAACCACTCCTAACCCTAGGATATGCTTTGGAAAACATTATAAAGGGTGAAAATCCATTGAATATGGATTTGGAGAGGTTTTAGGTTTTTGTATCAATCTTAAGGTGAGTGAAAGTTCTATGTTGAACTTATAACCTTAATTTTTGATGGTTTAGAGTTCCTATTGGCTTAGGGGCTTCCCAAGGACATTGTTGGTGCAATGGTCAAGGGGGAGCAAGTCTTTAGGGGGAGGTATCCATCTTGGGATGATGGATGTTTTTTTTTTCTCCTTGAAGAGGAGAAATTATTGGGAGAATATGACATCAATTGGGAAATTGATGGGACTTTTGAGAGACCCAATTTGGAAATTGGGAGAGTAAATGGGATTGTCTCTCTTGAGTGATATTGGACTTATCACTAGGAAGATCTTGTTAGGAACCTTGGAACGGCTAGAGGGGGGTGAATAGCGTCTTTCGTGCGATGTCGGAAATCGATCGCGTCCGTGTCTACAATTTCGTTAGTACGCAGCGGAAATAGAAATGATACAATAACGAAATGAACAACACGCTAACACGAGTATGTAACGTGGTTCGGAACCGAATGGTTCCTACTCCACGGATCGAGCTCTAAAGAGCCCTAGTGATGCACACGCACTCACTAATCAATAAACTCCTTCTCGGAACAATCCGGAGGCGGAGAAACCTCGTACAATATATCTTACATCAGTAAGAATGAAATACAAGAAATATACAATGTAAATACGAAATACAAGTAAAGAAAAGACTTTACAACACTTGTTTTGATTGCTTGAATGCTTGGTTGCTTGCTTGCACTTGGAGACCTGATTTGCACCAACAAATCGCCCCAATAGCCCTCAAGAACCGGTTCCTTTTTCCTCCATCACGAGCTCCATATATAGCTTCAACCTGTGCTAGAAGTCGATCAGTCGACTGATGCCACTGTTGTCGTGAGACAACGGCTAGATCCACGCTGGATAAGTCCAACGGATCTACCATCAGTCGACTGATTGTGACCATCAGTCGACTGATGGAGTCCTCACTCGACCAGTCGAGTCTCGACTCCATTCTGTGGCCGAATTTCCGAGCACCAATCGGTGATCACGATCGATCATCGCTCGCCATCGCCGACCGCCCACCTCGCAAATGATGTTGCTATAACCCGCAGTCAAACCCTAGTTGACTCGGTCCAGTCGACTGCCACATGGCACCAGTCGACTGGCACACCTCAAACATGAGGTTTTAGCCCAAGTATGGTTCCCCCATACTTGCTAGACTACCCTTAGCCTAGACCTAAGCCTTCTAGCCACCTCCATCAGCCTCACGCCTCTCGGATCCCTCCAAGTCATCCATTGCGCTAGCCTTCAGGTGCTTCCATCGGCTATGTCATGCTAACGGTGTCTACACCGCCAAGGCACATTGGACTTACGCCGCCAAGACTCTGCTTGGACTTTACGCCGCCAACCATTGGACTTATGCTGCCAAGACTACCACTTGGACTTTACGCCGCCAAAATCAATCCCCTTGAACTTCAAATGCCAACCCATGTTGGACTTTCCATGCCAAGACCATGCTTGGACTTTCCTTGCCAACCCATGTTGGACTTCTCAAATGCCAAGACCATACTTGGACTATCCCTTGCCAACCCATGTTGGACTTTTACATTGCCAAGACCATGCTTGGACTTTCCCTTGCCAACCCATGTTGGACTTTTCATGCCAAGTACTCATGACTTGGACTTTACCTTGACAATTACATTGTCATATATTTTTGTCGAAACATCAAAACACATAAAAACATCACTCGAGCCAAACTCGAGTCCTGGTCAATCGTGACCTGGGCCGATTGCACCAACAATCTCCCCCTTTTTGATGTTTGACAAAAACCAAACAAATGATTGAGTTAGAATACTAACTCCAATCCTTTACCAATTATCCCAAATTGGTAAATACTCTCCACATGTTCTCCCCCAAACATTCTCCCCCTTTTTGACTAACAGCAAAAAGGTTGTCTCCCCAAGAGGGTCAATGTCTCATGTCCCAATGAGATCTTACAATCTCCCCCTTGGTGATATGGTAATACGTGGGTATACGGATGCCAGCTTCCAAACAGACAAGGATGATTCCAAGTCTTAGTCTGGGTACGTATTTACCTTAAATGGAGGCGCAATAAGTTGGAAAAATTCTAAGCAAGACACTATAGCGGATTCTGCCACTAAGACAGAATACATTGCAGCTTTGAAAGCAGTAAAGGAAGCGGTTTGGATCGAGAAGTTCATCTCTGAACTTGATAAGGTCTCATCAACGATCCAAACATGTGCTTCACCGCTATCATTTGATCAGGAAGATCATCAGTAGGAAGGAAATACAAATAAAAAAGATTCCCACTGAAAGGAACTTAGCGAACCCTTTAACTAAGGCCTTCCCTCAAAGTATGTTTGAGGGTCATGTTAGAGCTTATGGTATTAGATACCATGGCGATTGGCATTAGGCCAAGTGGGTGTTTGATAGTAATATATGAGAGGTGTCCTAAGGCAATCGCCTTATGGTTGTACCATTTATTTGATAAATAAAAATTCACTATTTGAGTATACATATTTTCATGTATTTGATTGAATCTTAAACTCATTTATTGAATATCCACAATACGATTCACAACATGAGAGAATTTGTGATTGGATCATAACTAGTAAGTATCTCTACATGTGTAATTGTGATGTATTGGAATTATCTCTAGCCGACGAATTGATGGATTCGGACGCCATTGATTCTGTTAAGACTAGCACGAGGTATACTCTATGGTTTATCCAAGCAGTTGTTCCTCATTGGCTAGTGACATTGGGATGTGCTTTGACATCTTAAACAAGCATCTCCGAGAAGATACGGACCCGGGATGATTGGGTATAAGTCAAAGTGGTCGAAGGTATTTGAATAGCCTTTAGAAGATTCACCGCTCCTTGCGAGGAGATGTATACCCTATGGCCTCTCGTCGGATTGTTACTAAAGTTTTTGGTCAGAGCATTACATGTTTAGAGTATGGTACTCTTGGATACATGTGTAGTAACTAGAATCCAGAGGATGAGGGAGTAATACTTGGGCTAGGTGTGACGTAGTCAACCTAGTGGGGACTGACACAATAGACCATGTCTCGAACTAAGTGGGTATAAGATGAGTGAAAGGAATGGGGCACAATTCATTGTAGTTGTTGAATGGTTTCAGAAATGGTTCTGGGATCAACCATTGATTTTCTAGTTAATTGGGGATCATGATGTACTAGTATGTGCCACTCATGATCGTTCTATAATTAATGGTTAATTTTAGATGACCAACATAAACCAAGAACCTATTTGGTCACACGCACAACGAGTGTAATCCAAAAGATTTAAAACGAGTTTGAGAATAGGATTCTCAGATCGAGAGAGACTTGGGTTGATTGGACCAAACAAAGAGTGAGTATGAAATTGTTTCAGTCACATTGGAAGCATGGATGGGTCGAGTCTTATGAAGACATGATAGATGAACCAAATTGGTTTAGTTCTAATCCAATGGTGGAAAATAAACCAAAGTGGTTTGGTTTGTTTTAAACGAATCAACCAAAGTTGGTTCGGTTCATTTTAACTTAAAATAGACCAATGCAATTTGGTTTATTTTAACTTAAGTTATTGGAGCGGATTAACGGGTTTTGGTTATGAATCAATAACCGTTAGGAGAATGTGTTCTCTATAAAATCACGGCTTAAGGGTTTTTCGTAGAGAATTAATTGGTTCAAGGGTTTTGGAAACCCTAGCCTCCTTTCCTTCTCCTCCTTCTCGCCCAAGCCAAGGTGGTTGTCACCCACCTTTGTGCCACCGCCACCCATTGGAGCGTCTGCCTCTCTTCGCCGCCAGCCATCCACCAGCCGCTGGCGTCCCTTGGGCAACCCTCATCCGTCGGCCAACCTTTCTTGGCCGCCGGCGACCAAGGAGTAACTGACCAAGCCTTTGGCTGGCCCCTTCTTCCTCCACAACAAGTTGTCCAGTTTTGGACAGCTTGATCTCCTTCGCATGGAGAGGCCATTTGGTCAGTGTTTTGTGCTCCAACAGCGGTCTACTTGCCAGAGATTGGATATCCGGCAATCCTCATAGGTGGAGGGTTAAGGTTTCGTCAAACGGTTGACGAAAACTGCTTCTGACAAGCGAGTTTGTGAAACTCGTTTAGGGATCCGAATTTATTTCGGATTGTGATCATCTCTCGGATCACATCGTCTTCGACTCGAGGCTAGTGACTTTTGCGAAGACGAGGCTTGTGTCTTTGTGAAGCTATCCTGATGATACTCAGTGTGGATACAGATAGAGGCGATTCTAGCAAGGGTCGCTACGGTTTATGTCATTTCCACTACCCGTGATCCATCAGGTATACCTAGTATAAGTTTCCTTTTATTGTAAAATTTTAAATAGTGATTATGTCTACACATGGTGTTTCCTACATGCGTGTGATGTGTGTTATAATAAATTAGATTTATTTCTTCTGTTGTGTGTATGTTTACGAAACATGTTCGAACACACACTCGCCGCAGTGCCAAGGAAACCCAACACTGATTCCTGACAATTTATTCATAATAGTTGTAGTAAATACACAATGTTAATCTAAGCTGAAAGATTTCTAAAAAAATCAAGTAGGTTTTCCAAGGGACAATTATACACCCTAAACCATATATGATAAAATTTAGAGGTAAAGAATGAATCTTATAAATCTTTTTATGCAACAGTATAAGATGGATACTCACGAATCTACACATACCTGTACTACTTGCCACACAATATTTTTTCTACCTTTCCTCCCCTTGTTTGAATTAAACAATCTTAAATCCCTTCATACATTTGACATATGAGTATTTTATTGACTAAATTAAATACTTAAGAAAAAAATATGAACTAATATTTCCATTATATATTTCCAATCTTCATCGTGAATGCGATGACTTAAAGAATCCAACAAATATATAATCTCCTTGTATGATTCTTTGACCGTACCATGAGAATCCAATGTAGGCAACTAGCTAAAAAAAATCCAATTGGCTTTGTGGACCAAATTTTGAAATTTTAGAGGTCCTAAAGTATATATACATACCCATCATTGAGTTTGGCAGTGAGAGTATTTGCTATGGCAAGAGGAAGAAACAGAAGGGATTGTTAAGAGAGAGAAAACTAAGTTAACAATTATGGGATAACTTATAGTACTTTGCTTTCCCTATCAACAAAAAATTCATCAAAGTTAACAAAAATGTAATGGTGAAGATTTTAGAGGTGCACAGGTGCGAGATCTATAAAATCTACAAATAAGAAAAGCATAATAAGTAGATGCCATGCACATTCTAATTTTTAAACCTTTGGGTTCATCGCAGAGGTGAGCAAGGATCATTCTTCCCTGTCAAAATAACAATATTAGTTTCCAAGTTCCATGCTGACAAAACTGAAGCATAGCTTTCATGAAACTTATAATGAATTATTTACTAAGAAGTAGAATCGAATCAAGAATAAGCATTGTCTATGAACTTTTTTTTAAAGACAATGCTTTCCTAAAAACTTTGTCATATATACTAAAAAATATGCTCATATACAATGCTTCTTAAAAAACATTGTCTTTTACTACTAACAAAAGGTCAAAGACAACGCTATTTAAAAAGCGTTGTCTTTAACCCAAAAAAAACACTAATACACAACGGTTTTGCAAAAAACGTTGTCTATGATAACTAAAAAATAGACAACACTTTACAATAAAAGCGTTGTTAAACTAAAAACAACAATTCTTTACACTAAAAGCGTTGTTAAACTAAAAACAACAAAGCTTTTCATAAAAAGCGATGTCTTTTAAGTGTTGTGTATTATCTTATTTGTTGTAGTGAACCCTGCATTAATTTCCCTAATTCAAAAGAATTATTTTGAAGGAACTCGGATTGAGGAACCCTACCAAAACCTTGAGGAGTTCCTTGCATACTGTGCCACGGTGCAGTATGAAGGGGTTCTAGCAAATGTCATTTAGCTCATTACTCTCCCATTCTCTCTAAAAGGAGAGGCCAGACAGTGGATACGAACCTTACCAGAAAGGAGTATAACAACGTGAGAGCACCTGGAATGTCTATTTCTGGGCAAATACTTATCGCTAAGAAAAACATCTTACTTAGGGATAAAATCCTTGCTTTTAAGTAGGACCACGGAGAGACTTTAGCTAAGGCATGGGAGAAATTCTAGGAGTTGATACTTTGATGTCCGCATCACGGATTATAGGATTGGCTGCTCATTCACATTTTTTATTCTGGAATTTCTGGCTTAGCTAAAGAACTCTTAGACACAACTGCACAGGGGGGAGGGGTATTGATGAAGAAGAGCATGGATGAGGCCTATCGCATCATAGATGTAGAGGATCATTTGGATGGCTAGAGGGGGTGAATAGCCTCTTTCGATTTCTATAAGATGTTAGAAGAAAAAAACACAATAATACAATTAAGAATGAAATCAAAAGACAATAAGAGCAATGCTAACAAAGATGTTTAACGTGGTTCGGAGATGATGCTCCTATTCCACGGCAATCTGTAAGGTGGATCAACCCTAGCAAGTTTTTACTAAAGTCTCCTTTTGATTATCACACCAAGGTGGAGAAGCCTTCTTAAAATCACACTCTTATTCTTACAAGATGATTGAATTAAATTTGGGAAAAAGAGATTAAGAACACTAGAAATCTTGGAGAAGACTTGGTGAGCTTGAGAGTAAAGATTGGAATGAGAGCACTAGCCCTCTCAAGCTCCCCAAGGCCTCTTTTTATAGAGAAAGGCTATTTTTTCCAGTTGAGCATGTTAGTAATCGACTACTTTAACTGTTGATCGAATCCAATGGCTTCAGATGATGCCTGATCTACGGTCATCACAGCTCAACGTTCACTTGATCAGTTTAGTAATCAAGCCAACAGTTGACTGCTCCAAGAAATCAGTCGACTAAAAATACTTTTGTGCCCATGCCCACTTATAACAATTGACTACCAGGATATGGCAGTCGATTGATTGTGGACTAGTCGACTGTCAAACCTTGGCAATCGACTGATAGGCCAAAAAACTTAACTGACTTCAATTGACTGCCTGACCAGTCGACTAGGCCATAACCCTAATCGACTATTCAAGCCTTCTTGACCCTCGAATGATGAACATTCGAGACCAGTCGACTGGTATAAGTCATAAGTCGACTGATATACTTCAAGTTGTTGGGTTTCCGGCACCGCGGCGTGTGTGTGTTCGATCATGTTTCGTAAACATGAGCACAGCGGAAGCAATAAAAATAATAAATACTCCTATTTATTACAACACACACAACACACGCATGCTATTACAACAAGTGTAGACATAACCGTAAATTAAAATTGCAATAAAAGGAAATTAAACTACGTTATACCTTTCGTATGACGTGTAGCGGGAACGGCATCAACCGGAACGATCCTCGTAAGAATCGTCTCTATCCGTATCCACGCCGAGCTCCTCGGGATGACTTCGCCAAGCCACGAGCTTCGTCTTCGTACGGGTTACTAGCCTCGTGTTGAAGACGACGTGATCGAGAGATGATCACGATCCGAATCCAAATTCGGACCTAAAACAAGTCCCCAAGACTTGCTTCTCCGGAGAGGTATTCATCAACCGATTGACGAATCCTTCGTCCTCCACCTCAGAGGATTATCGGAGATCAAATCCCCGGTATGTTAGCCGCTGTCGGAGCACTAACCGTCGTCCAAACGACGCTCCGACGAGAGGAGAAGAAGCTGTCCAGAAAACTGGACAGCTTGGTGGAGGAGATAGGTGCCGCCAAAACAAGGAGACAAAGCTCACCTTGATGCCGAACCTTTAGGGATCACCGGAGGGTCGCCGACAATCGTTGGGCGGCAGAAGGAGCTTGGGCGTACAAACAAAGTTCAAGGGCGGCAACTCCTTGGAGGCTAGGGTTTTGATTTTGGATTAGGGTTTAACAATCCCTTAAGCCCACTTTTATAGAGACCTAATTCTCTTAATGGTTAATGGATCATATCCATAAAGCCCGTTAACCCGCTCCATTAAGATAAGTTAAAATAAACCAAACCATGATGGTTTATTTTAAGTTAAAATGAACCGAACCAACTTTTGGTTCATTCGTTTAAAATAAACCAAACCCTTTGGTTTATTCTTATCCATTGGATTAGAACCAAACCATTTTGGTCCATCCATTATGTCTTCATAAGACACGCAGCCCATCCACGCTTCCATTGCGATCAAAACAATTTCATGCTCGCTTATGTTTGGTCCAACCAAACATAGTTTCCCCGAGAATCATTCTCAAGCTCGCTTTAAATCCTTTGATTACACTCGCAGCGGTGACCAAATAGGTTCTCGGTTTATGTTGGCCGCCTATAATTAACCATTAATTATAGAACGATCATGAGTGGCACCTAGTAGTACATCATGATCCCCAATTAACCAAAAGATCAACGCTTGATCCGTAACTATTTCAAACCCTTCAAGAGCTCGAATGAATCGCGCCCCATTCCTTCACTCATCTTATACCCACTTGGTTCAGACATGGTCTATTGTGTCGGGCCCTCACTAGGTCGACTCACGCCACACCTAGCCCAAGTATCATTTCCTCGTCCTACAGATTCTAGTTACTCCACATGTATCGAAGAGTACCTTACTCTAAACATGTAATATTTTGGCCAAAGACTTTAGTAACAATCCGACGAGAGGCCATGGGTATACATCTCCTCGCAAGGAGTGGTGAACCTTTATAGGCTATTCAAACACCTTCGATCACTTCGACTTATACCCAATCATCCCGGGTCCACATCTCCTTGGAGATGTTTGCTTAAGATGTCAAAGCATAAGTCTCCATGATCAAGATGACTTGAATACCGCAAGTCAAAGGAACATCGCACTTAAGCCACAAGAAGAACTTCATATCATATATATGCAGAGAACCATATGAAGTCTTACTACCGGTCACTCCAATGAACTAGTTACCATAACTAGCATCCACGATTAACTCCGACATCACTATGTCTCCACCAAAGGAGAATCACCGCTTGATACACCAAGGAGTATACCTCGCTAGTCTCATGTAATCGATGGTGTCCAAATCCATCAATTCATCGACTAGGATAATTCCGATACATCACAATTACACATGTAGAGATACTCACTAGTTGTGATCCAATCACAAATTCTCTCATGCCGTGAATCGATCGTGACATTCAAGAAATGAGTTTAAGATCCAATCAAATACATTAAACATGTATACTCAAATAGTGAATCTTCATTTATCATATAAATGGTTCATACATAAGGCGATTGCCTTAGGACATCTCTCATATATTACTAACAGACTCCCACTTGGCCTAATGCCAATCGCTACGGTATCTAATACCATAAGCACCAACATGACCCTCAAACTTACTTTGAGGTAATGCTTTAGTCAAAGGATCCGCTAAGTTCCTTTCAGTGGGAATTTTCTCGATTTGTATTTCATTCCTACTGATGATCTCTCTGATAAGATGATAGCGGCGAAGCACATGTTTGGATCGTTGATGAGACCTTGGCTCTTTCGCCTGTGCAATTGCTCCATTGTTGTCGCAGTAGACCGGTATTGCTTCAACAATGGCCGGAATCACACCAAGTTCATGAACAAACTTCTTGATCCAAACCGCTTCCTTCTTTGCTTTGCAATATATTCTGCCTCAGTGGTAGAATCCGCTACAGTCTCTTGTTTGGAACTTTTCCAACTCACTGCGCCCCCATTCAAGGTGAACACGTATCCAGACTGAGACCTGGAATCATCCTTGTCTGTCTGGAAGCTGGCATCTGTATACCCGCGTATCACCATGTCCCCTTCTCCATATATTAGGAACACATCCTTAGTTCTTCTCAAGTACTTAAGGATCGTCTTAACAGCCGCCCAATGATCCATTCCTGGATCAGACTGGTATCTGCTCGTGACACTCAGAGCATACGATACATCGGGCCTCGTATATAACATAGCATACATGATAGATCCTATTGCGGATGCATAGGGAATCTTACTCATGCAAATCCTCTCGTCTTCTGTGCGCGGACACATAGACTTCGAAAGGTGTACCCCATGCCTGATGGGCAGATAATCTTTCTTGGATTCCGACATGCTAAACCTCTTTAGCACTCGGTCTATATATGTAGACTGCGAAAGACCAAGCAACCGTTTCGATCTATCTCTATAGATCTTAATCCCAAGGATGTAGGTTGCTTCTCCCAGGTCTTTCATGGAGAATGTCTTGGATAACCAAACCTTAACTGACTGTAAGATGGACACATCGTTTCCTATAAGTAATATGTCATCGACATACAATACTAGGAACACGATTGCACTCCCACTAACCTTCTTGTACACACAAGGTTCGTCTGGATTTTGTGAGAAATCAAACTTTTTGATCGTCTCATCAAAACGGATATTCCAGCTCCTGGATGCTTGCTTCAATCCATAAATGGATCGTCGCAATTTGCATACCTTGGTTTTATCAACCGATGTGAAACCCTCAGGTTGTATCATATACACGTCCTCGAGCAGGTTTCCATTAAGGAAAGTTGTTTTCACATCCATCTGCCATATCTCATAATCATAATGAGCTGCTATGGGCAGGAGCATCCGAATGGATTTAAGCATAGCTACAGGCGAGTAGGTTTTGTCATAATCAACACCTTGCTTTTGACGATATCCTTTCGCCACCAATCTAGCCTTATAGGTAATCACATTACCATCCATGTCGGTTTTCTTCTTGAAAACCCACTTTCACCCTATAGGCTTTATCCCTTCAGGTGGGTCAACCAAGTTCCAAACTTGGTTTTCATACATGGAATCCATTTCCGACTTCATGGCACCAAGCCACTTATCCCTTTCTGAACTTGTCAGCACTTCTTCATAACTGGTAGGCTCCTCATCATCAATGAGTAACACGTCATTCGATTCACTTACGAGAAATCCATATCTCTCAGGAATATTGCGTGTTCTACCAGATCTACGAAGATATGGTGTTACAATAGGTCCAGCCGATTGCTCATCACTATGAGTTGTCAGCTGTTGTGCTTCACCAGGTATCTCATTAATGTCTATTTGAGTCTCTCGAGCCTCCTCAAGCTCGATGACACTCCCACTGTTTTCTTGCAAGAGAAACTCTTTCTCTAGAAACACAGCATGCCTTGAAACAAACACCTTTTGTTCCACAGGATGATAGAATTGGTAACCCCTTGTTTCCTTAGGGTATCCAATCAATAGACATTTATCAGACTTAGCATCCAATTTGTCTCATACAGTCTGCTTCACATAAGCAGGACAACCCCATATCTTCAAGTAAGATACATGAGGTTTCTTACTATTCCATATCTCATATGGAGTAGTTGAGACTACCTTGGTAGACATTCTGTTTAACAAGTAAACAGCTGTCTGAAGTGCATAACCCCAAAAGGACTTGGGAAGAGTCGCATGATTCATCATTGACCTGACCATGTCCAACAAGGTCCGGTTACGCCTCTCAGATACACCATTATGCTGTGGTGTATAGGGCGGAGTCCATTGAGACAATATGCCATTGTCTCTTAGATAATCAAGAAACTCTTGACTTAAGTATTCACCACCTCGATCCGATCGAAGTATTTTAATACTTTTGTCATGTTGTTTCTCTACTTCATTTCTGAATTCTTTGAACCTTTCAAAGGCTTGGACTTGTGTTTCATCAAGAACACATACCCAAACCGTGAGTGATCATCGGTGAAGGTAATGAAGTAGCTATAGCCTCCTAAAGCTTGAGTTGACATAGGTCCACATACATCAGTATGTATTAGACCTAGTAACTCTCCCACTCGTTCACCTTTTTCCGTAAAAGGTAACTTAGTCATCTTGCCTTTTAAGCATGATTCGCATGTATCGTATGAATCCAATTCAAACGATTCCAGAATTCCACATCGGTGTAATTCGGACATGCGTTTCTTGCTTACATGGCCAAGACGACAATGCCACATGTAGGAGTCTATGTGATTATCCTTTCGAGCACTCTTGTTGCTCGCTTCGATATTGCAAATGTCACTGGATACGTCCAACGTATAAACACCATTGCTTAAAGTTCCAGTCCCATAAAGAACCCCATTCAAAGTTATGTAACAACAATTGTTACTAAACGTCAAATGGAAACCATTTCTATTTAAACAAGAAATAGAAATAATGTTCTTTATCAACAAAGGAATATAAAAACAATTGTCCAGTTCTAAGACAAGTCCTGCAGGGAGTTTCAACAAATACGTTCCGATGGCGAGTGCAGCAACCTTTGCTTCATTCCCAACACGTAAATTTGACTCTCCCTTGACGAGTCTTCTTCTATTCCTTAGCCCATGTATGTCATTACATATATGTGAGCCACACCCAGTATCCAATACCCAAGTGTCTAAGGAAATAGAATGACAATCAATAAAGAAGATTTCTGAAGAAGATGGGGCATCGGATGCCTTCTTCTTCTTCATGGACTCAAGATAAATCTTGCAGTTTCTTCGCCAGTGGCCTTCCTTGCCACAGTGATGGCAAGTGCCCTTTTGCGCTGGTTCCGCCTTCTTTGCCTTTTTCTTTCCTTTCTTCTGTTCTTTTGCCTTCCTCTTAGAACCTTTCTTTGAGGAATCAACTAACAGAACCGCCTTCTCCTCAAGCTTCACAGAAGGCTCCACAGTCTTCAGCATATTGAGGAGCTCGGGAATGGTGGATTCCAATTTGTTCATCCGATAGTTCATCACAAATTGCGAGAAACTCTTGTTCAAACAATGCGAATTAAGTCTTAACTCATGATCCATCACAAAAGGGTAGCTAGCCGCTCGATGTACCCGTTCATCTTTAGCACAAACTGTACTCTGAGGCAGAACCTTCTTGCATCTTCGTGGTGAAGAGGAGCCTAGAGACCTCGAACCTTTCGGATCTCGCTTGCTCATCGAACAACTCATGAAGATGGAAGACCATAGTGTTAGCATCCATATGCTCATGCTGCTTCTGCAGCTCAGGTACCATCGCCGCTAGCATGATGCAACTCGCCAGCTCAGAATCTGCCACATGCTTCTGATAGACCAACATTTGGTCTGGAGTTGCATCGTCCTTAGGACGGTCAGGAAGAGGCTCTTCAAGGACATATGCAAGCTTTTCCGCCTTGAGAACAATTCTCAGGTTTCTAAGCCAGTCCAGGAAGTTAGGCCCAGTCAGTTTGTTCGAATCCAAAATAGTGCGCAAATTCAAAGACGTCATGATCAATTTATTGACCTAGAAATACAAAACGAGCATATATGAGAAAATGATTTTAAAATGCATCAATATACATTTATAAATCCCATTCATTTTTCGATTTTCAAAAAACCCCAAAATCACTTCGGGAGATCGTAGGTCCATCTCCGAATGGGCTGATATCCATCATAGTTATGAACAACCTTGGAGAGAGTCCAACAAGCCATTCATAACTACGACGGTAGGTATCATCTATACCGATTGCATATCACGTATATGCAACTATCACAATGTGCTATCAACTAATTGAATGTTCACACATACATCGGGTTGTTAACACATTAACAAGTATGCATCATATGCATAGCACCCAACTTCACCTCCCTTTACATCGACCTTGGAGAGAGTCCAACAAACCGATGCTCCAGGTTAAAGCCAACCCATTAATCAGGACATAGTTTTAATATGGTTAGAGCGCATTCAACCAATTAGCCCAGCTTGGAGAGAGTCCAACAACCAAAGCTAACGATTGACCTCTGACTCTTACCATATTAGTATTAAACTATTCCATGGTTTGAACATATTCAGGTTCGAGCCGGGCTTGGAGAGAGTCCAACAACCCAAACAAGAAACAGAACTCTGGTTCTAACCATATTAATGAAAGGTGTAGGCTTTAATATTGATTAAGGGTTTTTATGTCTCATCCTCTTTGCATGCAAATAACTATTATCTACATGGCATGGCATACATGGCATACATCTTACATGTCACGACACGCATGGCATAATGTTATGCATCTAATGCAATTACATGGCATACAATTATGTCATGTATATAATTTCCTTATATGTCATAACTATTTATGGAAATAAAATATGTTTAAGATTTGATTCTCCAAATCAAATCATAATTAAATTAGGAAACAAATTTCCAAATCTAATCACATATTTTATTCATGGAATTATTTGATTAAGGAAAATCTATTTAGGAAACCAATTTCCTAAATCTTTAAAACTACTTATGGAAATTAAATATTTTAAGATTTGATTTCCCAAATCAAATCATGATTAAATTAGGAAACAAATTTCCAGAATCTAATCAAATATTTTATTTATGGAAAATATAAATTTCCATAAATACTTCCAACTTTTCAAAAGTGGAAGATTTCCATAAATACTTCTAGACTTTCCAAAATTGAAAAATTTCCATAAATACTTCTAAATTTCCAAAATTTAGAAAACTTCCAGAAATACATTATGACTATCGCAAAACCATTTTACGATTATGTCGAAACACAACCTGGGTTCTGATACCACTATTGTGTTTCCGGCACCGCGGCGTGTGTGTGTTCGATCATGTTTCGTAAACATGAGCACAGCGGAAGCAATAAAAATAATAAATACTCCTATTTATTACAACACACACAACACACGCATGCTATTACAACAAGTGTAGACATAACCGTAAATTAAAATTGCAATAAAAGGAAATTAAACTACGTTATACCTTTCGTATGACGTGTAGCGGGAACGGCATCAACCGGAACGATCCTCGTAAGAATCGTCTCTATCCGTATCCACGCCGAGCTCCTCGGGATGACTTCGCCAAGCCACGAGCTTCGTCTTCGTACGGGTTACTAGCCTCGTGTTGAAGACGACGTGATCGAGAGATGATCACGATCCGAATCCAAATTCAGACCTAAAACAAGTCCCCAAGACTTGCTTCTCCGGAGAGGTATTCGTCAACCGATTGACGAATCCTTCATCCTCCACCTCAGAGGATTATCGGAGATCAAATCCCCGGTATGTTAGCCGCTGTCGGAGCACTAACCGTCGTCCAAACGACGCTCCGACGAGAGGAGAAGAAGCTGTCCAGAAAACTGGACAGCTTGGTGGAGGAGATAGGCGGCCAAAACAAGGAGACAAAGCTCACCTTGATGCGAACCTTTTAGGGCTCCGGAGGGTCGCGGAGGTTCACGGCTGGAGCTTGGGCGCCGACAAGGGTCTTGACGGCGGCACAATCAAGGCGGCAAGGAGCTTGGGCGGCACAACCAGGTTGGGCGGCAACTCCTTGGAGGCTAGGGTTTTGATTTTGGATTAGGGTTTAACAATCCCTTAAGCCCACTTTTATAGAGAACTAATTCTCTTAATGGTTAATGGATCATATCCATAAAGCCCGTTAACCCGCTCCATTAAGATAAGTTAAAATAAACCAAACCATAATGGTTTATTTTAAGTTAAAACGAACCGAACCAACTTTTGGTTCATTCGTTTAAAATAAACCAAACCCTTTGGTTTATTCTTATCCATTGGATTAGAACCAAACCATTTTGGTCCATCCATTACGTCTTCATAAGACACAGCCCATCCACGCTTCCATTGCGACTGAAACAATTTCATGCTCGCTTTATGTTTGGTCCAACCAAACATAGTTTCTCTCGGTCTGAGAATCTCATTCTCAAGCTCGTTTTAAATCCTTTTCTGTACCTTCCTCATCTTGACGTGGAATTCAAGGAGTCCTAGCACACTCAAGATTGTCTTTTCTCCACCTATTTCTTGTGTGGATACCAATAGAAGAGTGTACACTTGACACTCTCGAGTTCCGGCAATCCATTTGGACGAGCGGGATAAGCGAAGGGCATCACTTCAAGGGTAAACTCTTATCATGTAGACCTAGAGTAGATCTAAAGGTTTTAAACACGTACATGTATTTTTATTTACCTTCGCACGGATCCGTGGTCGACTTCCGGGGTTTCCGCAATGCAAAAAGCGATTTTTTTGGCTTGGATTGTCCAACACAAATAAGGAAATTCGATTTGGAAATTTCCTAATATGATTAGGAAATTACAATTTAGGAAATTTGTTTCCTAAATTAAATTTGACTTTCCTTAATTAACACTTTCCATAAATAAAATTTGTGATTAGATTTGGAAATTTGTTTCCTAATTTAATCATGATTTGATTTGGAAAATCAAATCTAAAACATATTTTATTTTCAAAATAATTATGACAAATAAGGAATCTATTTGTACATGTCATAATTGTATGCCATGTAATTTCATTAGATGCATATCATTATGTCATGCGTGTCATGACATGTAGATGTATGTCATGTGTGTCATGTCATGTAGATAATAGTTATTTGCATGCAAAGAGGATGAGACATTAAATCCCTTACAGAACATTAAAGCCTACACCTTCCATTAATATGGTTAGAACTAGAGTTCCTTTTCTTGTTTGGGTTGTTGGACTCTCTCCAAGCCCGGCTCAAACCTAAACATGTTCAAACCATTGGAATTGTTTATTACTAATATGGTAAGAGTCAGAGGTCAATCATTAGTTTGGGTTGTTGGACTCTCTCCAAGCCTGGCTAATTGGTTGAATGCGCTCTAACCATATTAAAACTATTTCTCGATTAATGGGTTGGCTTTAACCTGGAGCATCGGCTTATTGGACTCTCTCCAAGGTCTATGTGAAGGGAGGTGAAGTTGGGTGCTATGCATATGATGCATACTTGTTAATGAGTTAACAACCCGATGTATGTGTGAACATTCAATTAGTTGATAGCATATTGTGATAGTTGCATATATGTGATATGCAATTGGTATACTTGATACCTACCATCGTAGCTAAGAATGACTTGTTGGACTCTCTCCAAGGTTGTTCTTATCTATGTTGGATATCAACCCATTTGGAGATGGACCTACGATCTCCCAAATTAATTTTGAGGGTTTTTGAAATTCAAAAAATGAATGGATTTTGTAAATGTATGTCGATGCATTTTAAAATTATTTTCTCATATATGCTTGATTTGTATTTCTAGGTTAATCGCTTGATCATGATGTCTTTGAATTTGCGCTCTATTTTGAATTCGAATAAATTGACTGGGCCAAACTTCTTGGACTGGCTTAGAAACTTGAGAATTGTTCTCAAAGTGGAAATGCTTGCGTATGTCCTCGAAGAGCCTCTTCCCACCTGTCCTAGTGATGATGCAACTCTGGATCAATTGTTGGCCTATCAGAAACATGTGAGTGATTCTAAACTAGTGAGTTGCATCACACTAGTCGTGATAGTACCTGAGCTGCAGAAGCAGCATGAGCATGTGGATGCTCATACCATAGTCTTTCATCTTTATGAGTTATTTGATGAGCAACTGAGATTCGAAAGGTTCGAAGTCTCCAAGCTCCTCTTCACCTCTGAGATGCAAGAAGGTTCATCTATGGTACTGCTTGACATGCTGAAAACTGTAGAGCCTTCTGTGAATCATGAGAAGGGGATAGTGTTGTTAATTGATTCCTTGAAGAAAGGTTCTAAGAGGAAGTCAAAGGAACAACATAAGGGGAAGAAGAAAACGGCTAAAAAGGCAGAACCAGCTCAAAAGGGCACTTGCCATCATTGTTGCAAGGAGGGCCATTGGCGAAGAAACTGCAAGATTTATCTTGAGTCCATGAAGAAGAATAAGGCATCTGATGCCCCATATTTTTCATGTATCTTCGTTATTGATTGTCATTCTATTTCCTCAGACACTTGGGTATTGGATACTAGGTGTGGCTCACATATATGTAATGACATACATGGGCTAGGAAATAGAAGAAGACTCATCAAAGGAGAGTCAAATTTATGTGTTGGGAATGGAGCAAAGGTTGCTGCACTCGCCATCGGAACGTATTTATTGAAACTCCCTACAGGACTTGTCTTAGAATTAGACAATTGCTTTTATGTTCCTTCGTTGATAAAGAACATCATTTCTATTTCTTGTTTGAATAGAAATGGGTATCATTTAAATTTTAGTTGTTATTACATAACTTTGGATGGTGTGCATTATGGGACTGGAACATTGTGCAAAGGTATATATATGTTAGACATATCCAGTGACATTCTCAATATCGAAGCGAGCAACAAGCATGCTCGAAAAGATAATCAATTAGACTTCTACATGTGGCATTATCGTCTTGGCCATGTGAGCAAGAAACGCATGTTTGAATTACACCGATGTGGAATTATGGAATCATTTGAATTAGATTCATACAATACATGTGAATCATGCTTAAAAGGCAAGATGACAAAGTTACCTTTTACGGGAAAAAGTGAACCGGTGGGAGAGTTGCTTGGTCTAATACATACTGATGTATGCAAACCTATGTCAACTCAAGCTCTAGGGGGCTATAGCTACTTCATTACCTTCACCGATGATTACTCATGGTTTGGGTATGTGTTCTTGATGAAACACAAGTTTGAAGCCTTTGAAAGGTTCAAAGAATTCAAAATTGAAGTAGAGAAATAACTTGGCAAGTGTATTAAAACACTTCGATCGGATCGATGTGGTGAATACTTGAGTCAAGAGTTTCTGAATTATCTAAGGGACAATGGTATATTGTCTCAATAGACTCCGTCGTATACACCACAGCATAATGGTGTATCTGAGAGGCAAAATTGAACCATGTTGGACATGGTTAGGTCGATGATGAATCACGCGAATCTTTTCAAGTCCTTTTGGGGATATGCACTTCAGACTGCTATTTATTTGTTAAACAGAGTCCCGACCAAGGTAGTCTCTACTACTCCATATGAGATATGGAATAGTAAGAAACCGTATTTATCTTACTTGAAGATATGGGGTTATCTTACTTAAGTGAAGCGAACTGTATCAGACAAACTAGATGCTAAGTCTGATAAATGTCTATTTATTGGATACCCTAAGGAAATGAGGGGTTACCAATTCTATCAACCCTTGGAACAAAAGGTGTTTGTTTCAAGGAATGTTGTGTTTCTAGAGAAAGAGTTTCTCTTGCAAGAAAATAGTGGGAGTGTCATTGAACTTGAGGAGGTTCAAGAGACTCCAGTAGACATTGAGGAGATACCTAGTCAAGCACCTCGATCGATGACTCATAGTGATGAGACATCGACTGAACCTATTGTGACACCACATCTTCGTAGATCTGATAGGACACGCAACATTCCTGAGAGATATGGATTTCTCGTAAGTGAATCGAACAATGTGTTACTCATTGATGATGAGGAGCCTACTAATTATGAAAAAGTTTTAAAAAGTTCAGAAAGGGAAAAATGGCTTGAGGCTATGAAGTCAGAAATGGATTCCATGTATAAAAATCAAGTTTGGAACTTGGTGGACCCACCTGAAGGCATTAAGCCTATAGGGTGCAAGTGGGTTTTCAAGAAGAAAATCGACATGGATGGTAATGTGATTACCTTTAAGGCTAGATTAGTGGTGAAAGGCTATCGTCAAAAACAAGGTGTTGATTATGATGAGACCTATTCATCGGTAGCTATGCTTAAATCCATTCGGATGCTCCTAGCCATAGTGGCTCATTATGATTATGAGATATGGCAGATGGATATGAAAATGACTTTCCTTAACGGAAACCTACTCGAGGGTGTGTATATAATATAGCCTGAGGGTTACACATCGATTGATAAAACCAAGGTATGCAAACTTCGATGGTCCATATATGAATTGAAGAAAGCATCCAGGAGCTGGAATATTCGTTTTGATGAGGCAATCAAAAGGTTTGATTTCTCACAAAATCCGGACGAACCTTTTGTGTACAAGAAGGTTAGTGGGAGTGCAGTCGTGTTCCTAGTATTGTATGTCGATGACATATTACTTATAGGAAACGATATTTCTATCTTACAATCAGTTAAAATTTGATTATCCAAAACATTCTCCATGAAAGACTTGGGAGAAGCAACCTACATCCTCGGGATCAAGATCTATAGAGATAGATCGAAACGGTTGCTTAGTCTTTCGCAGTCTACATATATAGACTAAGTGTTAAAAAGGTTTAGCATGTTGAAATCCAAGAAAGGTTTCCTTCCCATTAGGCATGGGATACACCTTTCGAAGTCTATGTGTCCGCGCACAGAAGACGAGAGGATTTGCATGAGTAAGATTCCCTATGCATCTACAAAAGGATCTATCATGTATGTTATGTTATATACGAGGCCCGATGTATCGTATGCTCTGAGTGTCATGAGCAGATATCAGTCTGATCCAGGAATGGATCATTGGACGGTTGTTAAGACAATCCTTAAGTACTTAAGAAGAAATAAAGATGTGTTCCTAATATATGGAGAAGGTGATATGGTAATACGTGGGTATACGGATGTCAGCTTCCAGACAGACAAGGATGATTCCAAGTCTTAGTCTGGGTACGTATTTACCTTAAATGGAGGCGCAATAAGTTGGAAAAATTCTAAGAAAGACACTATAGCGGATTCTGCCACTAAGACAGAATACATTGCAGCTTTGAAAGCAGTAAAGGAAGCGGTTTGGATCGAGAAGTTCATCTCTGAACTTGATAAGGTCTCATCAACGATCCAAACATGTGCTTCACCGCTATCATTTGATCAGGGAGATCATCAGTAGAAAGAAAATACAAATAAAAAAGATTCCCACTGAAAGAAACTTAGTGGACCCTTTAACTAAGGCCTTCCCTCAAAGTAAGTTTGAGGGTCATGTTAGAGCTTATGGTATTAGATACCGTGGCGATTGGCATTAGGCCAAGTGGGTGTTTGTTAGTAATATATGAGAGGTGTCCTAAGGCAATCGCCTTATGGTTGTACCATTTATTTGATAAATAAAAATTCACTATTTGAGTATACATATTTTCATGTATTTGATTGGATCTTAAACTCATTTATTGAATATCCACAATACGATTCACAACATGAGAGAATTTGTGATTGGATCACAACTAGTAAGTATCTCTACATGTGTAATTGTGATGTATTGGAATTATCCCTAGCCGATGAATTGATGGATTCGGACGCCATTGATTCTGTTAAGACTAGCACGAGGTATACTCTATGGTTTATCCAAGCAGTTGTTCCTCACTGGCTGGTGACATTGGGATGTTCTTTGACATCTTAAACAAGCATCTCCGAGAAGATACGGACCCGGGATGATTGGGTATAAGTCAAAGTGGTCGAAGGTATTTGAATAGCCTTTAGAAGATTCACCGCTCCTTGCGAGGAGATGTATACCCTATGGCCTCTCGTCGGATTGTTACTAAAGTTTTTGGCCAGAGCATTACATGTTTAGAGTATGATACTCTTGGATACATGTGTAGTAACTAGAATCCAGAGGATAAGGGAGTAATACTTGGGCTAGGTGTGACGTAGTCAACCTAGTGGGGACTGACACAATAGACCATGTCTCGAACTAAGTGGGTATAAGATGAGTGAAAGGAATGGAGCACAATTCATTGTAGTTGTTGAATGGTTTCAGAAATGGTTCTGGGATCAACCATTGATTTTCCAGTTAATTGGGGATCATGATGTACTAGTATGTGCCACTCATGATCGTTCTATAATTAATGGTTAATTATAGATGACCAACATAAACCAAGAACCTATTTGGTCACACGCACAACGAGTGTAATCCAAAAGATTTAAAACGAGTTTGAGAATAGGATTCTCAGATCGAGAGAGACTTGGGTTGATTGGACCAAACAAAGAGTGAGTATGAAATTGTTTCAGTCACATTGGAAGCATGGATGGGTCGAGTCTTATGAAGACATGATGGATGAACCAAATTGGTTTAGTTCTAATCCAATGGTGGAAAATAAACCAAAGTGGTTTGGTTTGTTTTAAATGAATCAACCAAAGTTGGTTCGGTTCATTTTAACTTAAAATAGACCAATGCAATTTGGTTTATTTTAACTTAAGTTATTGGAGCGGATTAACGGGTTTTGGTTATGAATCAATAACCGTTAGGAGAATGTGTTCTCTATAAAATCACGGCTTAAGGGTTTTTCGTAGAGAATTAATTGGTTCAAGGGTTTTGGAAACCCTAGCCTCCTTTCCTTCTCCTCCTTCTCACCCAAGCCAAGGTGGTTGTCACCCACCTTTGTGCTACCGCCACCCATTGGAGCGTCTGCCTCTCTTTGCACTTGACCATCCACGGTATTGGTGTCCCTTGGCGACCCTCATCGTCGGCCAACCTTTCTTACACGGCGACCAAGAATGGACGAGCCTTTGGCTGGCCCCTTCTTCCTCCACAACAAGTTGTCCAGTTTTGGACAGCTTGATCTCCTTCGCATGGAGAGGCCATTTGGTCAGTGTTTTGTGCTCCAACAGCGGTCTACTTGCCAGAGATTGGATATCCGGCAATCCTCATAGGTGGAGGGTTAAGGTTTCGTCAAACGGTTGACGAAAACTGCTTCTGACAAGCGAGTTTGTGAAACTCGTTTAGGGATCCGAATTTATTTCGGATTGTGATCATCTCTCGGATCACATCGTCTTCGACTCGAGGCTAGTGACTTTTGCGAAGACGAGGCTTGTGGCTTTGTGAAGCTATCCCGATGATACTCAGTGTGGATACGGATAGAGGCGATTCTAGCAAGGGTCGCTACGGTTTATGTCATTTCCACTACCCGTGATCCATCAGGTATACCTAGTATAAGTTTCCTTTTATTGTAAAATTTTAAATAGTGATTATGTCTACACATGGTGTTTCCTGCATGCGTGTGATGTGTGTGTTATAATAAATTAGATTTATTTCTTCTGTTGTGTGTATGTTTACGAAACATGTTCGAACACACACTCGCCGCAGTGCCAAGGAAACCCAACACAGATTCCTGACAATTTATTCATAATAGTTGTGGTAAATACACAATGTTAATCTAAGCTGAAAGATTTCTAAAAAAAATCAAGTAGGTTTTCCAAGGGACAATTATACACCCTAAACCATATATGATAAAATTTGGAGGTAAAGAATGAATCTTATAAATCTTTTTATGCAACAGTATAAGATGGATACTCACGAATCTACACATACCTGTACTACTTCCCACACAATATTTTTTCTACCTTTCCTCCACTTGTTTGAATTAAACAATCTTAAAGCCCTTCATACATTTGACATATGAGTATTTTATTGACTAAATTAAATACTTAAGAAAAAAATATGAACTAATATTTCCATTATATATTTCCAATCTTCATCGTGAATGTGATGACTTAAAGAATCCAACAAATATATAATCTCCTTGTATGATTCATTGACCGTACCATGAGAATCCAATGTAGGCAACTAGCTAAAAAAAATCCAATTGGCTTTGTGGACCAAATTTTGAAAATTTAGAGGTCCTAAAGTATATATACATACCCATCATTGAGTTTGGCAGTGAGAGTATTTGCTATGGCAAGAGGAAGAAACAGAAGGGATTGTTAAGAGAGAGAAAACTAAGTTAACAATTATGGGATAACTTATAGTACTTTGCTTTCGCTATCAACAAAAAATTCATCAAAGTTAACAAAAATGTAATGGTGAAGATTTTAGAGGTGCATAGGTGCGAGATCTATAAAATCTACAAATAAGAAAACCAGAATAAGTAGATACCATGCACATTCCAATTTTTAAACCTTTGGGTTCATCGCAGAGGTGAGCAAGGATCATTCTTCCCTATCAAAATAACAATATTAGTTTCCAAGTTCCATGCTGACAAAACTGAAGCATAGCTTTCATGAAACTTATAATGAATTATTTACTAAGAAGTAGAATCGAATCAAGAATAATCATTGTCTATGAACTTTTTTTTAAAGACAATGCTTTCCTAAAAACTGTCATATATACTAAAAAATATGCTCATATACAACGCTTCTTAAAAAACATTGTCTTTTACTACTAAAAAAAGGTCAAAGACAACGCTATTTAAAAAGCGTTGTCTTTAACCCAAAAAAAACACTAATACACAATGGTTTTGCAAAAAACGTTGTCTATGATAACTAAAAAATAGACAACACTTTACAATAAAAGCGTTGTTAAACTAAAAACAACAATTCTTTACACTAAAAGCGTTGTTAAACTAAAAACAACAATGATTTTCATAAAAAGCGATGTCTTTTAAGTGTTGTGTATTATCTTATTTGTTGTAGTGAACCCTGCATTAATTTCCCTAATTCAAAAGAATTATTTTGAAGGAACTCGGATTGCGGAACCCTACCAAAACCTTGAGGAGTTCCTTGCATACTGTGCCACGGTGCAGTATGAAGGGGTTCTAGCAGATGTCATTTAGCTCATTACTTTCCCATTCTCTCTAAAAGGAGAGGCCAGACAGTGGATGCGAACCTTACCAGAAAGGAGTATAACAATGTGAGAGCACCTGGAATGTCTATTTCTAGACAAATACTTACCGCCAAGAAAAACATCTTACTTAGGGATAAAATCCTTGCTTTTAAGTAGGACCACGGAGAGACTTTAGCTAAGGCATGGGAGAAATTCTAGGAGTTGATACTTTGATGTCCGCATCACGGATTATAGGATTGGCTGCTCATTCACATTTTTTATTCTAGAATTTCTGGCTTAGCTAAAGAACTCTTAGACACAACTGCACAGGGGGGGAGGGGTATTGATGAAGAAGAGCATGGATGAGGCCTATCGCATCATAGATGTAGGGGATCCTTTGGATGGCTAGAGGGGGTGAATAGCCTCTTTCGATTTCTACAAGATGTTAGAAGAAAAAAACACAATAATACAATTAAGAATGAAATCAAAAGACAATAAGAGCAATGCTAACAAAGATGTTTAACGTGGTTCGGAGATGATGCTCCTACTCCACGGCAATCTGTAAGGTGGATCAACCCTAGCAAGTTTTTACTAAAGTCTCCTTTTGATTATCACACCAAGGTGGAGAAGCCTTCTTAAAATCACACTCTTATTCTTACAAGATGATTGAATTAAATTTGGGAAAAAGAGATTAAGAACACTAGAAATCTTGGAGAAGACTTGGTGAGCTTGAGAGTAAAGATTGGAATGAGAGCACTAGCCCTCTCAAGCTCCCCAAGGCCTCTTTTTATAGAGAAAGGCTATTTTTTCTAGTTGAGCATGTTAGTAATCGACTACTTTAACTGTTGATCGAATCCAATGGCTTCAGATGATGCCTGATCTACGGTCATCACAGCTCAACGTTCACTTGATCAGTTTACTAATCAAGCCAACAGTTGACTGCTCCAAGAAATCAGTCGACTAAAAATACTTTTGTGCCCATGCCCACTTATAACAATTGACTGCCAGGATATGGCAGTCGATTGATTGTGGACTAGTCGACTGTCAAACCTTGGCAATCGACTGATAGGCCACAAAACTTAACTGACTTTAATTGACTGCCTGACCAGTCGACTAGGCCATAACCCTAATCGACTATTCAAGCCTTCTGGACCCTCGAATGATGAACATTCGAGACCAGTCGACTGGTATAAGTCATAAGTCGACTGATATACTTCAAGTATGATTAATTCATACTTGAAAACCTACCCTAAGCCTAGACTTAATCTTCTAGCTTCTCCATCATCCTTGCACCTCCATGATCCCTTTGAGTCCACGACTCCTTCATCCTCGCGCTTGCCTTCAGAAGATTTCCTCAATTTCATCATGCTTTGGGTTTTTTCTTTGCCAAAGTCCACTTGGACTTTACGCTGCCAAGATTACATGCTTGGACTTATGCTGCCAAGACCTTGCCTTTGGACTTCCTTTGCCAGGGTACGCTTGGACTTTATGCTGCCAATACTACATGCTTGGACTTATGCTGCTAAAACCTTCCCCTGGACTTTCCTTGCCAATATTCACACTTGGACTTCTCTTTACCAAGTCTTCACACTTGGATTTTCCTGTCACTTAACATATTCATGGTTAGATCATAAATATTGTCTAACTATAAATGATTATCCATACATCAAAATACATAAATGCTTGGGGCATTGTTGCGCCAACAATCTCTCCCTTTTTATGTTTAACAATCATTTACATTAGGTCTTGAAATATGCAATAAAAGCATCATAAATCCAATATGTAATTCTAACTTAAATTCTCCTTTCTTCCCCTTTGACACACATCAAAAAGAGAAAGGGACATAAACAATAAGTACATTGATGAGTAAGATTGGTTATGCCTTGAACTAAGGTACAAAATAGACATAAAGCTCCCCCTTAATCCAAGACATATTTTGTCATGTGTGAATGATATGTTGAGCAAATTAGAAAATCATAAATGAAAATAAATCCTAACTTTGCACCAACAATAAAACATATGCATTTTAGGTTATGGGAATAGATAAGTTCATGAAATGCTCTCCCTTAACCCTTGCATTAATTTAGTCCTATTCCTCCATAAAAGTTATCATATTACCACTGTACAAATCATATTATGGAGTTAGGACACCTAGGATTGAACTCTAGGCAAGTAAACAAAGCTGATTTGTGAAACAATCAGTGTAGCAGTCGACTGGACACTGAAGTAGTCGACTACTATCCCTGAGACGCCTAGTTCAAGTTTTTAGCCCAAATTTAGAAATACATAAATTATTAAAGAAGTGTAAAAAATTCATGAAATTTTGTGGACACATTTGTCAAGTCATTTTGTATCAAGGAAAAATAATTTGAAAAATATATCTTTTCCATATTTTGAAATTGACAAAACATTGAAAACTAGCAAAAGCCTTAAGGATTTTCAAAACTTTATATCACTTTTTCCTACCAATTGAAAAACTATTTTTTAAAATATGATAAACATCATTTAAAAGATATTTTGTTTGACATTTCCAATCATATTCTTAGAGCTGTGTGCACATCAATTGTACACAAGCCTTCCCAATGATTGATCCAATTAAGGATCAATATCTCTAGATGACACTTTGGTTCATAGTAATGCATCATAACAAGCATGATGAACCAAGTGCATCTTCCTAACATCTCACATGATGTCTAAGTGGCTCAATACAAAAATTATGGAATCTTAGTTGTTTTGTGAGATGGTTTGAGGTATAGTTCTTGATTTTGCTATAGGATCATGCAAACTTATACCACTACTCTACAAAACACATTTCAAGTTCTCTCCTAAGTGATGAAAAATCTGCTTCGGGGAGAGCCTTGATGAAAATGTCGACAAGGTTGGACTTATATTCAATATAATCAAGTTCAATGTCCCCCTTTGCCACATGATCTCTAATGAAGTGATGCTTCACTTCAATGTGTTTGGTCCTAGAGTGATGTACCAGATTCTTAGTCAAATTGATGGTACTCACATTATCACAATAAATTTTAATGTGGGAGTAATGTAGCTCATAATCTTCTAGAGTATGTCTCATCTAAAGCAATTGAGCGACGCAACCACCCATGGCTACATACTCGGCCTCGGTGGTGGATAAAAAAACACAAGGTTGCTTCCTACTACTCCAACTAACTAGGGAGGATCCAAGGAATTGGCATCCACCACTAGTACTCTTCCGATCCAATTTGCAACCCGCATAATCAGAATTGGTGTACCCGACCAAGTGAAAAAACCTAGTCCTAGGGTACCAAAGTCCTACACCTAGTGTGCCATTACTGTATCTTAAGATTCTTTTAACAACTACTAAGTTAGACTCTTTGACACAAGAGTGGTATCTTGCACACACACCTACTGCAAATAAAATAACAGATTTACTAGCGGTTAGGTATAGTTGGCTACCAATCATACTCCTATAAAGTTTTAAGTCAATTGATTTACCTTCAAGATCATTGTCTATCTTAGTGTTAGTTGCCATAGGAGTGGTTACTACCGTAGCATTTTCCAAACCAAATTTCTTGATCATTTCTTTTGCATATTTGGTTTGGTATATATGGATTCTCTCATTAGTTTTTTAACTTGTAGGCCTAAGAAGAAATTTAATTTCCCAACTAGACTTATTTCAAATTTATTTTCCATTATTTTAAAAAAGTCTTGGAGGAGATCATCATTTGTTGACCCAAAAATGATATCATCAACATACACTTGAGCAACAAAGATGTCTTTTGACTTTGACTTTATAAATAGAGTTTGATCAACTTGACCTCTTCAAAAGTCCTTAGAGATTAAGAAAGATGATTGGTGGGGTTGGGGTTTTTTCTGATCAGATTAAAGCTTTTCTCGGGCAGTTTAGGCGATTCCCGAGCAGTATGTTTATTTCCCGAGTAGTGTATGGGGTTCCCGAGCCCAGTAAGGAAGAATAGTGCAGTGTTGTTCATAAGTGAAGTATGGTGTGGACAGGGCAGTAAGTGCTTTTCCCGAACAGTGTATGTATTTCCCGAGCAGTGTATGGGATTCCCGAGCCCGATAACGAAGAGTAGTGCAGTATTGTTCAGAAGTGAAGTATGGTGTTGACAGGGCATTAAGTGTTTTCCCGAACAGTGTATGTGTTTCCCAAGCAGTATATGGGATTCCTAAGCTCTGGTAAGGAAGAGTAGTGCAGTATTATTCAGAAGTGAAGTATGGTATTGATAGGGTAGTAAGAGCCTTTCCCGAACAATGTATGTGTTTCCTGAGCAATGTATGTATTTTTCGAGCAGTGTATATATTTCCCGGATAGTATATGAGATTCCCGAGCCCAGTAAGGAAGAGTAGTGCAGTATTGTTCAGAAGTGAAGTATGGTGTTGATAGGGTATTAAGAGCCTTTCTCGAACAGTGTATGTGTTTCCTGAGCAATGTATGTGTTTCCCGGGCAGTATATGGGATTCCCGAGCCTAGTAAGGAAGAGTAGTGCAGTATTCTTTACAAGTGAAGTATGGTGTTGATAGGGAAGTAAGAGCCTTTTCTGAACAGTGTTTGTCTTTACCGAATAATGTATGTGTTTCCTGAGCAGTGTATATGCTTCTCGGGCAATTTATGGGATTCCCGAGCCTAGTAAGGAAGACTGGTGCAGTATTGTTCACAAGTGATGTTAGTTATAGCCCTAGAACCAATCATGTGATGGTTGAATAGGGAACATTTTGTATCATATTCTATAAAGGCAAAAGATTGGTTATTATATTTACGTCTTGCTTGTGCCAGCTAAATTAAATATAATAATGCCCTAGAAAAGTAGGTTCTTATCTACAGCACATCAATTGGTAGAATTGATTATGAGAGGCTGTAGAGGACACTTTCCTAAATGTTCCTAGTCAAGTATTAATATGCAAGGGCAATATTACTACATAAAGACTAGCATGTAGGTCAATTGATGACTTGATCTCACAAGTCGTGGATATATGATATCAAGTTGACACATGGGTATATATTAGAGAATATATACTGAACTGACCCTCCATGAGAAAGTTTCATGGATCGTCATATGAGTGTCATAAACTTTCTCATGTGACTATTGGTATGAATAGTCCTCAAACCTGAAGTCACTACGGTTCCCTACATAAGGAGTTATGTACTTTGGTATCGTCAAACGTCACCCGTAACAGGGTGGACCATAAAGGCGATTACTGGGTATATAACAAATTATGCGGAGGGATGTGAGTGATGTAGATGGGATCTATCCCTCCCATATGACGGGAGTGATATCTGTGGTCCCCTTGATTGAGTAGAACTACTAAAACGCATGGTCATGCTCGAATGAGTCAATATGAGATATTGAGCTCATTTGTTTGAGTTAGTTTACTCAAGGATCAAGAAACACATAGATTGATCGAGGATGACACGATCTATGCCTCATTGGTCAATCTGATATCAAGGATAGAAGGACACGGTCATACTTTATAGTAGTCACGGAAAGGTTAGTCGGATCTTGACTTATTTCGTAACTTGGGTAGCAATGATGTATTGCTAGATGCCGCTCATTGCTTGTGTATCTAAAAGAGTTTAGAACCACTGCCAACGTTATGAGAGCCTATAGGGTCACACACAGAGCATGATGATTAGAAGAATTAGTGTATTCTAGTTTGACTAGAATAATTTGGGAATAAGCTTAAGTACAAAATGGTTTTTAGAATTTAAGCTTAATGAGAATTTTAGCTTATTGATTTAATGAGATTAATTCAATATGCTAAGCTTATTAATTTAATAAGATTAAATAAATATGTTATCATGATAGCCTAAGCTTAATTGATTTAATAAGATTAATTCAATATGTTACCTTATTGATTTAATGAGATTAATTCAATATGATAACATAAGCTTATTGAATTAATAAGATTAATTCAACATGCATGAATGCCACATAAGCATGCCACCTAGGCATGCCACATAAGCATGTCACATAAGCATACCACCTAATCTTGATGAGGTGGAAGGAGACAAAGGGTTTTGACCTTTGTAACTCCTTGTTTGATTATTTTTCAATGCAATTGATTGCATTGAATGTGATAGGAGGTGAAAGGTTTTTTCAATCCTATAAAACACTCCATGGGGTGGCCGGCCAAACTTGGTGGAAGCTTGAGGCTTGGAGAGAGCTTGGTGGTGAGAGGCTTTGGTTGTGTGGCTTTTGTGAGTGTAGGCTAGCAAGAAGAGTGGTCTTCTTCTTCCTTTCTCTTTTTCTGTACCTTCCTCTCCTTTAGGGACTTCTCTAGCAAGAAGTAAAGGAGAGCTCTTCTAGTTTCTTTTGTGAGACAAGAGCTTGCTCGTGTGGATACATATAGAGGCACGGACATTTGAACGTGCTAAAAGATCCAACAAACCCAAGGAGAAGCGGGATTAAAAAGGGCACGCAACAAAGGTAATATTCTCCTATAAGATAGGTTTTTATTTTAGAGAAATTATTTTTTTTGTACGAGGTTTTCTTTCGCAAGGATCACTTGGAAGGGATCCTATTTTTCCGTTGCGCATATGCTATTTTGCATAAAAATAAAAAAAATAAAAAAAGATCCCTACAGTGGTATCAGAGCCACTTGCGAAAGATCGTATAAAAAAAAATAAAATAGGTTTTCTCTATTTTATATATGATATAGAAGTAGGATAAATTTTATTATGAGTTGATAATTGCATTAGCAATTTTTCAAACATAATAAAATATCCGATGTCTTTTAAAAGTTAAAATTGACATGGTGCATGGTTATGGCCTAGTCCCAACAAGTTTGTGAATGTGTGTGTTGTAATTCTTAATACGGCCTGCGTGTCGTGCCTTTCTCCTAAAATTCTTGTTGTAAAATTAGTTTTAGACTCGAATGTAACTCGAGTATTTCTCCTTTTGTAATATACAAAACAAAGATGGAGGGTCCATTGGAAGATGACGTTACAAGGAGGAAGTCAACAACACAAGACAACCAAAAGGAAGCACTTGGGAGAAGATGCTATCCCTAGGTTGACCAATCAATCTTTTCATTGGCTTGAGAAGATTGTAGAATAAGGGCCATAACCATGACACGCTTAGTTTAATATGTATGTGATGCATGTTAATTTAGCTTATATGTGATGTATGCTAATATGTATGTGATGCATGTTTAAGTTTATTTCTTAATAAGTCAAAAATGATATGCCTACCAAAGTTTGGTACTCACTACTTCCTCGATCATTTGTTGTTGGGTTTGCCAAAGCAAAGCAATGCATTTTATCTTGGAAGAGTGCGAGTGGACAATCGTGATGTCCCGCTATCAAACTTGGTTAAGACTTAATTAAGTTTTTCTTAATTGATTAAGAAAGTAGAGGCATATATTAGCTTTGAACATAAGTTTTAAAAATTAGTTTTGTGTGATTTCCGAACCTCAGCTTTGTCTTAGAAAGTGGTCGTTGCTCCGATATCAAAGAAGGCCTCTATGCCTCACCACGGCCTAGAAGCTGGTTTAGGAATAAGCACTAAACTAATCTAAACTTAACCAAAGCTATTAAAGAGTTACATCAGATGTAATTGGAAAAAGATTGCCTACCTAATCATACTACGTCTTGGGCGATTAGCCAAAGCTAACTCAAGACGAAGTATGATGTGGATCTTTATCCCATATAAATTTATAGCTAAATAGAAGCTAATGATGTAAGAAAAATGTGTTTACCTACATCAATGATTAGCTCATATCAAAGCTATGAGAATTTAGTGGGAGCCTCATTTAATTAAAGGCCTAATTAAATGACTTAGGTATGATACTTAATTTTGCATTTTAATGTTGTAGATCACCATGTCATCTAACACGACACACCCCCTAAACTTGCGATCTATCCTTGACAAAGACAAGCTCAATGGAGCTAACTTTCTAGACTGGTATAGGAACTTGAGGATTATCCTCAAGCAAGAACGTAAACTGTATGTCCTAGAGCAGTCTACCCCTGAAACACCCGCCTGCCACTCGTCTTTGAAAAGGATGCTTATAAGAAGCATCAAGATGACGCATTAGATGTGTCATGTCTTATGCTTGCCACCATGAACTCTGAGCTTCAGAAGCAACATGAGAACATGGATGCCTATGGTATGGTTGAGCATTTGAAACAACTATATCAAGGACAAGCTAGGCATGAGCGTTTTGAAGTGTCTAAGGCTCTTTTTGCATGCAAGATGCAAGAAGGAACACCTGTAGGAACTCACATACTTAAAATGATAGGGTACGTTGAGAACCTTGAAAGACTAGGTTTTCTACTGAGCCAAGAATTGACAACCGATGTTATCCTGCAATCATTGCCGGAAGCATATAATCTATTCGTCATGAATTATAACATGAATGAAATTGATAAGCCTTTGCCTGAGATTCTCATCGTGTTAAGAACTGTTGAACTGAATCTCAAGAAGAAAGTTAGTAATGTACTAATGGTCAAGAAGGGCAAAGGTAAGCGCAAAGACAAGGGTAAGACCCAAGCCAAAGGCAAGGCCAATTCATCCACTTCAAAGGGTAAAGGTAAAGTACCTAAGGAAGGGGACTGTTTCCATTGCGGTGAGACTGGACACTGGAAGCGGAACTGCAAAGTCTACCTTGAGGAAGTAAAGAAGAAAAGAAGTGGGCCTTCTGCCTCAGGTATACATGTTATAGAAGTTAATCTATCTATTTCTTCTACATGGGTATTAGATACCGGATGTGCATCTCACATTTGTACTAATGTGCAGGGACTGAGAAATAGTATACTAATGGTAAAGGGCGAAGTGGACCTACGAGTAGGCAATGGCGCAAAAGTTGCTGCTGTAGCTGTAGGAACATATTCTTTGTCTTTGCCCACTGGGCTTATCTTAGAACTAGAGGAGTGCTTTTATGTACCTGCATTAACGAAGAACATAATTTCTGTATCTTGTTTAGACAAGAAAAACTTTTCTTTTATAATAAAGGACAAATGTTGTTCCATTTATTTGAATGAAATGTTCTATTGTAATGCACCACTTATGAATGGTCTCTATGTTCTAGATTTAGAAAACCCAATTTATAACATAAATACCAAACGGTTCAAATCGAATAATTTGAACAAAATATATCTCTGGCACTATCGCCTAGGTCACATAAATGAAAAACGCATATCCCAACTCCATAAAGATGGATTATTGGACTCATTTGATTTTGAATCATATGAGGTATGCGAATCTTTTCTTTTAGGAAAGATGACTAAAACTCCATTTAGTGGACATGGCGAGAGAGCGATGGACTTGTTAGGACTCATACATTGTATGTGGCCCTTTCAATGTCGAAGCCAGAGGAGGCTATAAGTACTTTATTACTTTCACTGATGATATGAATAGATTTGGCTACTTATATTTGATGAGACATAAGTCAGAATCCTTTGAAAAGTTCAAAGAATTCAAGAATGAAGTACAAAACCAACTTGGTAAGCGTATTAAGCTACTTCGATCAGATCGAGGTGGTGAATACCTTAGTCAAGAGTTTTGTGATCACTTGGCTGAGTGTGGGATAATATTCCAACTCACTCCACCTGGAACACCACAATGGAATGGTGTATCTGAGAGGAGAAATCGTACTCTATTAGATATGGTACGATCAATGATGAGCCAGACTGATCTACCTACTTCCTTTTGGGGTTTAGCTCTAGAGATAGTCGCTTTCACACTTAATCGCGTCCCATCAAAAGCCGTAGAAAAGACACCATATACGTTATGGACTGGGAAGAGTCCCAAAATGTCTTTTATAAAGATTTGGGGTTGTGAAGCTTATGTTAGACGTCAAGTCTCAGATAAACTAGGACCCAAATCAGATAAGTGTTATTTTGTAGGATATCCCAAGGAAACTAAGGGATATTACTTTTACAATCCCACACTTGGCAAGGTGTTTGTTGCCAGAAATGCTGTCTTTCTAGAAAGAGAATTTATTTCTAGAAAAACTAGTGGGAGTAAAATTCATCTTGAAGAAATTCAAGATGAAGATAACACTAAGGCTTCGATGGAAAATGAATAGGCACCACAGAGTGTTATGGATGAGGAAATTGTTACCCAAAGAGTTGTGGAGCAAACACCTGTTCAAGTAGACCAACCTCTTCGTAGATCTGATAGGATCCATCGTCAACCCGAGAGATATTCTTTTCTCTTGACTGACAACGGTGATGTATTGCTTGTCGATCTTGACGAGCCTACATCCTATCAAGAAGCTATGATGAGCCCAGATTCCGAGAAATGGCTAGAGGCCATGAGATCCGAAATGGAATCCATGTACACTAACCAAGTATGGACTTTGGTTGATCCACGAAGGGTAAAACCCATTGGGTGTAAGTGGGTCTTTAAAGTAAAGACTGACATGGATGGTAATAAGCATACCTATAAAGGTAGATTGGTGGCTAAAGGATTCAAACAAATTCATGGTATTGACTATGATGAAACCTTTTCACCAGTTGCGATGCTTAAATCCATTCGGATCATACTTGCTATTGCAGCCTACCACGATTATGAGATCTGGCAGATGGATGTCAAAATCGCTTTTCTGAATGGAAAGATACTTGAGGATGTGTACATGACACACCCTGAGGATTTTGAAGATCCAAAGCATCCTGGAAAGGTATGCAAACTGCAAAGGTCCATTTATGGACTAAAGCAAGCCTCTCGAAGCTGGAATCTTCGATTCGATGATGCAATCAAGGAGTTTGGTTTCATCAAGAATGAAGATGAACCTTGTGTCTACAAGAGAAATAGTGGGAGCACAGTTGTATTTCTTATCTTGTATGTAGATGACATACTTCTCATCGGAAATGATATTCCCTCACTCCAGTCTGTGAAGATGTGGTTAGGGAATTGTTTCTCGATGAAAGACTTAGGTGAAGCTGCCTATATTCTAGGCATCAAGATCTATAGAGATAGATCTAAAAGATTACTTGGCCTAAGTCAGAGTACATACATTGATAAAGTGCTAGATCGTTTTGCTATGCAAAATTCCAAGAAAGGATTTCTGCCTTTATCACATGGTGTGAGTCTTTCGAAGACTCAATGTCCCTCTTCTAAGGAGGAGAGAGATCGCATGGATAAGATCCCTTATGCATCTGCTATAGGGTCTATCATGTACGCCATGCTTTGTACTCGTCCTGACGTCTCGTATGGTTTGAGCATGACGAGTAGATACCAGTCAGATCCAGGTGAAAGTCACTAGATAGAAGTCAAAAATATTCTTAAATACTTACGAAGAACGAAAGAATATTTCCTGATATTTGGAGGCAATGCGGAGCTAACTGTAAAGGGTTACAGTGATGCAAGCTTCCAAACCGACAAGGATGACTATAGATTGCAATCGGGGTACGTGTTTTGCCTGAATGGTGGAGCTGTGAGCTGGAAGAGTTTGAAGCAGGACACAGTTGCTGATTCTACAACAGAAGTCGAGTATATTGCTGCGTCTGATGCAGCAAAGGAGGTTGTTTGGCTCCGCAAGTTCATCAGTGAACTTGGGGTAGTTCCTAGCATTGCAGATCCAATAGACCTCTATTGTGACAACAATGGGGCTATTGCACAGGCTAAGGAACCTCGATCACATCAGCGGACCAAACACATACTGCAGCACTTCCATCTCATTCGAGAGATCATCGATAGAGGAGATGTGAGGATATGCAGAGTACCGACAGAAGCTAACATCGTAGATCCATTGACCAAGGCTTTGGCACAGAGGAAGCATGATGGTCACACTAGGTCACTAGGTATTAGATATTATAGTGATTGGTACTAGTGCTAGTGGGAGATTGTTAGTTATAGCCCTAGAACCAATCATGTGATGGTTGAATAGGGAACATTTTGTATCATATTCTATAAAGGCAAAAGATTGGTTATTATATTTAGGTATTGCTTGTGCCAGCTAAATTAAATATAATAATGCCCTAGAAAAGTAGGTTATTATCTACAGCACATCAATTGGCAGAATTGATTATGAGAGGCTGTAGAGAACACTTTCCTAAATGTTCCTAGTCAAGTATTAATATGCAAGGGCAATATTAATACATAAAGACTAGCATGTAGGTCAATTGATGACTTGATCTCACAAGTCATGGATATATGATATCAAGTTGACACATGGGTATATATTAGAGAATATATACTGAACTGACCCGCCATGAGAAAGTTTCATGGATCGTCATATGAGTGTCATAAACTTTCTCATGTGACTATTGGTATGAATAGTCCTCAAACCTGAAGTCACTACGGTTCCCTACATAAGGAGTTATGTACTTTTGTATCGTCAAACGTCACCCATAACAGGGTGGACCATAAAGGCGATTACTGGGTATATAACAAATTATGCGGAGGGATGTAGATGGGATCTATCCCTCCCATATGACGGGAGTGATATCTGTGGGCCCCTTGATTGAGTAGAACTACTAAAACGCATGGCCATGCTCAAATGAGTCAATATGAGATATTGAGCTCATTTGTTTGAGTTATTTTACTCAAGGATCAAGAAACACATAGATTGATCGAGGATGACACGGTCTATGCCTCATTGGTCAATCTAATATCAAGGATAGAAGGACACGGTCATACTTTATAGTAGTCACAGAAAGGTTAGTCGGATCTTGACTTATTTCGTAACTTGGGTAGCAATGATGTATTGCTAGATGTCGCTCATTGCTTGTGTATCTAAAAGAGTTTAGATCCACTGCCAACATTATGAGAGCCTATAGGGTCACACACAAAGAGCATGATGATTAGAAGAATTAGTGTATTCTAGTTTGACTAGAATAATTTGGGAATAATCTTAAGTACAAAATGGTTTTTAGAATTTAAGCTTAATGAGAATTTTAGTTTATTGATTTAATGAGATTAATTCAATATGCTAAGCTTATTAATTTAATAAGATTAAATAAATATGTTATCATGATAGCCTAAGCTTAATTGATTTAATAAGATTAATTCAATATGTTACCTTATTGATTTAATGAGATTAATTCAATATGATAACATAAGCTTATTGAATTAATAAGATTAATTCAACATGCATGAATGCCACATAAGCATGCCACATAAGCATACCACCTAAGCTTAATGAGGTGGAAGGAGACAAAGGGTTTTGACCTTTGGAATTTCTCCACATGTGGCCGGCCAAACAAGGAGTGTAATTATTTTTCAATGCAATTGATTGCATTGAATGTGATAGGAGGTGAAAGGTTTTTTCAATCCTATAAAACACTCCATGGGGTGGCCGGCCAAACTTGGTGGAAGCTTGAGGCTTGGAGAGAGATTGGTGGTGAGAGGCTTTGGTTGTGTGGCTTTTGTGAGTGTAGGCTAGCAAGAAGAGTGGTCTTCTTCTTTCTTTCTCTTTTTCCCTACCTTCCTCTCCTTTAGGGACTTCTCTAGCAAGAAGTAAAGGAGAGCTCTTCTAGTTTCTTTTGTGAGACAAGAGTTTGCTCGTGTGGATACATATAGAGGCACGGACATTTGAACGTGCTAAAAGATCCAACAAACCCAAGGAGAAGCGGGATTAAAAAGGGCACGCAACAAAGGTAATATTCTCCTATAAGATAGGTTTTTCTTTTAGAGAAATTATTTTTTTTGTACGAGGTTTTCTTTCGCAAGGATCACTTGGAAGGGATCCTATTTTCCCGTTGCGCATATGCTATTTTGCATAAAAATAAAAATAAAAAAAAAGATCCCTACAAGTGAAGTATGGTGTTGATACAACAATAAGAGCCTTTTCTGAATAGTGTATGTATTTTTCGAGCTCTATAGGGGTGAGCAAGGGTAGTGTTGATTAGTGATTAGTATGGCATTGATGTAGTCTATGTGAAATCCCGAGCGGTTAGTATATTTCCCGAATAGTATGTTTATTTATCGAGCTATATGTTCATTTTTCGAGCAGTATGTTCATTTCCTGAGCCATCTATGGGTTTCGGGGTTTCTTTCTGAGTATGGTGAAAAAAGAGGGACAGGGGTAATCTGGAGTGTGGGAAGTAGTAGTAGGAGGTTGAAGATCTGGAGTGTGGGAAGTATTAGTAGGAGGTTGAAGATGATTGGTTTAATATATTTAATCATTTTATTTCTATATTTTATTTAATTACTATGTGGCAAGGAAACATAAGGTGTTTAAAGCATTTAAGAGAGATATTTTGAATTGAAGCGGGAAAAGCAATTACAATCGACAGCTTGGCAAAGGGTAATAAAGTAAATCCACCCCAAGGAGAAGGCGGGGTGAACCATCTATAAAAGGGGCAGAGGTGAAAGGAAGTAGGGGATGGTTGTTCCTTCGCTATTCGGTACCTCAAAGATCTTCTTCTCACTTCTTCTTCTTCTTTCCTTCTACATTGTTATTTTCTTCATACTCTTACTGACTTGAGCATCGGAGTGGTCGCACTGAGAAGCTGACCTATCTCTAACCCTCCTTCTCACAAAGTGGTTGATCTAGCTCTATTCCTTGGATCCAAGGTGATTCAAGAGGAAGATATCTTTTCATCTCATCTTTAACCATCTTTGGTGACAGATCCAGCAATTCACAAGAAGGGGGAGGGAGATCTTGGCAGGCTGAAGAAGTGAACACCATCAAATTGGCATTGTCTATGGGAATCGAACAAAAAGTCATGATGGTGAACACTAGGAGGACGTTGATGGAGCCGATGGAGGAGGAGAAATCTATCTCCTATACTTCCATGGGAGGCACCAGCAAAAGGCATCACAAACCCTTGTATAGGGAGGATCTTATGCAAATAATGGCCGAGATGATGGATCAAATGTCACAGAGGGCCACCCCAAAGAAGATTAAAGAGGATGATGTATCTGATGATGACTGTGAAGATGAGATTGTTAGAGTCTCTCATCCGAAGAATGATTCCTCTCGCATCTGCAAACAAGAAAAGGGGAAGAAAAATAAGTGTGTAGCTCCTCTTGAGAGTGCACAACCTGAAGGGGATGTGCATGTTGTAAGCACCATTGTCTTAATAGAAGAGTCAAGTCCCTTTACTGAGGATATATTGAACGAAGAATTGCCCCGGCATTTTCAAATGCCTTAGATGCCTGAATATACTGGTTCTTTTGATCCTAAGGATAATTTAAGTAGATTTGAAAATTTTGCTTTGTTGTACTGCTATACTGATGGAGTAAAGTGTCGAGTGTTGATGAACGTGAGCACGACCTCCAATCTTCGACTAGAATCGTCAAGGACTTAAAGCACGCGCTTGTGCTCAACACTCGCAAGTGCACGAATGTCGTCAAGAAATAAAAGATGTATCGATCCCACAAAGACTTAGATTCGAATATCATTTGTTCAGTGGATATTGTTGTTCGAAGTAAAGGTTACGAGGTCGACGGTAGTCCTAACTCAAGTACGGTATCACTTGTAGAAAGCAAAGGTAGATTTGAAGTTCCCTAAAAGGTTTCTAAGATTTTGGTTTCACTTGTGCATCGTGGAACATGCTATCAATTTAATGCTTTTTAAATCTCTAATAACGATCTTGCGGGAGGATCATCATGCTTTTGCCCGATGGACTTTTGTTTCTACCGAAAACTACCTATTCCTAACCAAGTTTCCCTTTTGGATTATCAGAGCTCAGAGGATTGATACCATTGGGAGCCCTCTGTCCCTAAGGTCCTTCAACCCTTCTAGGGTTAATGCCACCTACTTTGGGCCTTTTGCTAAGATAGGTTATCGAAGTACGAGGATTTCCTTGTAGTCCCTATGATGAGACGGATCATATTTCATATCCTACTCTACAATATTCTACTATCTATGGTTATGGCAGGGAGGATGTCCTCAAGGTTCCTCCTTGTTCTCCTAGATTTTTTATACAAAGGCTTTCCACTTTTGTATTGGCTATATGCAGTAGAAATAGAATCAAGACATATTTCTCATTTATCTAAACTACATCAAATAGCAAATAGATTCAAAGGAGATGGTACTGTCATGGGGAGTTGAGTCGGCATCCTTCTTTGCGTTTGTTAGCTGTTGGGAAATTGTACTGTCGGGGAGTTGAGTCCTTGTGGTAGGTTTACGCTCCGTATGTTCCGCTTCTTCCCTTACGGTCTCCTTAGGAGGTTCTTTTACCTCTGTGCCTTGTTCTGACTCGGTCGCTAATCTGCTCGATAGTTCCTTCATAATCCTCTCGTTCTGTAGCATCACCGCCTTGCATTGCCCCACTGGATTGTCTTCAAATTTTCCTGGTAATCAACTCGGTGTTCTGGCAGACTGGCTGGTGATCTGTGATATCTGAATCTCTAGCATCTTTTTCCAGCCAGTGAGATCATTCACAAATAATTTTAATTCTTCAATCATCGTTTCTTCCTGCAAATATCGCCGTTGGAATTCGGTGTTCGCCTCTTGTTGCGTTTAAATAAAGTTTTCTATCATCTGCTCTAGTCAGGAGTTGGGTGGTTGTTTCGACCCATTGCCCTGCTGCCTGTACCCTCCCGACTATTGGAAATATCCCGAATTACTCTTATAGGAAAAATTCGGGTGGTTCCTCTATCCAGGGTTATATGTTCTGAAATACATATTATTGGGCCTCTAATTATACTCGCCCACCGCATTAACATGCTCAACCTAATCCTCAGATCCTCTCTTCTCTCCATAGTAGTCCTCCTAATATGCCGCTACTCCATCAATAAAGGAGTTGGTTGCACGTACAGAAGTAGGGGTTAGGGAGTCAAACTGTCTGCTTAGTGCATCCATCCTTGCTGTTGGTTCAATCAACCCAGGTCACGATTGTGTTAGTGCAGTAGGCACCTAAGTCATACCTGAGTTTTGATTATAGCAAATGATACAAAGTTAAGCTCATGTCGTTATCTCACGAGCTGAATCGAGTGTACAGAAAATTGCTATAGCTGGAGCTGAAGGCTAGCGACACCCGGAGGAAGCTGCGGTGGTCGGGCAACACTCGAGTGACTTCGGAGGGAGCCGAAGGAATCAAGTGGAAGGCCGGAAGCAAAAGCGACATAGTAAGTATCGAGGCAAGCTCGAGTGAGTAAAGTGAAGTGAGGTCATGTCCTTTGTACGGGGACGTCCTTAGGCGACGATCCGACCCAAGACTTCCCATGGAAGGTCTATGTTGAGATCGGACGGCAAGTGGCCGTCGAATTCACTTATATTTTGAGCTAACTCTTTATTATAGTCAAAAATCCCGGCCATTAGTTCAACCGGCCAGTTCAACCGGGCCAATTCAACGGGCCAGTTCAACCGGTGGTCAAAAATCAGCCTCGAGGAGTCAAGCTTTATCACCATTTTCCAAGGAGTTTTGTGCCCAATTCCTATTGGTTGAAGACCCATTCGATGAGGGGCTTAAAGGCTATAAAAGGACGACTTCTCCTAGGGTTTTTCATCATCTCTAAGTGCTCACAAACCTCCACAACTCTGCGATTTTCTGATGACTCTACGACGAAGTGTTGTCAACAACCCTAGTTTACTTTCTACTCTTTTAGTTGTTGATATACTTATTTTGTCGTCTCTTTAAATATTGCAATTCCTTTTATTAATCGAGGTTTTCTATCGTTGCACTTTACATTAATAGAAGAGAGGTTTTGTCTCTCTATCTTTTTTTCAAAGTTTTTTTTGTAATCGTCAAACTCCTACCTCCAACGAGGAGGAGAGTTTTTAGTGAATTGCCCTCCGTGCGTGATCAAGGATCACTAGGGTCTTGGAGTAGTAGCCGAAGGCTATGAACCAAGTAAAAAAAATATTTGTCTCATTGATTTATAGTTTATCTTTCCGCTGCAATTAACTGTCTACTTGAGTTTTAACGAACGAATTAAATAAAAGGTTTATCTCTATTCACCCCCCCCCTCTAGCTGTTGGGGATCGGTACGGCCGGCTAAAGGGGGGTGAATAGCCCTTTTTGTTTGGATGCCGGTATTTGCTCGTCTACAAAACTAATTAGCGCAAGAGGAAGACTAATAAAGATAAACAAATAGAAATACGAGAAAACAATCGCTAACAAAGAATGTAACGTGGTTCACGGCTACGCCGCTAATCCACGATCCCGATTCGTCCGAGGTGAATCACTCCTCCAAAGCCAATCACTATTGGTCTCTCCTTTGCACCAAGCTAGGTGGAGGTAACCTTTACAATCAAGATCACTCTTCTTACAAATAGAATGGAGTAAAACAAGTAAGAAGAGTTTAGAGCTTGTGGGGCACTAGGAAGATCACTTGGAGCATAAGCATTAGCCTCTCAAAGGCTCACACCCTCTCTTTTTATAGAGAGAGCTGATTTCTTCCCGTTGGCCGCCACCAGTCGACTGCTGCCCTTGGCAGTCGACTGCCGTCACTATAACGGCCTCCGAACACGTCGGATCCCGACCGTTGTAGTCTAACGGAACTCTTGGCAGTCGACTGATGGACCTCACCAGTCGACTGCTGCCTCCGTAGTCGACTGCCCAGTCGGCTACGAGCGGTTCTGTGCCCGCGATATCCTCTGGCAGTCGACTGCCATTCCATGGCAGTCGACTGCTGGGCATAAACCCATCAGTCGGATACCAGTCGAACTTACTCGACTCAGAGCAGTCGACTGCCATGACATGGCAGTCGACTGGTGTCGGGAAAACCCATCCGACACTTGGCCAAATGGCCAAGTTTCACCTAAGAGCTACCCTTCCCCGGGTTACAATCGCTCACTCTCATCTCTCGGAGTCCCTCGCCTTCGAAGTTCTCTTCGTTCTCGGCCACGTCCCTTGGCAGCATCAGGCGCACGGCTCTGCAATGCTCCTTCGCGTCTCTTGCCTCGAAGTCTACTTCCTCCGGCTTCACTCCAAGCTTCTCGTCCGGCGGTCCCTCGGATGCTCCAAGCGCACGGCTTCCGCAAAGCTATCCTTCACCGACTCAAGGCACGAGTCATGAGATGTGAAACTCGCCACGGCTCCATGTGCGAATTACTAAGTCCTGCACGACTTCAACGCACATATCAAATCAACATAACACACTAACTTAAACCCTTTGCCACACCATCAAAACCATATTACGGCAAGAGATTGCCCTAACAATCTCCCCCTTTTTGATGTGTGGCAATCCGTTTAAGTTAGGTAAAAATATTTGATATAAATTCTAAGGTAAGAAAGCATGTAAAGATAAACATGATATAACAACATGCAACTCCCCCTTAATCCATGAAACTCTCTATACAAATTTTCTCCCCCTATCATATATTTCTCCCCCTAAAATAATTAACTTAAACATAATTATTTCTCCCCCTTTGACACCATCAAAAAGATTAACACTAAGTTATAAGCTCATGGCATCAAGTATAAAGAGAAACATACATTAAAATCAGTCAAAACCTCAGAAAATCAGGTTACTGTACTTGTTCACAGTCCATCGATCATTACTATCGGTATGGCGATCAGTAGCACAAAGAATCAATTTCTAATTTTCTGGATGAATTTCAGAAATGCATTATTAATTCCAAAAAATTCTAAAAATTTGGAAATTTGGGGAACATATTTCTTTTAAGTATATCTATCAATAAAAAATAGGTTTCCATGAAAAATCATTATATTTCCACATATTTGCCAAAAATCAAAAAGCTTTAAAAACTACTAGGTTTTTGATCATAAAAGTATCCATTTTAACACCTAGTCTTGCATCCAATTGTTTCAAAACATGAATACATGTATTTTAAAGTAAGAAATTGTTTTTAAAACATATGAAATATCCAACCATGATCTTTGGGAAAAATGACTATGAATTAAACATAAGCCTTCCCCATGATTGGTCTATTATTGCTATTTTGATACTTTAAATGACCATCTAAATGCCATAGGCATTAGTGGACATTTGTATCATCCTAACATCTCACCCATGCTAAGTTTGCAATCAAGTTAACCTATAGTGAGTGTGAGATGCATCCTAGGGGGTATTTGTGCATACTTAACCAATATATTCATGCAATTCTATCATGGTTAAGTATCAACCTAACAATTAACATGATCATAATGGCATATATGAATCAATTCTACATTATGATCATGAAATACATGTTTTCATCAAATTATAATCATGCATTAGGTATTGTATGATGATAATAACCAAGGTTTCACCTAAAGCATGATTCAAACCTATTTCTCATGATAACGTGCCAAATTTCAAAAACATAAATCATGATTGCAAACATACATAGCAATTACATTAATCATCATGATTTAAGCATTATTATCTATTTATGGGCACGTTATCATCACCCAACACTATCTAAAAAAAAATGTTATCCCGTCATCCTAAGTCAACCAAAATATGATATAGATCAATTGCATATGGTTGACTACCCTAGGGGTTTTCTAACCCTTAAGGATGGATTTTGGAACCCAAAATAAGTTCTTTCCTATTGGGTTCACTAAGTATTCCTTGGGGGTCCATTTCCTAGCTATTACTTTCTTCTTATCTTGTCCCCTAGCTATAAGGCATTTGTAGGCTTTTTCATTTTTCTTTTCCTTGTAGCCTAGGCCCTTTTTGTTGAAGCTAGCTCTTTGGCTCCCTAAGATCATGTTCAATGTGTTGGAGCCAATTGTAAATTTTTCTAGGGCTTTTGTTAAATAATCTACCTTTTCCCTTAATGCCCTATTTTCATCCATGCATGCATCACTAATATTAAGTGGCATATAGTTATCATGTGAGCATGCTTCATCATGGCAAGAAGAATTATTTTCATTTAAGCATGCATTTTCTAGCTTATTTTCCAATGCCTTAATTTTATCTAGCATGCTCTTATTTTTCTTTTTCATGCCAAATAAGTCCTTAGTTAAACTAGAAATTATGGAAACTATTTTCTTAGGAGAGGCTTTCGTTACCATAGTTTCCATGTCCTCTTCTTCTTCGGATGTAGAAGCTCCCCCTTCATTTGAGCTCTCCCCACTTGAGCTTGATCCTTCATTTTCGATGGAGGAGGAGCAATCCGAGTCATGAAGAGCCATTAGTGCTAGGTTGGAGTAGACATGCTCTTCTTCTTCGGATGAGGAGGATGAAGCAATGTCATCCCATGTCTTGGCTTTGAGTGCCATGGCCTTCCCTTTTCCTTTTGCCTTCTTCTCTTCTTCCTTTCTCTTGCTCCCTTTCTTCTTCTTCTTTTCTTCCTTCTTTTTCTTCTCTTCCTTGCTCTTGTTTAGGAGGGGACAATTGTCCCTTATGTGCCCCTCTCCTTGGCAATTATAGCATATGACCTTCCCCCTTGGTCTTCTATTCCTATCATGAGATTTATCAAATCTAAGATTCTTAAATGCACGCCTTACCTTCCTTACCATGTAGGCTTCTTCTGTGCTATCCATGGAGGAGGTAGAGGCTTCATCGGATGAGGAGGAGGGGACTTCCATCTTCTTCTTCCCCTTGTTTGCCATCAAGGCTACTCCTCTTGAGGGTTGAATTCTAGGCTCCTCTTGTATCCCTTCAAGCCTAGTTTCGTGAAGCTCCATTGTTGAGAAAAATTCCTCCAAGGTGCTTACTTCTAAGTTCTTGGAGATATAAAATGAGTCCACCATGGAGCTCCATTTTGAGGACCGGGGAAAGGCATCTATGGCCTTCATTACCATATCCCGGTTGGAAAGCCTTTCTCCTACACTTGTTAGTCCATTTAAAATTTCTTTGAATCTAGAATGCAAAGAAATTACCTTTTCTCCCTTTTCTAATTTAATGTTGGATAGTTGGGAGCGAAGGAGATCTCTCCTTGCTAGCTTCGCCTCGGATGTGCCTTCATGAAGCTCAATTAGATTCTCCCACATCTCCTTGGCGCTTAGGCATTCTCCTATTCAGTTGATTTCTTGTTGGGGAAGCACATTGAAAAGATGATGCTTGGCTTTCGAGTTTGCAAGGTGCTCTTCCCTTTGCTTTTTGGTCCACCTAGATTTCTCTATTGGCTTCCCTTCTTCATCCCTAGGCAAAACGAAACCGGATTCCATTGTAATCATAATGTCAAAATCCGTTTCGAAAAATACCTCCATTCGCTTCTTCCACCAAGCGAATTCTCCTTCAAATTTCGGAGGATGGATGTTTGAGCCAGCCATTTTTGAATGTTGCTTGTTGTGGCGGTTAGTCCTCGACAAGCTTAACCTTGCTCTGATACCACTTGTTGGGGATCGGTACGGCCGGCTAGAGGGGGGTGAATAGCCCTTTTCGTTTGGATGCCGGTATTTGCTCGTCTACAAAACTAATTAGCGCAAGCGGAAGACTAATAAAGACAAACAAATAGAAATACGAGAAAACAATCGCTAACAAAGAATGTAACATGGTTCACGGCTACGCCGCTAATCCACGATCCCGATTCGTCCGAGGTGAATCACTCCTCCAAAGTCAATCACTATTGGTCTCTCCTTTGCACCAAGCTAGGTGGAGGTAACCTTTACAATCAAGATCACTCTTCTTACAAATAGAATGGAGTAAAACAAGTAAGAAGAGTTTAGAGCTTGTGGGGCACTAGGAAGATCACTTGGAGCATAAGCATTAGCCTCTCAAAGGCTCACACCCTCTCTTTTTATAGAGAGAGTTGATTTCTTCCCGTTGGCCGCCACCAGTCGACTGCTGCCTTTGGCAGTCGACTGCCGTCACTATAACGGCCTTCGAACACGTCGGATCTCGACCGTTGTAGTCCAACGGAACTCTTGGCAGTCGACTGATGGACCTCACCACGATCGCCGCCTCCGTAATCGTGCCCGATCGGCTACGGCACGAGCGGTTCTGCCCTCGATATCCTCGGCAATGATCGCCATTCCATGGCGGTCATTGGCATAAACCCATCGATCGGATACTCAAACTTACTCGACTCGGAAGCGATCATTGCCATGACATGGCGATCGGTGTGTCGAAAACCCATCCGACACTTGGCCAAATGGCCAAGTTTCACCTAAGAACTACCCTTCCCCGGGTTACAATCGCTCACTCTCATCTCTCGGAGTCCCTCGCCTTCGAAGTTCTCTTCGTTCTCGGCCACGTCCCTCGGCAGCATCAGGCGCACAGCTCTGCAATGCTCCTTCGCATCTCTTGCCTCGAAGTCTACTTCCTCCGGCTTCACTCCAAGCTTCTCGTCCGGCGGTCCCTCGGATGCTCCAAGCGCACGGCTTCCGCAAAGCTATCCTTCACCGACTCAAGGCACGAGCCATGAGATGTGAAACTCGCCACGGCTCCATGTGCGAATTACTAAGTCCTGCACGACTTCAACGCACATATCAAATCAACATAACACACTAACTTAAACCCTTTGCCACACCATCAAAACCATATTACGGCAAGAGATTGCCCTAACACTAGTGATCCGCTTCGATCCAACAATTGGTATCAGAGCCGGGGGCGCTTAGATTTGGTGAAACCACTAATCTAGCATTTTTTACAGATTTTTTTTTCGTTCATTTAAATTTTTCTCCCGCACTACTAATCCAAGACGAAGTCTTGGTACTCTTCGTTTGGTTTTGTTTTGCAAGTATTCGCTTTTGGAGTAGCCGACGGTAAAACAGGCATAACTCTTCGTACAAGTTGACCCACAAAACAGACTACCTACCAAAACAAAGATCTCAGAAAGATCTACACTTCTTACCAAGATAAACCCTTGTAACAAGCTGTATTCATCCTGAAAAACCATCATTTAGTACCATTTCCAGGACATCGAAGGTTGTAAGTGCTCATCTTTTATTTTAGTTGGTTATTTCTCATTTATTCCTTTTGTTTCTTTTCATTTCCTACATTACTAATCCAAGGCGAAGTCTTGGAACATTTTTTTCGTGTTTTTTTTTGGTATTTTTTGTGCAAGGTTTCCCTTCCAAATGGCCCATCTCGAGGGTTTTAGCATCGTCCGACCTCCGTTTTACAACGGAGATGATTTCCGTTACTGGAAAGGTCGGATGGAATGCTTTCTCAAAACCCAAATCGAGATATCGATCATAATCCAAATGGGTTTCACACTTCCGACTAATGAAGTGGGTGACTCCTTGGATTATGATCAATGGACCATTGCGACAAAATGACAAATCGAAGCCGACGCCAAGGCAACACAAATCCTCCAATGCGGCTTGTCCAAGGAGGAGTTAAATCGCATCGGCCCCTTCATAAGCGCAAAGGACCTTTGGACAAAGCTAGTGGAGCTACACGAAGGGACCGATGAAGCCAAGGTATGTAAGCACGACCTTTTATTTAATAAATTATATAATCTAAAAATGCAGGAACATGAAACGGCGATGCAACTCCACACCCGCGTCCAGGACATAGTCAACAATCTACACGCAATCGAGCAAAAGGTCAAAAACCGTGACCTTATAAGGTATGTCCTAAACTCCTTTCCGAGGACTACCTTGTGGGCATCCATGGTCGATGCCTACAAGGTCTCCAAGGATCTTTCTAAACTTAGGTTAGATGAACTTTTTTCTGATTTCGAACTTCATGAGCAGTCTAACTCAGAACCCGAGAAAGGTATAGCACTATTTGCAGGTTCAAAGAAGAAAACCGCTAGTAAGCCACCCCCGAAGGAAGAAGAGGATGAGTCTGATTCGGAGGTCGACTCGAAAATGGAGGCCGAACTAGTCAACCTAGTTTGGAGGATAGTCAAGGGCCGAAAATGAACCGTCACTCGACCCAATGAAGGTAAGCCTAAAAGTTCAAATATTAGATGTTATGAATGCAACAGGTTTGGACATATCAAGTCTGAATGCCCAAAACTCAAGAGCAAGGCACCAAAACACAAAAAGGCACTCAACGCTACTTGGGAAGAAGCTTCCGAGGAAGAAGACGATGATCGAGTCCTCATGGCTAAACCGGTGGAATCGGAGACGGAGTCGAAACCGGAACTTGAATCGGAAATCGAAGACGAGTTGGACTGCGAAGCACTATTCAAGACAAGCCACGGATACGCATCTGGTTCAAATGATACACTCAAGGTAAGTCGGTCTCTCATTACTACACTTTATAGTGCAATTAAGTTTTTAAATAAAAAGTTAGCTAAGTCCGAGTCCAAGGTCGAGACCCTGGTTGAGGAAGTTAAACTCCTCAAACACGAGGTCTCCCTTGTTGGGATGTATACTGAAAGTCTAGCTCTTTTGTATGAACATCTTTATTTTGAAATAAGAATCACATGATCATTGTTTGTATATTTTTATAGTTATGCAAAATTGTCTAATATTTTACATTGTAGATAACATGGTGCTTGGTGTGGCACAGAAGATCATGTTATCAGTCCCTTGTAGAATATAAGTAGAGGCTCACAACCAAGATGGTTTTGGACAAACCATTGGCATGGTTGTAGTGTAGGTTGGTAGTGTTTTATCTTGAACATAGAGTTACACTAGTACACCTCGGTGTATTGAGCAGGACCGATATAGAGGTGATTCAATTTATTGCTGACTACATAATTGAATCGGACCTCGGATATTATGTTGTACATGCTCTTAATCCCGATATAATAACGGGCACATGTACTTAGTATTTATTTCTTTGATTTACCAAAGGGTGAGATTTAGATGGATTAAATCAATATGCCCGGTAAGTTGGGAAATGATATTATTTACATGGTGTGTCGTTGATTATAGGAGGAAACCGTGTCCTATATATTAGGTTGATGATGTCCCCTTGAGGAACTCATAAGGTTCATCATGTAAACCCTGCAGGTTGACTTAGTCAACATGATGATAAGGTTGAGTGGTACTACTCGAGGAGTTAGATGTTAATTGATTGATGGTCAGTAAATCAATCAATTGACGGACATTCGATATCTTAAACACGGGGAGATGGATGTACAAATAATATATGGAGCCCATATTAATTTATGGGGGTTGGTGAGGTAATTCAATGATGATCCTCTAGTGGAATGGAACATCATTGATGGATCAAGTTTGTGTGGTTCCGATCCATCGGGTGGCCAAGATCCAACTCCTCCTCATGGTCCCTATTGTAGCCTATTTACACCTCATGAAGTCTAGATCAAATGATGGAAAACAAATCTCTAGATCCGACGGTTGGGATTAAATCCCTAGAACCGACAGTGGAGATTAAATATCTAGATCTGACAGTTGGGATTAAAACCCTAGAACCGACGGTGGAGATTAAATCTCTAGATCCGATGGTTGGGATTAAAACCCTAGAATCGACGGTTGAGATTAAATCTCTAGATCTGACGGTTGAGATTAAATCTCTAGATCCGACGGTTGAGATTAAATCTCTAGAACCAATGGAGGAGATTAAACCAAGGCCTAAACCTAACTCTATATATATGGGCTTAGGCTTGGGCGAAAAAAAATATGGAAAAACCTAATTGAGACAAGGTGGCTTGGGCGGCAAGAAAAAGGAGGAGGTTAGGGTTAGGGTTTGGTTCATTGTGTTGGGCGGCAACAAGAAGAACAAGCTTCTTCTTCTTCTTCCCAATGATGGCCGACAACCCTTTTCTCCTCTTTCCTCCTTGGTTTGGCCGGCGCCCAAGCTTCTCCCTTCCTTCTATGGCTTAGGTTGGATGGCATTAGGATAGCTTCCCTTGGGCGGCAATCAAGTCCTAGTTGGGATAGGATTGGGGTTGGGCGGCTAGGGTTAGGGTTTTGGGATTAGGGTGGGCGGCAACAAGAAGATAAAGATCCTTTTCTTCTTCCTTCTAAGTGTTGGCCGGCCACTATCCTTGTTCCCTCTACCTTGGCCAGAGCTCAACCTATTCTCCTTCCCTTCATCCTTGCCCGGAAATTAGGAGAGCTTTGTCTAGGGTTTGGGCGGCAACAAGGAGGAGGATTGTTTTCCTTTCCTTTCTCCAAGTGGTCGCCGGCGCCCATACCCTTGGTGTTTCTCTTTTGGTTGGTTTCCATACTCCATTTCATCTTCTTTGGCCGGCGGCGACATCAAGTTTATTGACTTGATGGCCGGTTCTAAAAAGGAAGATGAGTTTTGTTTTAGGATCTTCCTTTGTTCCTAGTGAACAAGGAAAGGAAGATTGGTGATCTAGGAGGCTTCAACTTTTGGTAGATCGTCGCCCACACGACGTCCAAGGAGGAGGAGGACATACAATAGAAGATCAAGAGGTATAACAAGAGGTATAATCTTGTTTATTTTGATTAATGTTCTTTTGTATTATGTTTATAATTGCTTTTCAATTATATGCATGTTTTGTGTGGATGCTTACTTTATGTATGTGTTGATTATACTAGTTTACATTTGTATGTATTTGTATAATCATGAACCCCGAAGATAAATACAAAAATCGGCGATCTGTCCGTCGTCTCTTCCGCGGCTAACCGACTAGAAGAGTTGTGTTGCTTGAACAACTAGTTTGTTCAAGCGATCGCTCGTGTCGTTAGCACGACGACGAATTGGTTGTGCTTAGGAAACTCATCCCATTCGGATTAGTTTTCATTTGTTGAAAATTTTAATCCGGGGACATGGGAGCCGATGAGCATCAGAGGAATAGCACGATGCCAACAAATGGTATCAGAGCCACGGTTTCCGGTTTTGTGTGTTTAGGATTCGGTTACTTTCATGCACATATCATATATTGAGTATGTCGGATAATAGTAGGATGTGCGTAGGCTAACTTTTTGGTTGCAGGCATAAGATCCGACTATTATAGCTATATGTGTGTATGTGATTGTTTGTGTGTGATTGTATGTATATCATTTGAATCCTCGGGGTTGATGAGGCTAGATTAGTATTTAATTTTTGTAATTAAATATGACATTGTTTAGCCGATCATTTTAGTTTACTTTCGATCTAGATTTCATGTACACTCCCTCGTGGAAAATAGGATCGATGGATGTAAAATAAAATAGGTTTTATTCTCGGCTTGGATCTCCGAATGGCTCGTACATGGCGTAGGAGGAGCAGACGAGGTGGCAACACGACGGGATGCATATTGGAGAACAATGCCATAATAGTTGGAAAAATTCTGATTTTTCCATATTTATATCTGATTTGTTTTATATGCATGTTGTGTGTGCTTGAAAATTCCTCTTTTTCAATTTACTAAGTGGGAGAGGGATATTTTAATTAATTCCCGCGGCCTACATTACAATTTGACGTATGATGCAACAAACTTACGTGTCGGCTCTGAGTGCCTTCCTCCCTGTGGATGAGTTTGTTTGCGGATCACTAGGTCAAATAATGGTTATAGAAAATTATCTAGGAGCGTATGTACTTCCACAGCAGTAAGGCACATAATCCGAAATAATTCCCTTAGTATCGTGTAATGGTGCACACTTAGATGCAAATATAAAGTATCCTCCCCATCGGAGTCACTGCTTTTATTTGTAGGGTCAAAGAGGAACCAACTATTAATTTTATTTGTCAAAAAGTAAGGTTGACAAGATAATAAAATTAATGGGTAAAACCTCCTCTTACAAATGTAGAATTCGTATACGTCCACACTGCGTGGCATGCGATATTCTCGGTGTTTTGAGGTGTTGGTTGATTTCGGAATTTTATTGTTTTGAGGAATCAATAATATTTGAAATCTAAAATAATGATCCATGTGATTCTTAGGATTTTCAAAATGACTTTCAGTCCACTTATTGTGATACTAAAGGAAATAAACTTATTGTACCCAAATAATGATGATTGGAAAAGAATCCAAATATTATCTTATCTGCAAGGAAGTACATGTATGCACTCTTCGAAGAGTATCCTCAAGCCATGGTTGCTCAAAAAAGTTTCTACTTCTAAGCCGAAAGGCAAGAAGAAGGAGAAACAAGGTGGAGCAAATGTGGTGGGAGGATCTCAGGGAGGAGTGAAGAAGCCGAAAGGCAAGTACTTCACTTACAAGCAGGATGGACATTGGAAGGAGGACTGTCCCAATCCAAAATAGAACAAAAGTATATCCTTTGGTGTAGTCGTTGAAACATGGTTAGCGGTGTTATCTACCGGCACTTGGTGTGTAGATACGAGGGCCGCTAATCATGTTTGCAATACTTTGCAGGGGTTCCAGGAAATCCTACGACTAGCTAAAGGGGATATTACCATTTACTTGTGCAATGCCATGAAGATGGCGGCTATTTCAGTGGGAGGTGTTTTATTTATCTTTTGAGAAAAATAAAGATTTTGGTTCTTAAGAATTTCCTTTATGTACCCTTATTTAGAAAAAACTGATTTCGATTTCTAAATTGTTTTTGGATGGATAATCTATTTCTTTGAATGACAGATTTGTTATAAAAGGAATAGGGACATTATCTATTCAGGTACATAGATAGGAAACTTATAACTTGAACCACAAGCTCCCACGGAGCAAATAGAAGTTATTAACTCATCTTCTAATTCCGATAAGAGAAAAGAACCTTCGAAAATAAACCAAACATATCTTTTGGCATCTTAGGCTTGGTCACATTAACCTAAGCAGAATTCAATAGGTTGATAGCTGATGGACCTTTGGGTTCATTAGTGGTGGAGGATCTCCCAACCTGTGAATCTTGCTTGGAGGGTAAGATGACCAAGAGGCCTCTCAAGGCCAAGGGGTATAGATACAAAGATGTGTTGAAATTGGTTCATTCTGATTCGTATGGTCCTATGTCTATCCAGACAAGAGGTAGTTTTGAACATTTCATCTTTTTCATAGATGATTATTCAAGATACGGATGACACTACGATCTGATCGTGGTGTTGAGTACCTCTTGGGAGAGTTTAGGAACTACTTATCAGAGGCTGGGATTCAATCCCAATTGACTGCACCTGGCACACCCCAGCAGAACGGTGTAGCAAAGCGAAGGAATAGGACTCTTATGGAGATGGTTAGATCGATGATGAGTTATACTGACTTGCAGTTCGTTACGGGATATGCTCTAGATCTGAGTGTACATTAGAACTGGTTCCATCTAAATCGGTGCCTTCTACTCCACAAAATTGTGGGTGACGAAAGCCTAGTCTAAGACATATTGAGATATGGGAGTCCAACACATGTCTTTGGCGGAATCGGTAAGTTGGAACCTCATATAGAAGTACGCATGTTCATTGGCTATCCCAGGGGAACGAAGGGTGGATTGTTTAATAGTCTTAGAGATCAGAGGGTGATCGTTAACACGAATGCCAGATTTCTAGAGGAAGACTATGTGATGAGCCACAAGCCCAAGGGTAAAAATTATTCTGGAGGAGTTAAAAGGGAAGTCACTTCTTTAGTACCACCAGTACAAGAGGATATACCACATGTCACTGCACCGCGTGTCACAGAGGATACGCAGATGATACCTCGTCGTAGTGGGAGGGTTGTTAGACAGCCTGATAGATTCATGTTCTTGGGAGAATCTTCTGATTTGATCCCTGGCGAACATGATCCTGATCCCTGGACATATGACGAGGCAATCCAAGATATAGATGCAGCATCTTGGCAAAGTGCAATGAATACTGAGATTGAATCTTTGGATTCAAGTCAGGTCTGAGAGCTCTTATGCATAGCAACTCATAAGGATTATGAGGTGTGGTATATGGATGTCAAGACAGCTTTCCTTAATGGAAGTCTTGAGGAAACCATCTATATGGAGCAACCAGAGGGATTCATTGCTAAGGGCAAAGAGCATATTGAATGTAAGCTTGATCGGTCCATTTATGGATTGAAGCAAGCTTCGAGGTCTTGGAACATCCGCTTTGAGGAGATAAATCAGTCTTATGGATTTATTCAAAGTCCGGATGAGTCTTGTGTATACAAGAGATTTGACGGAAACGTAGTGGTATTTCTTGTACTATACGTAGATGACATTTTGATGGTTGGCAACAACATCGAAGTGTTATCGAATGTAAGGGTATGGTTGTCCAATGAGTTTGATATGAAGTACTTGGGAGAGGTGAGACACATCCTTGGGATCAAGGGATCACTGGAAAAGGATGTTGTGCTTATCCCAAGCTTCATACATAGACACGATTATGGAGCATTTTATCATGCAAAACTCCAAGAAGGGTTTTCCACCTTTCAGGCATGGAGTTCCTTTATCTAAGGAGATGTGTTCTAGATCATCTGAGGTGATAGAGAAGATGAAGGCGGTTCCTTATGGTTGGGCATTAGGAAGCCTCATGTATGCGATGCTCTGTACGAGACCAGATATCTGCTTTGTTGTGGGCATGGTCAGCAGATATCAGAGTAATCCAAGACAGGGATATTGGACTGCGGTAAAGCATATATTGTAGTGCCTGAGAAGGACTAGGGATTATATGCTAGTTTATCGGGTAGACCAATTACTCTCTGTGGGTTACACGGATTCTGATTTCCAATCATATAGGGATAACAATAAGTCTACCTCAGGTTTTGTGTTTACTTAGGGAGGTGGAGCCATTATATGGAGGAGTGTCCAGCAGAAATGCGTGGTGGACTCCACCATGGAAGCTGAGTATGTGGCAGCCTAAAAGGCGTCCAAAGAAGCTGTGTGGCTCAGGAACTTTCTGATGGACTTGGATGTGATTCCTGGTTTGCCCAAAACTATCACAATTTATTGTGATAATAATGGTGCAGTTGCAAACTCGAAGGAACCACGAACCCATAAGGCTAGTAAACACATAGAGTGCAAGTACCACCTGATACGAGAAATTGTAAAGGAGGTAGAAGTTATTGTCGCCTAGATTGCATCCGAGGATGACCTGGTAGACTTTTTCACTAAGGCCCTTCTGGCGAGAGCTTTGATAGGCATGTGGAGGGAAGGGGAATCAGATGTATGGCAGTATGATGACAGCATAGTCTTTTAGTATAAGTGGGAGATTGTTGGGATGTATACTGAAATCCTAGCTCTTTTGTATGAACATCTTTATTTTGAAATAAGAATCACATGATCATTGTTTGCATATTTTTATAGTTATACAAAATTGTCTAATATTTTACATTGTAGATAACATGGTGCTTGGTGTGGCACAGAAGATCATGTTATCAGTCTCTTGTAGAATATAAGTAGAGGCTCACAACCAAGATGGTTTTGGACAAACCATTGGCATGGTTGTAGTGTAGCTTGGTATTGTTTTATCTTGAACATAGAGTTACACTAGTACACCTCGGTGTATTGAGCAGGACCGATATAGAGGTGATTCAATTTATTGCTGACTACATAATTGAATCGGACCTCGGATATTATATTATACATGCTCTTAATCCCGATATAATAACGGGCACATGTACTTAGTATTTATTTCTTTGATTTACCAAAGGGTGAGATTTAGATGAATTAAATCAATATGCCCGGTAAGTTGGGAAATGATATTATTTACATGGTGTGCCGTTGATTATAGGAGGAAACCGTGTCCTATATATTAGGTTGATGATGTCCCCTTGAGGAACTCATAAGGTTCATCATGTAAACCCTGCAGGTTGACTTAGTCAACATGATGATAAGGTTGAGTGGTACTACTCGAGGAGTTAGATGTTAATTGATTGATGGTCAGTAAATCAATCAATTGACGGACATTCGATATCTTAAACACGGGGAGATGGATGTACAAATAATATATGGAGCCCATATTAATTTATGGGGGTTGGTGAGGTAATTCAATGATGATCCTCTAGTGGAATGGAACATCATTGATGGATCAAGTTTGTGTGGTTCCGATCCACCGAGTGGCCAAGATCCACCTCCTCCTCATGGTCCCTATTGTAGCCTATTTACACCTCATGAAGTCTAGATCAAATGATGGAAAATAAATCTCTAGATCCGACGGTTGGGATTAAATCCCTAGAACCGACGGTGGAGATTAAATCTCTAGATCCAATGGTTGGGATTAAAACCCTAGAACCGACGGTTGAGATTAAATCTCTAGATCCGACGGTTGAGATTAAATCTCTAGATCCGACGGTTGAGATTAAATCTCTAGAACCAATGGAGGAGATTAAACCAAGGCCTAAACCTAACTCTATATATATGGGCTTAGGCTTGGGCGGCAAAAAATATGGAAAAACCTAATTGAGACAAGGTGGCTTGGGTGGCAAGAAATAGGAGGAGGTTAGGGTTAGGGTTTGGTTCATTGTGTTGGGCGGCAACAAGAAGAACAAGCTTCTTCTTCTTCTTCCCAATGATGGCCGACAACCCTTTTCTCCTCTTTCCTCCTTGGTTTGGCCGGCGCCCAAGCTTCTCCCTTCCTTCTATGGCTTAGGTTGGATGGCATTAGGATAGCTTCCCTTGGGCGGCAATCAAGTCCTAGTTGGGATAGGATTGGGGTTGGGCGGCTAGGGTTAGGGTTTTGGGATTAGGGTGGGCGGCAACAAGAAGATGAAGATCCTTTTCTTCTTCCTTCTAAGTGTTGGCCGGCCACTATCCTTGTTCCCTCTACCTTGGCCGGAGCTCAACCTATTCTCCTTCCCTTCATCCTTGGCCGGAAATTAGGAGAGCTTTGTTTAGGGTTTGGGCGGCAACAAGGAGGAGGATTGTTTTCCTTTCCTTTCTCCAAGTGTTGGCCGGCGCCCATACCCTTGGTGTTTCTCTTTTGGTTGGTTTCCATACTCCATTTCATCTTCTTTGGCCGGCGGCGACATCGAGTTTATTGACTTGATGGTCGGTTCTAGAAAGGAAGATGAGTTTTGTTTTAGGATCTTCCTTTGTTCCTAGTGAACAAGGAAAGGAAGATTGGTGATCTAGGAGGCTTCAACTTTCGGTAGATCGTCGCCCACACGACGTCCAAAAGGAGGGAGGACATACAATAGAAGATCAAGAGGTATAACAAGAGGTATAATCTTGTTTATTTTGATTAATGTTCTTTTGTATTATGTTTATAATTGCTTTTAAATTATATGCATGTTTTGTGTGGATGCTTACTTTATGTATGTGTTGATTATACTAGTTTACATTTGTATGTATTTGTATAATCATGGACCCCGAAGATAAACACAAAAACTGGCGATCCGTCCATCGTCTCTTCTGCGGCTAACCGACTAGAAGAGTTGTGTTGCTTGAACAACTAGTTTGTTCAAGCGATCGCTTATGTCGTTAGTACGACGACGAATTGGTTGTGCTTAGGAAACTCATCCCATCCGGATTAGTTTTCATTTGTTGAAAATTTTAATCCGGGGACATGGGAGCCGATGAGCATCAGAGGAATAGCACGATGCCAACATTCCTAACCTCTTCGACTAGTCGAGTTCAAGAGGAGGACTCAACTCGGGTTGAAAAACGCGAAGTTGAGAACTCACTCTTGAAGAGTCAAGTTGAAGATCTTAGGAATACGTTGGAAAGGATTACTTTGGGATCCAAAGGACTTGACCTCCTACTTGGATCGCAAAGGGCCGTGTACAACAAGGTCGGGCTAGGGTTTAGCTCAAATACGACCAACAAGTCGTATATGTCGATTGTAAGTCGATATAAAAAACATGTCCAAGCATGGGTCCCTAAGACCACCTTAATTTCAAACTTAGGATCGAACCAGTACTGGATTCCCAAGGACCAAATCCACTATGTGGAGAGGCCGAATCGATTCAATGGTCCAGGGGGAGCTAGTACAAAACTTGTTTGTGTTTTAACCTAGAAATCGCATGCTTAGGTTTTTATTTAGTTTGATTTTCCTTTTTAGAATGGTTAGATAGGACTATAACTTGTCAATACTTGATAACATAGTACCAGGACGCGGCGAGATGATAGTATGCTAGGAAAGCGGAGTCTTATGTATTCGAGCTAGATAAGGTGTATCTAGTTCGGTGCACTTGACCGAGCGAAACTAGCTGAAGCTACCTCGCCGTATCCTAGACTAGTTAGACCAGGAAGTGGTCTTAGGTGAGTCAAGTCTCTATTTTCTTGAAAATGGCTTTGTCTAAGGAAGTGGTCGTTGTTCCGATCAAAGAAGGCCTCTGTGCCTCGCCACGACCTGGAAGCCATGATCTTGAAAAGGTGACTTGATAAGCCTAAGGTCAAATCCGAATCTAACGCAAGGTTCACAAGTGTTTAAGTCATTAAATTTAAATCAAGTAAAATTGGAAGTCATCTCACAAGAACATATAGGGTTAACATATTTGATCATGTAGACATGGGTGAGATGATTTAGGTTAATAATTTTCAACCAATCTTTAATAAATCCAATATCCGATCCAACTACCTTGCGTGTAAGATCAATGGATGTTGGACAGTGGTTGCTCCCGACACATGGCCGGGGATCAACTCAAGTTTTCGAAGCTTCGATTCAAACGATAAGGATCGGTAGCCTTCGGAAATAACGGCAAGCTCAAAATCATCGGATCAGGTGATATTGAGCTTAACTCAAATTTTGTTATTCAAAACGTTTTATTAGTAGAAAATTTTCAATATAATCTACTTAGTGTAAGCCAATTGTGTGATAATAACTATAAGGTCATATTTCTAGAAAATGAATGCGTAATTAATACAAACGAAACCTCTAAAACAATTCTTAAGGGAACTAGAAATAACAACATTTACACTATTAACTTAACTAACTCCTCAACTAAGTGTCTTATGATGCGGCAAGAGGAATCATGGTTGTGGCACCGATGACTCGGTCACTCACACCCAAGACTCATCCACAAGATGAGTTAGAGTGACTTAGTCAGAGGTTTGCCTAACCTCAATAACTTGGATAATAAAATATGTAATGCTTGTCAACAAGGTAAACAATCTAGGACACAACATCAACTAACTAATCAAGAACGAACCAAAAGTGTGCTTGAGCTCCTACACATGGATCTATTTGATTCACACAGAGCTAAGTCACTTAATGGAAGTAAATTCTGTTTAGTCATTATTGATGACTACTCTAGATTTACTTGGGTTAGGTTCATCAAACACAAAAGTGATACCCTAAATCAATTAATCAACCTATTTAAGTTAATAGAAAATCAACAAAACATTAAAATCAAAAGACTTAGGATTGATCATGGTGGTGAATTCGAAAACCATAGGTTTACAGAATTCTGTAACCTAAATGGATACCACCATGAGTTCTCTTGCCCTAGAACTCCACAACAAAATGGCCTAGTAGAACGCAAAAATAGAACCGTACAAGAAGCCGCTAGAACAATGTTAAATGAGTATAACCTACCCGATAGGTTTTGGGCGGAAGCCGTGAGTACGACATGCTATGTCCAAAATAGGATCCTTATGGTAAAGAGGCACCTTAAGACCTCATACGAGATTTATCACGATAAAATACCTAACATCAAGTACTTTAGGGTATTTGGGTGTAAGGTACATATCCTAAACACTAAGGATTACCTAGGGAAATTTACATCCAAAACCACGACCAGAATCTTTCTAGGATACTCGACTACAAGCAGAGCTTATAGAGTATATAACCACGACACCCTTAGAGTCGAGGAGACTATCAATGTAGTATTTGATGAAGGATACGAACCTACAAAACCCCCGGCAACCCCAATTAGCGAGCTGACTCATACTAGACCTAACTCTGATCCGGAGATCAGGTCTAGTGTTAATCCTAACCTAAGTCAAACAAGTCACTCTATTGACCAAGTGGTAGATGACTCAAACAAAACTAGAACTCAAACGAGTCATCCTATGGATCAAGTTGTAGACTCAAACCCAAATCCAACTAGGATTCAAACGAATCATCCTATCGACCAAGTGATAGGTGATCCAAGTCTAGGAGTTCAAACTAGAGCCTCATACAGAAACCTTAGTCAAATATCTTTGATTTCACAAATTGAACCCAAAACTATTGACCAAGCTCTTCTTGATCCCGATTGGATTATTGCAATGCAAGAAGAGTTGGCTCAATTCACTAGGAATGAAGTATGGGAATTAGTACCACCACCTAAAGATAAAACAATCATTGGAACAAGGTGGGTGTTTAGAAATAAAATTGATGATAAAGGTGAAGTAGTTAGAAATAAAGCTAGACTAGTTGCTAAAGAGTTTAGTCAAGTCGAAGGTTTAGATTACGATGAGACCTATGCCCCAGTAGCTAGATTAGAGTCCATTCGAATGCTATTAGCATATGCAGCACATCGAGGATTTAAGTTGTTTCAAATGGATGTGAAATCTGCATTCTTAAATGGATACATTAAAGAAGAAGTTTATGTTAGTCAACCCCCCGGCTTCGAAAGTTTAGACAAACCCGATCATGTCCTTAGGTTAAAGAAAGCTCTCTATGGACTTAAACAAGCTCCTCGAGCTTGGTACGAGAGACTTTTGATTTATCTTAAGTCCAAAGATTTTAACCAAGGTGTAGTTGACCCAACCCTTTTCGTAAAAACCTTAGGTAAAGACATATTCATAGCCCAAATCTACATAGATGATATTATTTTCGGAACCACCAACTCAATCCTACTAAATGAGTTCATTTCACTTATGGAAAGTGAATTTGAAATGAATTTAGTAGGCGAGTTAAGTTTTTTCTTAGGTCTACAAATTAAACAAACTAAGCATGGAATATACCTACATCAACGCAAATATACTAGGGAATTAATTAAACGCTTTGGAATGCAAGATGCTAAAATTATTAATACCCCAATGGCAACTAATGTTAATATAGAAGAAGATTTAATCGGAAACTAAATTGATTTAAAATACTATAGGAGCATAATAGGGAGTCTCCTTTACTTAACTGCAAGCCGACTTGATATCCTATTTGCAGTAAGTATGTGCACAAGGTTCCAAACCTATGCCAATGAGTCTCACCTAACTCTAGTCAAGTGTATCCTTAGATATCTAAAGGGTACACTTAATGTCGGTATTTGGTACCCTAGATCTAACGAGTTCGAACTAACCGGCTACTCCGATTCGGACTATGCCGGTAGTAAGCTCGATAGAAAGAGTACGAGTGGTTGTTGTCAACTTCTCGGCTCGAGTCTAGTGAGTTGGTGCAGTAGGAAGAAACACTGTGTTGCCTTATCTACCACCGAAGCCGAATACATCGCGATGGGTGAGTGTGTCACTCAGCTTCTTTGGATGAAGCACACTCTCCGCGACTTTAAGTTAGACTTTACGAACACGAAACTCCACGTAGAAAACATTAGTTCAATTAATCTTACTAAGAATCCGATATGTCACTCTATGACCAAACATATAGAGGTCAAACACCATTTCATTCGAGAACATGTGGCCAACGGAGCCATACAACTCGAATACATCGAATCGAAGTCTAACTTAGCATACCTATTTACTAAACCCCTACCCGAAGCCAAATTTAGTCTATTAAGACGAAAATTGGGCATGTGCGTAGTAGAATAGGAACTTGCAAATTATATTTTCTTACTACTATTTCTTAATTTTCATTTTTATGGAACTAGCATAGGACATACCTTAGATATCATGCACCTATAGATTTAAGGAGCCAGTACATCTCACAACACATAGGACTAATGTGTTTGTGTACTTAGCCACGTAGATGGGTGTGAGATGTTAGGACCTTACTCCTGGTTCCAGATGTAGAGCTAGTGTATCGCTATGAACCACGGAGTATAATCATACATACTAACCGACTCTGACCAGGACTGGTTGATCTTTCATATCAATCAAGCCAAATATGAGTCGAACATTTTATAGATGAACTTATTTTCAGTATATTATTTTCAAAATAATGTGGAACATTTTCAAATTAATACTTATTTTTTATTCCACACACACCCTCACTCTTTTCGATATATGGCAAAAGGGGGAGAAAAAGGCCAAAGTTAAGGGATAATTTTTTTATGGCCAAGGCTTAGTTAACTTGTTCGTGTTAACAAAACGAAAAGGTTTACTTAACTTTAAGTTAACTTGTTAACAAAATGGAAGTAAAGGCCAAGGTTAAGAAATCAGTTTTTTTATTTCTTAAAATTTATTTTAAACACTATGGCCAATATTAAGTAATTACGGTTACTTAATTCTTTTATTTAGTAGAAAACATCAAGGGGGAGAGTTAAAACTCTTTCTCAAGTACTCACCCTCGGTCAAGGGGGAGGATTACTCAAGGGGGAGCACTTGAAAAAAATGTTTTTATATACTCCTACTCATTCATGCTTTTTTATACTCCTGCTCATTCATGCATATCTCTTGCTCATTTTGCATAATGCACTTAATTTATTCTTCTTAACTTTGTATGTGGGTTTTCCATAAATCAAAAAGGGGGAGATTGTTGGTAGTAGGCACCTAAGTCAAACCTGAGTTTTGATTATAGCAAATGATACAAAGCTAAGCTCATGTCGTTATCTCACGAGCTGAATCGAGTGTACAGAAAATTACTATAGCTGGAGCTGAAGGCTAGCGACACCCGGAGGAAGCCGCGGTGGTCGGGCGACACTCGAGTGACTTCGGAGGGAGCCGAAGGAATCAAGTGGAAGGCCGGAAGCAAAAGCGACATAGTAAGTATCGAGGTAAGCTCGAGTGAGTAAAGTGAAGTGAGGTCGTGTCCTTTGTACGGGGACCCAAGACTTCCCATGGAAGGTCTATGTTGAGATCGGACGGCAAGTGGCCGTCGAATTCACTTATATTTTGAGCTAACTCTTTATTGTAGTCAAAAATTCTAGCCATCAGTTCAACCGGCCAGTTCAACCGGCCAGTTCAACGGGGCCAGTTCAAACGGCCAGTTCAACCGGTGGTCAAAAATCAGCCTCGAGGAGTCAAGCTTTATCACCATTTTTCAAGGAGTTTTGTGCCCAATTCCTATTGGTTGAAAACCCATTCGATGAGGGGCTTAAAGGCTATAAAAGGAGGGCTTCTCCTAGGGTTTTTCATCATCTCTAAGTGTTCACAAACCTCCACAACTCTACAATTTTCTGACGACTCTATGACGAAGTGCGGTCAACAACCCTAGTTTACTTTCTACTCTTTTAGTTGTTGATATTCTTATTTTGTCGTCTCTTTAAATATTGCAATTCCTTTTATTAATCTAGGTTTTCTATCGTTGCACTTTACATTAATAGAAGAGAGGTTTTGTCTCTCTATCTTTTCTTTCGAAGTTTTTTTTGTAATCGTCAAACTCCTACCTCCAACGAGGAGGAGTGTTTTTAGTGAATTGCCCTCCGTGCGTGATCAAGGATCACTAGGGTCTTGGAGTAGTAGCCGAAGGCTACGAACCAAGTAAAAAAAACATTTGTCTCATTGATTTATAGTTTATCTTTCCACTGCAATTAACTGTCTACTTGAGTTTTAACGAACGAATTAAATAAAAGGTTTATCGCTATTCACCCCCCCTCTAGCGATCCGCTTCGATCCAACAGATTGATCGGACTCGAGTTTGACTCGAGTAGTGTTTTGATATTTGACATTGATGTTAGACAAAATGTATGACAATGTGATTGTCATGGGAAAGTCCAAGTAGGACACTTGGAAAGGGAAAGTCTAAGCTTGAGTCTTGGCAATTGGAAAGTCCAACATGGGTTGGCATGGAAAGTCCAAGCATGGGTCTTGGTGGTATAAAGTCCAAGCGGGAGTCTTAGCAGCATAAGTCCAATGGTTGGCAACGTAAAGTCCAAGTGGTAGTCTTGGCAGCATAAGCCCAATGTGCCTTGGTGGTATAGACCGGCTTAGCATGATAATAGCTGATGGAAGCACCTGAAGGCTAGCGTATGGATGAACAAGTCATGGATGACTTGGAGAGATCCGATAGGCGTGAGGCTGACAGAGGTGGATAAAAGGCTTAGGTCTAGGCTAAGAGTCGTCTAGCAAGTATGAGGGCATCATACTTGGGGTTAAATCTCATGGTTGACATTATCAGTCGATTGGTCAAGTGTTTTGACACTTGGTAGTCGAGTTGACTTTTGGCAGTATATTGAGATTATGGTTAGTCAAATTGATCGTCCTTTGTTCAAGTAGAAATGGTGCAGCGGTCATGCCCGGCATTAAGCGATCAACTAATGGCGAGCGATCGTCTACCATGGATGTATTAGTCGAGTTCGGAGAAGTTTGCTTGGTAGCTGGTGATCGGCTACGGCGGCGATCAAGCTATTTGGGTAATGGCAGTCGACTGCTAATGTATTCGTTGGAACTTATCCAATGTGGATAGAGTTATTGTCTCACAATGGCTACAGGAGCAGCCGACTGATGGTCGCGATCAGTCGACTGCTAGGTGAAATCCAGCCCAAGGTGAAGCTTTAAAAGGAGCTCATGGAAAAGGATTTTGACAAGGGTTTCTTGAGGCGATTTGGAGGGGATTTGCTGTTGCAATCCAGACCTTCAAGGCTATTCTCAAGCAAATAGAAGCAAGCATTCAAAGATCTCTTCTAAAGTATTTTTTGTTAGTGCAATCGGCCCAGGTCACGATTGACCAGGACTCGAGTTTGGCTCGAGTGATGTTTTGATGTGTTTTGATGTTTCGACAAAAACATATGACAATATAATTTTCATGGAAAGTCCAAGTTGGACACTTGGCATTTGGGAAAGTCCAAGTCTTGAGTACTTGGCAAATGGAAAGTCCAACATGAGTTGGCAAGGAAAGTCCAAGCATGGTCTTGGCATGGAAAGTCCAACATGGGTTGGCATTTGAAGTCCAAGGGGATTGATATTGGCGGCGTAAAGTCCAAGCGGTAGTCTTGGCAGCATAAGTCCAATGGTTGGCGGCGTAAAGTCCAAGCGGAGTCTTGGCGGCGTAAGTCCAATGTGCCTTGGCGGTGTAGACACTGTTAGCATGACATAGCCGTGAAGCACTGAAGGCTAGCGCGATGGATGAACAAGTCATGGATGACTTGGAGGATCCGAGGTGTGAGGTGATGGAGGTGGCTAGAAGGCTTAGGTCTAGGCTAAGGGTGGTCTAGCAAGTATGGGGGAACCATACTTGAGTTAAAACCTCATGTTTGATGTGTGCGGTCATTGGGTGCCATGTGGCGATCGTGGGCGTAGTCAACTAGGGTTTATTTGCGGGTTATAGCCTGTGATCATTGCCATAGGTTAGCGATCGAATGATGGCTCGGCGATCGTGATCGTGTGATCGATCGGTGGTTCTCGGTCGACCGCGAGAATGAGTCGAGACTCTCGGTCAGTGAGGACTCCATCTGTCGACTGATGGTCACAATCAATCGACTGATGGTAGATCCGTTGGACTTATTCAGCGTGGATCTAGCCGTTGTCTCACGACAACAGTGGCATCAGTCGACTGATGGTCCCGATCAGTCGACTGATCGACTTTTTCCAGCACAGGTTGAAGCTATATATGGAACTCGTGATGGAGGAAAAAGTATCGGTTCTTGAGGGCTATTGGGGCGATTTGTTGGTGCAAATCAGGTCTCCAAGTGCAAGCAAGCAACAAAGCATTCAAGCAATCAAAACAAGTGTTGTAAAGTCTTTTCTTTACTTGTATTTCGTATTCATTATTGTAATTGCTTGTATTTGTATCTTATTGTTGTAAGATTACTTGTAAGGGGTTTCTCCACCCTTGACTTGTGTCAAGAAGGAGTTTTATTGGTTAGTGGTGTTTGTGGCATCGCTAGGGTTCGTACGAACCCAATCCGTGGAGTAGGAACCGGTTCGGTTCCGAACCACGTTATATGCTCTTGTTGTGATTTGTGTTGTGTCCATTTCATTATTGCTTTTATCATTATATATATTCCACTGCGCTAACGAAATTGTAGACACGAACGAGATTGAATTCCATCCACGATCGGGCGAAACGCTATTCACCCCCCTCTAGCCGTTCAAATATTCCTAACAAGTGGTATCAGAGCCTGGGGCTCTTCTACGGATTAACAACCGGGAGCTAAGCCAAAAGGCTAGAGGGTGAAGATGGAATTCCAAGACAAGCTTGGATGGGAAATCAACACTCCACCTCCATATGATCCAGAAGATTTTCCGGCATGGAGAGCAAGAATGGAAACATTCTTGATGATGAACATAGAGGATTGGTTCATCCTCATTGAAGGCCTTGAACCCCCTAGGGATAAGAAGGGGAATGTCCTCAAATTGAAAAAGTGGACCCAAGAGCAACGCCAAAAGCTCAAGACCGAAGTTAAGGTAACGAAACTTTTGGATGATTTAATCCCTAATGATGTTTTGTGCAAGCTAGGGGATTACATGTATGCCAAGGAGCTATGGAGAAAATTGGCAAGATTCCATGAGGAGAGTTCATCCTCAAGTGAAAGTGAGGAATCGGAAGTTGAGATGGAGTCAACTTCCGAATCGGAGAAAGAAGAAGTAGAAGAGGTGGAAGAAGCATCTACTTCTAGGATTGAGGAGGAGAGACCATCTTCTACACCGAAGCAACCTCAAGAAGAGCCTTCAACATCCGATCAAGATGAGGAAGGTCAAAATTCAACTCCGGCACCTACCACCACCCTAGGTAACTCAAACACGTTATTGTCAAATAAAAATCATATTATGTGCTTTGAGTGTAGGGAGTATGGGCATTACAAGAGCAAATGCCCAAAGAGGATCAAGAAAGCTCCTCAGCGCCTAAAGTCAACAAAAGTCAGCGGGCGCTTGTTCTTCAAGTCAAAGAGCAAGGAGCATGTCATTTTGCTTCAAATGCACTATCGGATCATTAAGTCAATGCCCAAGAAGAAGAAGAAGAAGGACAAAGGAGCATCAAAAGTAGGGGAGCCACTAAGGCAAACCCTAAGGTACATTTAAATAATGCTCTGTCTAATTTAAATATTAAAAAGCATGCTAGAACTAATTTTAGCAATTTTGCTATGTATCATAAAGAGCATGCTAGAAATAACAAATATATTTGTTTAGGAGCTAAGAATGTTCACCTTAAGAATAAGGAAAAATTTGGGACTAATGTCCCTAGAAAAACTATACCTAGGGAATCTATTAAGAAAATACAAGAACATCTAGTTTTTAATCCAAAATGGACTAGGCATATGCCAAGAAAGTCAAATGCCCAAGATTTAAATAAAAATTCTAAAATTGGGAAATTAGAATTAGAGAACCAAGCCTTGAGGTCAAGTCTTGAGAAATTGGAAAAGACCCTAAACAAGATACAAAATCAATTTCAAGGGTCTAATTGTCAAACTCTAGGACCTAAGAGTCAAAAGTCAACCAAGGGCAAGAATGGTTTGGGTCACAAACCTAAGTTCAAGGTGACTTACCATAGTGTTCCATTTGACTATGGGACACTAACTAGGTCTAGGAAGACCAAGGTCAATGGGGAAGTCATTCCTAGAGTTGACCAAGGTTTGTGCCTATTGGCCAAGGTTTCGAAGAAACCTAGGATGGCCACTAATAAGGTTGTTAGGGAGGCAATCCCTAAGGTTAACCTAGGCAAGACCAAAATGACCAAGGCTAATAAGCCTAGGAGGGTCATTAGGAAGGTATCTAGGGAGGTTATCCCTAAGGAATACCTAATTAACCCTAGGAGCTCAAATCAATTTTGGGTTCCTAAGAGCGTGATTGATTCACGCTAAGATGGGTTTAGGGTGTGCCAACCTTGATTGGATGGGTAGTTAACTCAACCATGATAAAGGTGGCACTTTAGGTTACTTTCAAGGTTATGGTTACCTTGGAAATATCTTTGAGCCTTAATTTCAAAGAATTTTAGGTTGTGTCAATATATATCTTGAAAACATGAAAATCAATAAAATTGACACGATCTAGATTTAGAGGTCATAGTGTGTAACTTTGATTATTGGCACACTTTTGAAGGTCATGTATCAAGAGATGTGTGGTTAAGATGTAAAGGTAACATCTAGAGTGATACTCAAGTGCCACACAACTTGATGCCTTGTACTCACCATGCTTCATATGTTTTACCATATGTTTGCATGGAAGGAATGTCTAGGATAGATTACATCTCACAAAACAAGTCTTTTACCTTGATTGTGTATTTTAATACTTAGAAAGGGTGAGATGTTAGGTTTTGGAAATCATTGAATGTTAATGTTTGCAAAAATGAAATAAAACATTAAAATACATTAACAAATACATGAATAAAAGTATAACTTCAATACATTCGATATACAAGATCTAACGTGACAAAATTGAATAATTAAGATGATGAAATCGAGATCCTCTGATTTTGAGTGGAAATCGAATATCGATCGGCCTGATATAGTTATCGGTCGTCTGATTATCGATCGGTGATAACCTTTGGCGCAATCACGATCGGCCATCGATCAGTGCTAGCTTCATGACTCGGTGATTGAACATCGATCGATGAGGACATCGATCGGTGATAGTGCTATTCGCGGCCGAAGGCCATCGGTAAAAGTGCTTTCGGCAGCGGTCGAGTGATCATCGATCGGTGATGAGTAACATCGATCGGTGCTCTGTAACACGTTCTGAAGGTTGTGATCGATTGGCGGATCGATCGTGCCGCCCAGTAAACCGGTAATAAACCGCTATCGATCGTGATGCTCCACATCGATCCCGTCATGCATGTTTATAATGCAGCTGCTAGGGTTGGTGTCTTCCGACGAGCCTTTCTTCTCCTTTCCTTCTCCGATCGTCTCCCTCTCGAGACTTTTCGTAGTGCCAACCTCCCAAAGTGTTAGGCAAGCCTCTCCTCTTCCATTTTTCATTTATTTCGATCCCTAGTTCACGCGATTTAGGGCTTATTTTTCCTTGTTCCGATTAGGGTTCCAGCGTCTGAAGTTCTCCGGCGACTTTTTCGGCGACCCCCAGCAACATTTGAGTCTTCCCTCCGGCCACACCTTCAAATGGCGCCTAAGTAACGATTTTTTCCCGAGCCCTAATTTTCATTTCCATTACAATTTAGGTTTATCTAATCGTATATTATTGCCATTGCATGTCATATCATTACATTGCATTCATAGCAGAGAGCAGTAGGAATGATCCACAGAGGTGAATCTCGATTGTACCAACCTATGTTGGTTAGGTACATCGATAGGGATTTTTTCAATCGACATTGTAGTGATGTCATGGAATTAATTGCATACTACAATCTAATGAAAATCGTCTTATGCACGCATCCAATTAATGATGACCTTGTTAAGGAATTTTATCAAAACCTAAAAAAGGTGGATGACGGCCCTACTTACACTACTCGCATTGCAAAACGCGAGTTAGAGTTCACTCCTGCGATACTGCATAAGTTTCTCGAGTGTAGGCCCTCAGATGACACTTTTATCTTTTACCCTACCATGGATTTTCCTTTACCTGAGCCTTTTGACCATATCTCTATGGAGTCCATGCATGAGCATATCTTTGGTTATCCTCGTCCACGGGCCCAGAATCTATTTCCTATCACTAAGTTATCTGCACCTGACAATGTCCTTTACAAGGTCATTGTTGGGTGTTCTTCCATCGTCACTCGAGTGCAGCCAGATTCGGCCTCCCCATCTCTTTCTTTTATCGCCATCGTCATAGGTTAGACATTAACTTTGCACTAAACATGTTTCATTGCATTGTGCATTTCACTTCCCCTGTACAAGGGAAAGTGCATATGCCATTTGGTCATATCATCACAGCATGGCTAGACTCCGTAGGCGTCAACATCCACAGGGGTTCTCACGAGGCGCTATCGAGGTGTCGTGTATCGATTCGTAACTTCTCATTAGTAAAGCTACGGATGGGCACTGGATAGATGGAGTTAGCGCCTCAACCACCCTCCAGGGCACGCAGAGAGCCTCCTCCGGTACCCAGAGAGGCGACAGAGGACTACGAGGATGCAGATGCCACTGATGAGGATGATCGGATCTTGCGGCGAGACACATCGTGGCGGAGTCCATCCGATCGCCGTGGCGGTGAGTCGATTCGAGACTATCGGTAGTCGGTTGGCGCTTTAGCCGAGCTATTGGCGAGGCGAGGCTTCGCCGGCGCGCGTCTGGATCGGATGGAGAGTCGAGCCACATCGGCGATGTCATCGATATGTTAGAGATGATGCGGGCCTGGACCCTGAGTCAGCAGCCTCCTCCACCGCCACCTCCTGCAGCCGATTAGTGTTGGGTTTTTCCGAGCCGCAAAAACCGCTTTTTGCGTTGCGGAAACCTCGGAAGCCCCCGGCCACGGATCCGTGCGAAGAAGTATTAAAACAAAACATGTATGTGCTTGTATAAAAACCCTAGATCTACCTTAGATCTAAGAGATAAGATCATTACCCTCGATGCGATGCCCTTCGCAAATCCCGCTCGTCCAAAAGTCCGCCGGAACTCGAGAGTGTCAAGTGCACACTCCTCTATGGTATCCACACAAGCAATAGGTGGAAGAAAAACACACTTGAGTGTGCTAGCACTCCTAGGGTGTCTCGGCAAGATGAGGAAGGAGAGGGGAAAAGCTTGAGAGGAAAAGTTCCAAGGTTGAAGATGAAGTCAATTAGCCACCAAAAATCAATACACCATCTAATGGAGTGGCCGGCCACTTCATGGAGGGGGGTTACATGCATGCATGTAACTCCCATGACCCTTGATCTCCCTCATGATGTGGCATCAATTGACAAAGTCAATGATGATGTGGAGCATCATCATTGGCCGCCCATGCCAAGTCATCACCATGACATGGCATTTGGTCAAGTCAAACTTGACCTTTCAACTTCCCTCTCAAGTCAAGTCAAACTTGACCTCTAATCTCCCATGGTTGATCAAATCTAACCACTTGACTCAAGTCAATTTAATTTAATGAATCTTTATTCATTAATTTAAATTGATTTGATGAATTAAATCTCAATTAGACTCATTCAACACTTGAATCAACTTGAGTCTAACTCAATTAGTCTAATTTGGATTACTCTTAATCCAATTTGGTTCATCCCATGAACCTAATCCTCATGGTTCATCATATGAACCTAATCTCCATCTAATTGCTCTTATGTGTGTGACCCTATAGGTTCTTGTAACATTGGCAATGTCCTAAACCGATTTAGGAACATAAGCAATGGCGGTATCTAGCAACACATCATTGCTACCCAAGTTACAAGAATGTTGAGCTCCAACATCACCTTTGTGACTACTAATTGTGACTCTCACAATATGTGACAATGTCCTCTATCCTTGACATCTAGATTGACCAATCGAGGCATAGACCGTGTCATCCTCGGTACAATCTAAATCTTGAACTCAAGTAGACTCACTCTAATCAAATGAGCTCAATATCTCATATTGACTCATTTGGGCATCATGCGCCGTGGTCTCACTCTATCAAGAATATCGATGTCACCCCGTCATATAGGAGGGATAGATCCCATCTACATCACTCACATCCCTCCGCATAATTCGTTACATACCCGATGTCGCCTTTATAGTCCACCCATTTACGGGTGGCGTTTGTGAAGCCAAAGTATGCAACTCCTTATGTAGGGAACCATGGTGACTTCAGGTCTAAGGACTAATAGTCATACTAATAGCCACATGAGAAAGTATATGACACTCATATAACGATCCATGACACTTTCTCATGGCGGGTCATTCAGTATACATTCTCCAATGCATACCCATGTGTCAACTTGATATCTCATATCCATGACTTGTGAGATCAAGTCATCTTGTTGACCTACATGCTAGTCTCTATGCATTAACATTGTCCCTAAATGTTAATACTCGACTAGGAATGATTAAGAGTAGTGTTCTCTATATCATCTCATTATCGATTCAACCAATCGATTGATATAGATAAGAACCTACTACTCAAGGACATTATTATATTTAGTTATTTGGCACCAATACAAGTAAATATAATAACCATGCCTTTATAAATAGGAATATGATACAATAAAGTCCATACAACAATCATCACATGATTGGCTCTAGGGCTTTCACTAACAATCTCCCACTAGCACTAGTGTCAATCACCGTAGTATCTAATACCCAATGACCTAGTGTGACCATCATGCTTTTTCTCGTGCAAAGCCTCGTCAAGGGATCCGCGATGTTAGCCTCGCGGTACTGCAAATCTTCACATCTCCTCTATCGATGATCTCTCGAATGAGATGGAAGCGCCGTAGTATGTGTTTGGTCCGCTGGTGTGAGCGAGGTTCCTTAGCCTGTGCAATCGCTCCATTGTTGTCACAATAGAGCTCTATAGGATCTGCAATGCTAGGAACCACCCCAAGCTCAGTAATGAACTTCATGGATCCAAATCGCTTCCTCACGCCTCGTGCATGCGATATACTCGCCTCGTTGTAGAATCAAGAATCGTGTCCTCGCCGAACTCTTCCACCACAGCCACCATTCAAGCAAAACACGAACCCCGATCGCGATCTGTAATCATCTCGCCGCTGGAAGCCGGCATCACAGAACCCTTTACACTAGCTCTCATCGCCTCCAAATATCAAGAAATATTCTTTAGTCCTTCTCAAGTACTTAAGAATATTCTTGACTGCTATCCAGTGACGCTCACCTGGATCTGACTGGTATCTACTCGTCATGCTCAAAGCATACGAGACATCAGGACGAGTACACAGCATGGCGTACATGATAGATCCTATAGCAGATGCGTAAGGGATCTTATCCATGCGGTCTCTCTCCTCTCTAGAAGAGGGACTTTGAGTCTTCAAAAGACTCACACCATGTGACATCGGCAGAAGTCCTTTCTTGGAATTCTGCATGGCAAACCGAAGTAATACCGTGTCAATGTATGTACTCTGACTTAGGCCAAGCAATCTCTTAGATCTATCTCTATAGATCTTGATGCCTAGAATACAGGCTGCTTCACCTAAGTCCTTCATTGAGAAGCACGTCCCGAGCCAAGTCTTCACTGCATCAGAGAGGATGTCATTCCCAATGAGTAGTATGTCATCCACATATAATACAAGGAACACAAATGTGTTCCCATTAACCCTCTTGTAGACACAGTGGTTCATCTTCATTCTTGATGAAACCAAACTGCTTGATCGCATCATCGAATCAAGATTCCATCAGAAGCTTGCTTTAGCCCATAAATGGACCTTTGCGACTTGCATATACTTTCCCAAGATGTGGATCTACAAAACCTCGTGTTGTGTCATGTACACATCCTCGAGTAAGTTTCCATTCGTAAACGCGCTTTGACATCCATCCGCCAGATCTCATAATCGTGGTATCGCAATAGCAAGCAAGATCCGAATGGACTTAAACATCGCCATCGGAGAAAAGGTTTCATCATAGTCAATACCATGAATTTGCTTGAAACCTTTAGCCACCAATCGCCCTTATAGGTATGCGTAAGTCCATCCATGTCGCCTTTCTCCTAAAGACCCACTTACACCCAATGGGTTTGACTTGGTGGATCAACCAAAGTCCATACTTGGTTAGTGTACATGGATTCCATCTCGATCTCATGGCTCTAGCCATTTCTCGTAACTGGGCTCATCACAGCCTTCCCGATAGAGGTAGGCTCATTCTCAATGAGCATAACGTCATCATGGTCGACAAGAGAAATGAGTATCTCTCAGCCGAGACGCACCCTATCGTGACCAAGAGGTAGGTCTATTTGAATGTGGTTGTTCCACAACTCTTTGTGCAACAACCTCATCACCCACAACACTTTGTGGTTCCTGCTCAACCTCCATCAAGGCCTCGCATGGTCCTTATCTTGAATTTCTTCAAGATCAAGGTACTCCCACTAGTTTTTCTAGAAACAAAATCCCTTTAAAAAAACCCAGCCTTTGCCACAAACACTTTGTAGCCGACCGGGAATGTAGAAGTAATATCCCTTTGTCTCCTGGGATATACAACAAAATAGCACCTATCGGATTTGGGTCCCAGTTTGTCTGAGACTTGACGTCGAACGTAAGCCTCACAACCCCAAATCATCATAAAAGACATCTTGGGATTTTTCCCTGTCCATATCGTATATGGTGTTTTTACCACAGCCTTGGAAGGTACACGGTTAAGGGTAAAGGTCTGTGTCAGAGCATCTCCCCAAAAGGAGATAGGAAGATCTGTGTGACTCATCATAGATCGGACCATATCCAATAGGGTACGATTGCTCCTTTCGGATACACCATTCCACTGTGGTGTTCCAGGAGGAGTGAGTTGGGATAGAATCCCACACTCAGCTATATAGTCACGAAACTCATGGCTAAGGTATTCACCACCTCGATCTGATCGAAGTATCTTAATACTCTTGCCAAGCTGGTTTTGTACTTCATTCTTGAATTCTTTGAACTTTTCAAAGGATTCAGATTTATGTGTCATAAGATACACATAACCATATCTAGTCATCAGAAATGTAATGAAGCACTGTGAACCACCTCTAGCAAAGAATACATTGAAAGGACCACATACATCACTATGTATAAGTCCTAACAAATCTGTTGCTCTTTCGCTATGTCCACTAAAGGAGTCTTGGTCATCTTGCCTAAAAGGCAAGACTCGCATGTCTCATATGATTCAAAATCAAATGAGTCTAACATCCTTATGGAGCCGAGATAAGCGACTCTCATTTATGTGACCTAAGCGACAATGCCAGAGATAGGTTTGGTTCAACTTCATTTGACTTGAACCTCTTGGTACTTATGTTATAGCTCTCTAAGTCTAGAAAGTAGAGTCCGCTCATTAGAGGTGCACTACAATAGAACATATCATTTAAATAAAGTGAACAACATTTGTTCTTTATTATAAATGAAAAACCTTTCTTGTCCAAACAAGAAATGAAATGATGTTCTTAGTTGCGGTACATAACAACATTCATCTAATTCTAGTACAAGCCCAGAGGGCGTAGATAGATCATAAGTTCCTACAAAGAATAGCAGAAGAACCCTTGCTCCATTGCCTACTCGTAGGTCCACCTCGCCCTTTGTCAATGCCTTGCTATTTCTCACCGCACATTGGTACAAATGTGAGATGCACATCCGATCTAATACCCATGATGAAGAAATAGATAGATTGACTTCTATAACATTTATACCAAGTAGAAGTCTCACTTCTTTTCTTCTTAAGATCTTCCGTAGTATGCCTTGCTTACACGCTTCCTGTCCTCGCTTCCTTGCAAGAAGCAAGCCCCTTCCTTGGCTACCCTCCTTTGGGTTTAAGTTCTTTGCCTTTGCCCTTGGCTTGGGACTTTCCCTTACCTTTAGGCTTGCCCTTGCCTTTCTTCTCGCACCATCAAAATGGTGTCGATTTACCCTTCTTAAGGTTAAGCTCATAGCCTCAACATGCCGAGCATTTCAGTAAATGGCTTATCAATTTCATTCATGTTATAATTCATGACAAATTGATCAAGGCTCTTGGCAAAGATTGCAAGATTAGGTCGTGGCCGCTCTGGCCAAGTGGGAATCCCACCTTTGTAGGTTTTCTACGCACTCCAATCATCTTGAGTACATATGAACCTACGGAGTCCCTTCTTGCATTTTAGACCCAAATAGTGCCTTTAGAGACTTCACATCTCTCATGCCTAGCTTGTCCTTGATATAGTTGACGAAGATGTCCAACCATATCATAAGCATTCATGAACTCATGTTGCTTCACAAGCTCGAGTTCATGGTCGCGAGCATTAGACATGACACATCTAATGCATCATCTTGATGCTTCTTGTAAGCATCTTTGTCACCAAGGAGGCAGGCAGGAGGTGCCTCGAATGGGCCGCCCAGACGCATCTTCCTTTCTTGGGTGAGAACAATTCGTGTTCCTGCATCACCCAGAAATTTGCTCCATCGAGCTTGTCCTTCTCAAGGACGCAGAGAGAGAGTGTTCGTGTTTGTTGACATAGTAATCTACAACATACAATGCAGAGAATTAATATCATATTCCTTTATCATTTAATTAGGCCTTTAATCAAATGATGCTCCCACGAATTATAGGAATTTTGTAGAATCGAGTTATGGATGTGGTCAAACCACTTTTTACTAGATTCATACAAACTAGCTATAATTCTTATGACAAGATCCACATCATACTAAGCCTTGAGTTAGCTTTGCAAATCGCCAAGACTTAGTACGATCGGTGGGTAACACATTACCGATTACATCTCTATGCAACTCTTGTTTATAGGATTAAGACCCACATTTACAAAAGACCTTGAGTTAGCTTTGGCTAAATCGCCAAGATTTAGTGTAAATGCAATCTTAACCTATCTTTCCAACGATTGGAATATGCCTATAGTTCTACTCGATCCAATTGAGTTAACTAGTTTTGCTCAATCTAATTGAGCTTACTCTAACCCAAGTCGTGATAGGCGGACCAAGATTGTCCCTCCGCACCCTACCAAGATAATATGCGTTGCTCGCTTTGGCGATTCAACAACAACAAATGATCGAGGTAGTGATGGGTATCAAGGCTTGGTAGGCATTTTCGAGTTGATTCGATTATGATATAATCTAATCGAAATGTGTATCTTATAAGCATTTAGGCCTTTATTATCCTATATTATCATGCATCATATTTAATTATTCTAGCATGCATCATATACATACAAGAAAATTAACCTAGCATGCATCATATACATACAAAGCATGTTTCTACTAGCATGCATCACATACATAAGCAAAATCAATTAAATATATATATATCAATATATATATATATATAAATGTGATATAGTCATGGTCTACTACGATCTTCTCAAGCCAATGAGAAGATCGGACGGTCAACCTAAGGCTAGCGGCTTCTCCAAGCGCTCCTTTGACCGCCATGTGTCGTCGTCACCCTTCTCGTAAGCTCGTCTTCAAGTGGACTTTCCACCGCTCCATTTTTGTACATTACAAATACGAAACTCGAGTTACATTCGAGTCTAAAACTATTTACAACTAGAATATTAAAAGAAGAGGTGCGCAGTCGCAAACATTTTACAACACGCACAACCACAAACTAAGACGCAGTCGTATTATGAATTACAACACACATAATCCAATCCAATTGGGTTATTGGGCCATGACAATCACAGAATCATACATAATTCAAAATTATGTATTTTTACAGAAAATTTCTATAATTTTTCCTAATTTATTTCGAATTTATGAGTCACCTCCAGTCCCGCTTAAGCGGTTCGCGATCAAGGGACATGGCCCCTTCGGGATAGGGCAGCGCCCTACTCGCAAAAATAAACTTCGCGAGTGTCCCTACAATGATCTTACAGCGACTTAAGTCGCTGTCCCAAAACCTAAAGCGAGAACTCGCCGATTCGAGAGTTTTTCTCGACGGTTGAAGCCTACGAGTGTCCCAACACTCGTTGCTTCGACTCTACGAGAAAAATACCCAAAAATTCTATAAAATAAGAAAATTTACAGAAACATATAAATCTGTAATTTTTATATCTAATATAAAAACTATAAAATTGAAACACATACATGCTTCGCACGTGGCTCTGATACCACTGTTGGGTTTTTCCGAGCCGCAAAAACCGCTTTTTGCGTTGCGGAAACCTCGGAAGCCCCCGGCCATGGATCCGTGCGAAGAAGTATTAAAACAAAACATGTATGTGCTTGTATAAAAACCCTAGATCTACCTTAGATCTAAGAGATAAGATCATTACCCTCGATGCGATGCCCTTCGCAAATCCCGCCATTCAAAAGTCCGCGAACTCGAGAGTGTCAAGTGCACACTCTCTATGGTATCCACACAAGCAATAGGTGGAAGAAAACACACTTGAGTGTGCTAGCACTCCTAGGTGTCTCGGCAAGATGAGGAAGGAGAGGGAGAGCTTGAGAGGAAAAGTTCCAAGGTTGAAGATGAAGTCAATTAGCCACCAAAATCAATACACCATCTAATGGAGTGGCCGCCACTTCGGGAGGGGGTTACATGCATGCATGTAACTCCCATGACCCTTGGTCTCCTCATGATGTGGCATCAATTGACAAAGTCAATGATGATGTGGAGCATCATCATTGGCCGCCATGCCAAGTCATCATCATGACATGGCATTTGGTCAAGTCAAACTTGACCTTTCATCTTCCCTCTCAAGTCAAGTCAAACTTGACCTCTAATCTCCCATGGTTGATCAAATCTAACCACTTGACTCAAGTCAATTTAATTTAATGAATCTCTATTCATTAATTTAAATTGATTTGATGAATCAAATCTCAATTAGACTCATTCAACACTTGAATCAACTTGAGTCTAACTCAATTAGTCTAATTTTGATTACTCTTAATCCAATTTGGTTCATCCCATGAACCTAATCCTCATGGTTCATCATATGAACCTAATCTCCATCTAATTGCTCTTATGTGTGTGACTTATAGGTTCTTGTAACGCTGGCAATGTCCCTAAACCGATTTAGGAACATAAGCAATGAGCTATCTAGCAACACATCATTGCTACCTAAGTTACAAGAATGTTGAGCTCCAACATCACCTTGTGACTACTAATTGTGACTCACAATATGTGACAATGTCCTCTATCCTTGACATCTAGATTGACCAATCGAGGCATAGACCGGTCATCCCTGCATAATCTAAATCTTGAACTCCAAGTAGACTCACTCTAATCAAATGAGCTCAATATCTCATATTGACTCATTTGGGCATGGCCATGCACTTCGTGGTCTCACTCTATCAAGAATATCGATGTCACCCTCGTCATATAGGAGGGATAGATCCCATCTACATCACTCACATCCCTCCGCATAATTTGTTACATACCCAGTAATCGCCTTTATAGTCCACCCATTTACGGGTGACGTTTGACGAAGCCAAAGTATGCAACTCCTTATGTAGGGAACCATGGTGACTTCAGGTCTAAGGACTAATAGTCATACTAATAGCCACATGAGAAAGTATATGACACTCATATAATGATCCATGACACTTTCTCATGGCGGGTCATTCAGTATACATTCTCCAATGCATACCCATGTGTCAACTTGATATCTCATATCCATGACTTGTGAGATCAAGTCATCTTGTTGACCTACATGCTAGTCTCTATGCATTAACATTGTCCCTGAATGTTAATACTCGACTAGGAATGATTAAGAGTAGTGTTCTCTATATCATCTCATTATCGATTCAACCAATCGATTGATATAGATAAGAACCTACTACTCAAGGACATTATTATATTTAGTTATTTGGCACCAATACAAGTAAATATAATAACCATGCCTTTATAAATAGGAATATGATACAATAAAGTCCATACAACGATCATCACATGATTGGCTCTAGGGCTTTCACTAACAATTAGATATTGAGGATATTAGATTTTTTTGTGGTTGTCAGTGTTTGTAGTGAGATTGAGCATAGCCAATCTCCATTTTGAATGTAAAAGACTAAATTTTTAAGTTAAATGAAATTTTTGTTTCTGAAAATCTTGTGTGTCTGGATGAGTATTTGTATTGCTTATGAAAGTTGATATATCATGACATGAAATTGCATCCTATTATATACCATGTCATGTTATTGCTTAGGATTATTTTAGATGTCATGTGTTCTTAAATTTCATCTTATGCCATGACATCATGATTATGAGCATATGCTTATTTATATCATTTCTAATGCCATAATCATTCATGCATTTAAGGCAATTGGTTGAAATTGATTTAAGGACTATGGCATGACTTGAAGTCCCATTTATAAGGGAATCAAGTAGGGTTGCCTAGGAAATGCATGAAACCCTAGATTAGGGAGAACCAAAACCCACACCTCACATTCAATTGACATGTATGTGTATTTATACACCCTAGATACATGTGAAATGCTAGGATATGAGTTAAGTTCAAGGTGCATAGTTTTTGCATCTAGATGAACTAAAACTCATCTAATTTTAGTTGTGGATCATTGGGAGAGCTTGTGTACAAGTCACGTACATAGAGCCCAAGGAATATGATCCAAGATAAGGTTTTGAAAACATTTTAAAATCATTTTGAAAAACCTTGGTGAAGTCTATCTTTTGATAGCAATCACCATTGATGAAGTTGATACAAAGTAGGGTCAAAACATTGAAAATTTCAATGGTTTTGAACTTTGTGCCAATTTCACTATTTAATGGGTAAAATAATTTTCAAACATTTTTCACCCATTTTATTAGTCATAAGTATTATACGTATCAAATTTCGTGATTTTTCGATATACGTATAATTAGTTATGATTTTTCAAAACTCATTTCTGATAACTAAAAATCGAGATTTTTTAGGTTATCGATCGATCGCCTGGTGGCGATCGTGATGGAAGTGCCGATCGTGATTTCTGAATCACTCATTGGTAGCTGTTCGAGTAAACAAGGTTGTTTAACCCGATTTCAGCTACGATTATGGTCCCTAATCACTCCTAACCCTAGGATATGCTTTGGGAAGCATTATAAAGGGTTTAAATCCATTAGATATGGATTAGGAGAAGTATTTGGGGTTTGTATCAATTTTAAGGTGTTGGAAAGTTCAATGTTGAATTTCTAACCTTAATTTTGATGGTTTAGAGTTCCTATTGGCTTAGGGACTTCCCAAGGACATTGTTGGTGCAATGGTCAAGGGGGAGCAAGCCTTTAGGGGGAGGTATCCATCTTGGGATGATGGATGTGTTTTTCTCCTTGAAAAGGAGAAGTTATTGGGAGAATATGACATCAATTGGGAAATTGATGGGACTTTTGAGAGACCCAATTTGGAAATTGGGAGAGTAAATAGGATTGTCTCTCTTGAGTGATATTGGACTTATCACTAGGAAGATGGTAGGCATCCTAAGTATTTTTGGACCAAGGGGGAGATTGTAAGATCTCATTGGGACATGAGACATTGACCCTCTTGGGGAGACAACTTTTTGCTGTTAGTCAAAAAGGGGGAGAATGTTTGGGGGAGAACATTTGGAGAGTATTTACTAATTTGGGATAATTGGTAAAGGATTGGAGTTAGTATTCTAACTCAATCATTTGTTTGGTTTTTGTCAAACATCAAAAAGGGGGAGATTGTTAGTGCAATCGGCCCAGGTCACGATTGACCAGGACTCGAGTTTGGCTCGAGTGATGTTTTGATGTGTTTTGATGTTTCGACAAAAACATATGACAATATAATTGTCATGGAAAGTCCAAGTTGGACACTTGGCATTTGGGAAAGTCCAAGTCTTGAGTACTTGGCAAATGGAAAGTCCAACATGAGTTGGCAAGGAAAGTCCAAGCATGGTCTTAGCATGGAAAGTCCAACATGGGTTGGCATTTGAAGTCCAAGGGGATTGATATTGGCGGCGTAAAGTCCAAGCGGTAGTCTTGGCAGCATAAGTCCAATGGTTGGCGGCGTAAAGTCAGCGGAGTGTTGGCGGAATAAGTCAATTGTGCCTTGGCGGTGTAGACACCGTTAGCATGACATTGCCGTTGTAAGAACCTTATGGCTAGCGCGATGGATGAACAAGTCATGGATGACTTGGAGGGATCCGAGAGGCGTGAGGCTGATGGAGGTGGCTAGAAGGCTTAGGTCTAGGCTAAGGGTGGTCTAGCAAGTATGGGGGAACCATACTTGAGTTAAAACCTCATGTTTGATGTGTGCCAGTTGACTGGTGCCATGTGGCAGTCGATTGGACCGAGTCAACTAGGGTTTGACTGCGGGTTATGGCCTAGCGATCCATTCGCCATAGGTTAGCGATCGATCGATGGCTCAGCGATCAGCGATCGTGTGATCAGTCGACTGGTGCTCGAGAATTCGGCCACAGAATGGAGTCGAGACTTGACTGGTCGAGTGAGGACTCTATTAGTCGACTGATGGTCATAATCAGTCGACTGATGGTCACAATCAGTCGACTGATGGTAGATCCGTTGGACTTATCCAGCGTGGATCTAGCCGTTGTCTCACGACAACAGTGGCATCAGTCGACTGATGGTCCCGATCAATCGACTGATCGAATTTTCCAGCACAGGTTGAAGCAATATATGGAGCTCGTGATGGAGGAAAAAGTATCAGTTCTTGAGGGCTATTGGGGCGATTTGTTGGTGCAAATCAGGTCTCCAAGTGCAAGCAAGCAACCAAGCATTCAAGTAATCAAAACAAGTGTTGTAAAGTCTTTTCTTTACTTGTATTTCGTATTCATTTTTGTAATTACTTGTATTTGTATCTTATTGTTGTAAGATTACTTGTAAGGGGTTTCTCCACCCTTGACTTGTGTCAAGAAGGAGTTTTATTGGTTAGTGGTGTTTGTGGCATCGCTAGGGTTCGTACGAACCCAATCCGTGGAGTAGGAACCGGTTCAGTTCCGAACCACGTTATATGCTCTTGTTGTGATTTGTGTTGTGTCCATTTTGTTATTGCTTTTATCATTATACATATTCCGCTGCGCTAACGAAATTGTAGACACGAACGAGATTGAATTCCATCCACGATCGGGCGAAACGCTATTCACCCCCCTCTAGCCGTTCCAATATTCCTAACATTTTTCTTTACTTGTATTGTATTTCATCTTTGTATTTGCTTGTATTCATTGTATTACTTAGTGTAATCTATTGTACGAGGTTTCTCCACCTCCGACGTGTTATCGAGAATGAGTGTTATTGTTTAGTGGTGTTATATGCATCGCTAGAGCTCATTTGGGCTCACTCTATGGAGTAGGAACCCTAAGGTTCCAAACCACGTATATCCTTGTGTATTTGTGATTGTGCTTGTGTTTTATTTTCATTTTATATTTTGTATTTCCACTGCGTACTAACATTTTATAGCAAGCACGATCGAATTCCATCTTCACCCCCCCTCTAGCGACGTCTAATTTCCAACACTTGATGCTAGATGATCAATGGAGTTAACAATATATCTACCGACTATAGGTGTTGGGTGACTACGTTTGGAAGCCTATGGATGGTGGTTTTGAGCCACCTCCTCGATCAGTTCTTCTGCTTCCTTAATAGTCTTGTTCATCAACGCTCCTCCTGCAGCATAATCTAAGGAGACCTTCGTGGCGTATGTGATCCAATTATAGAATATGTGGATCACCAGCCACTGCTCGAGACCGTGATGGGGGCAATGATGTAGTATCCCTTCGTAGCGATCCCAGGCTTCGAAAATGGATTCTCCTTCCTTTTGGCAGAAACTAGTGATCAAGTGGCGCATGTAAATAGTCTTACTTGGTGGGAAGAATTTATTCATGAATTGTTGCTCACACTGCTCCCATGTGGTGATGCTTCCTGAAGGAAGGGAGTGAAGCCACATATTTTCCTTGTCCTTCAATAAGAATGGGAATAGGCTCAGACAGATCGCATTTGTGGGCACTCCATTGAATTTCAAGGTCGAGCGTATCTCTAAGAATGTCTCTAGGTGCCGGTTTGGGTGTTCAGCTGTAGCTCCTCCGAATTGGCTTTGCTGGATCATGTGTATAAGTGCAGGTTTTAGTTTAAAAATATTAGCTGTGATGGACGGTCCAACTATACTATGCATATACTCTCTAGCACTGGGAGTTGCATTGTGCTCCTCCATATCTCTTTGTTCAACCCTCCTTCGATGGTAGGTTCTTTCTATTTTTAGGTCAATCGGAAGAAGATTTTCGATCCTAAGCGTCTATGCATATGATGAACCAAGCTGCGCAATCGAGAGTATATATACTACTTATTAAAAGGAAATCGAATAACTTAAAGTACTGAGCCAAATGAAGAAAACCTAAAAACTGAACTGAAGCAAGATGTAATATGACTACTCAAATTAATCTAAACTGAATATGAATAGAAAAAATCCAAAACTGAATAAACTGAAATGAAATAAAACAAGAAAGCAAACCTAGCCTAGGTTTGATACAAACTATCCACTTTCGATTCGATATCGAATCAACAGTCCTGGAAACGGTGCCAAAAACATGATGCATGTGAGCACGACCTCCAATCTTCGACTAGAAATGTCAAGGACTTGAAGTGCGCGCTCGCGATCAATGCCTGCAAGTGCACGAATATCGTCAAGTAATAAAAGATGTATCGATCCCATAAAGACTAGGATTCGAATATCGTTTGTTCGGTGGATATTGTTGTTCGGAGTAAATGTCCTAAGAGTAAAGGTTGCGAGGTCAACGATAGTCCTAACTCAAGTACGGTGTCACTTGGAGGAAGCGAAGATATGTTCGAAGTTCGCTAAAAGGATTCTAGGACTTCAGTTTCACTTGTACGTCATGGAACATGCTATCAATTTAATGCTTTTTAGATCTCTAATTATGATCTTGCGGGAGGATCATCATGCTTTTGCCCGATGAACTTTTGCTTCTACCAGAAACTATCTATTCCTAACCAAGTTTTCCTTTCAGATTGTCAGAGCTCAGGGGGTTGATACCGTTGGGAGCCCTCTGTCACTAAAGTCCCTCATGTTGGATTGAAGAGACATGGTATAGTGGGAGAGGGGGGTGAATAGCATTTGTAAAACTTTTCTTTTTGTCGATTAAAATAAAGTATGCAGCAGAAAACTAAAACACAAAACACAAGTATTTTTACTTGGTTCATAGTCCACCGACTGTTATTCCAAGGTCGTGCGATCCTTGATCACTTCCGAAGGGCAACACACTAAAAATCTCTTCCTCGTTGGAGGTAAGAGACAAGAAATTATAATGATGTAGAGGAAGAGGTAAAAACCTTACCTCTCCTCTTTGCAAATAATACTTAAGAAGTAAACAAGATACCGACAAATAACTTGTAGTGGATGCACGATCGAAGTAGCGTTGTAGCACAAAGGATTGCGGTTGGAGAGCCGACGCACTTAGGAGTTCATTGATTGATGTAGGGTTTGAGTCCTCCCCTCCTTTTATAGATTGTGACCTTGGAATATGTTCAGATTTAGATCCAAAACTCGTGAATATTTTCTTGAGGTGGCAGCTTATCTATCATGAGGTGGCGACATTGATCTCTATCCCTTTGACCATGTTCATTGGGTTGATTCGCCAACATCAGTCGACTGATCCTCTTGGCAGTCAACAGCCTCCAGTCGTCTACTAAAACCTTCAGTCGACTGCTACACTTAAGAATTCAACCTAACACCTACAACACAAGGTTAGCACAAGAGATGCATAATGTCATGCAGTATGATAGTCCTTTGACTGTCCGATCTCGACTTTGGCATTCCTCCGAAAGCCTTGGTCGGATCGACGCCTAGGATTGTCCTCTAACCAAGGATGTGTCCTTAACACCGTTCCACACCTAGAACTTACCTTTGGTCCTCCTGACCTGTAACTTAGCTTTTGATCACTTGATCACCGAGGTTTCTCCTTTCGAGATTCTTCTGGCATCACCCGACCACCGAGGTTTCTCCTTCCGAGATTCTCCTGATGCCACCCGACTAACAAGGTTTCTCGTCCCGAGATTCTCCTGGTGTCGTTGACCATCGAGGTTTCTCATCCCAAGATTCTCCTGGTGTCACCCGACCACCGAGGTTTCTCGTCCCGAGATTCTCCTGGTGTCATTGACCACAGAGGTTTCTCATTCGGAGATTCTCCTGGTGTCATTGATCTTGGCAAAGTCTAATACAATACCTACACACTTAGCATAGCATATGAAATAACAAAATAGCTTAATTTTTAATCTTTGCTATTATCAAAATCAAGGTTCGATTAACTAATGCCCCTACACCAACAATCTCCCCCTGTTTAATCTATGGCAAACCAATTCAAAGTTAAGAGAAAATAAGCAGTAAGCATTAAACAAACAATTTTTAAAACCTCCCTTTTAAGGGTACCTCCCCCTTAACCCTAGGTGAGTTTTGAAAAATAATTACTTTTTGAAAAAAAAAAGTAGGTAACCTCTTAACTTTAACCTCTCTCCCCCTTTGACATATATCAAAAATAACTTTATAAGGAGTGCAGTTTTAAGGATGTGAACCATTATGTTCAACTCCCTTTAACATTTAAGAGCTTAGGTTTCTAGATCCTGCACCAACAATGTATATCTTAGCCTAGAATGTGATCATCCAACCTTTAACATTGTTATAAAATTTTGAGAAAGATTTTTTTAAAAGGAATTAAAGATACATTTTAAAGACTCATATCTATTAGGTTTTATGTCAAAGTAGAGGTAGCTAGAGATACTAAGTTTGTCTAACTTAAGTCTTCTCTCCCCTTGGCATAATATCAAAAAGAAGGATTTTAAATTTTGAAAGTATTGGCAATATATTTTTTAAAAAATAATATTTTAAAAATCTTCTATGATGATTATCCAATTAGATCCTCCCCCTTAACCTAACATCCTTGTTAACAACAAGGAAGGCTTATCTAGAGAGCCTCTGCCTTTGTCTGACAAACTCTTAGGACATCCTTGTTGGCCACAAGGAAGGCTTACCAAAGTGTCTAGAGGATCTAGGTGTCTAATGTTGACCTAAGGATCTAGACGTTCAGTATTGGTCAACTAACCATCATTTTAGAAAGTATAGTTCTTTTAAGCACTACGTATAACTAAACACAACAATCATGGAAATCAATAAAAATAGTTTTAAGATTATATATATATATATATATATATATATATTTTGAAATCATTTTTAAAACTATTTTCAATTTGTTGTCCTTATCATCTCACCCACTCTACATGATCAACCAAGTTATCCTTATAGGTGTTATGAGATGAATTTAATTTTACTTAGTTAATTTTAAATATTTGAAAATCAATTAACCTTGGGTTAGATTCGGATTTAATCTTTAGTTAGTTAAGTGAACATTTCAAAAGAGGGCTTCCAAGTCGTGGCGAGGCACAGAGGCCTTCTTTGATTAGAACATGACCACTTCCTTAGACAAAGCCAACTTAAGATATTATACACTTAATTCACTTTGGATTAAATCCTGGTCTAACTAGTTTAGAATGTGGTAAGGTAGCTTCAGCTAGTTCCATTTAGCTAAGTATACCAAGCTAGATACTCCTTATCTAAGCCGGATACATGAGACTTAGTTTCCCTAACGTACTATCATCTCACCACATCCTGATACTATATTGTCAAGGTTAATTAACTATTTCCTATCTAACCATTCTATGAGAGTTAATTTAAGACTAGTATGCATGACATGACAACAATAAGCATAGTAATGTTATGTATGTTAGTACCTATAAGATCCACATATCTCCAAAATGGTATGATATTTTCCACTTTGGGCCGAAACCCTCATGATTTTTTTTGGGCTTTACCAAAAAGTGCTCATTTCAATGGAGATATCTTTTCATCTTATAAGCACATGATCTTTTCCATGTCTTACCAATGTGAAACTTTGATTGTATTCCCAATACTCCAACAATCCCCCCCTCAAATGAAGGACTACATTGACCCCCCCTCCCTCAAGTCTATCCGTCCTCGAAGGACATCTTCTACTTGATGTCCGATCCTCAACCCACCAGGACTTCCTGCCAACTGTCTGGTTCGCCTGACCCAGCTGAACTTTCTGCTAGTTGTCCAGCCCTTCTGGCCTAATTGTACTTTCTGCCAGTTGTTCGGTCCTCCCGACCCAACTGAACTTCCTGCCCGGTGTCTGGTTCTCTTAATCCGGACAGGGGAGCTTAACTTCCTTCGTTCGAGGTTCATGGCATGACATAAACCATGGCTCTGATACCAATTGTTAGTACCTATAAGATCCACATATCTCCATAATGGTATGATATTGTCCACTTTGGCCCAAACCCTCATGGTTTTGTTTTTGGGATTTACCCAAAAGGCCTCATTCCAAAGGAGATATCTTTTCATCTTATAAGTGTTAATAATATGTGAGAGATGTCCTAAGGCAATCGTCTTATGTTAGAGCCATTTATATGATAAATGAAGATTCACTATTTGAGTATACATGTTCTCATGTATTTGATTAGATCTTAAACTCATTTACTGAATGTCCATGATACGATTCACAGCATGAGAGAATTTGTGATTGGATCACAACTAGTGAGTATCTCTACATATGTAATTATGATGTATCAAAATTATCCCTAGTTGATGAATTGATGGATTCGGACACCATCAAATCTGTCGAGAATAGCACGAGGTATACTCCTTGGTGTATCCAAGCAGTTGATTCTCACTGGCTGGAGATATTGTGATGTCCGGAGTTAATCGTGGATGCTAGTTATGGTAACTAGTTCATTGGAGTGACCAATTATAAGACATCATATGGTTGTCTGCATATATAGATATGTCAATGAAGTTCTTACTTCAGCTTAAGTGCGATGTTCCTTTGACTTGCGGTATTCAAGTCACCTTGGTCATGAAGACTTATGCTTTGATATCTTAAGCAAGCATCTCCAAGGAGATGTGGACCCGAGATGATTGGGTATAAGTCGAAGTGATCGAAGGTGTTTGAATAGCCTATAATGGATTCACCACTCCTTGCGAGGAGATGTATACCCATGGCCTCTCGTCGGATTGTTACTAAAGTCTTTGTCCAAAGCATTACATGTTTAGAGTAAGGTACTCTTGGATACATGTGCAGTAACTAGAATCCGTAGGACGAGGAAATGATACTTGGGCTAGGTGTGATGTAGTAAACCTAGTGGGGACTGACACAATAGACCATGTCCCGAACCGAGTGGGTATAAGATGAGTGAAGGGAATGGGGCACGATTCATTGGAGCTACTGAAGGGTTTCAGAAATAGTTCTGGATCAACCGTTGATCTTTTCGATTAATTGGGGATCATGATGTACTACTAGGTGCCACTCATGATCATTCTATAATTAATGGTTAATTATAGATGGCCAACATAAATCGAGAACCTATTTGGTCACACACACAACGAGCGTAATCCGAAGGATTTAAAACGAGCTTGAGAATGAGATTCTCAGACCGAAAGAAACTAGGTTTGGTTGGACCAAACAAGGAGCGAGCATGAAATCGTTTCAGGCGCAATGGAAGCATGGATGGGTCGTGTCTTATAAAGACATGATGGATGAACCGAATTGGTTTGGTTCTAATCCAATGGTGGAGAATAAACCAAAGGGGTTTGGTTTGTTTTAAACGAATGAACCAAAGTTGGTTTGGTTCGTTTTAACTTAAAATAGACCAAATCGGTTTGGTTTATTTTAACTTAAATTAATGGAGTGGGTTAACGGATTTTGTTTATGAACCAATAACCATTAGGAGAATTTGTTCTCTATAAAATAGGGCTCAAGGGTTTAATGAGAGCCCTAATCCAAGTTGCTGCCCCCTCCCTTTTCTCCTCTTATGGTCGGCGCCCATACCCTAGCCGCCGCCCACCCTTGTGCCGCCATCCAAGATCCTTGCCGGCATCCAAGCTTCAGCCGGCGATCCTCCAGTGACCCTCCAGTGATTTTCCTTGGCTCCGGCGACAAGGTGAGCATCTAGCTTCCTTATTTGGCCGGTGCTAATCCTCCACCAAAGCTGTCCAGTTTTTTGGACAGCTTGTTTATTTCGTGTCGGAGTGTCGTTTGGATGACGTTTGGAGCTCCGACAGCGGCTACTTTTTTGGGGATTCGATCTCCAGTAATCCTCAGAGGTGGAGGACGAAGGATTCGTCAAACGGTTGGCGAATACCTCTCCGGAGAAGCGAGTTTTTGAGGACTCGTTTTGAATCCGAATTTTGATTCGGATTGTGATCTTCTCTCGATCACATCATCTTCGACACGAGGCTAGTGACTCATACGAAGACGAGGCTCATGACTTTGTGAAGTCATCCCGAAGATACTCGGCGTGGATACGGATGGAGGCGATTCTAGCGAGGATTGCTCCGGTTGATGTCTTTCCCGCTACACGTGATACGTAAGGTATATGTAGAATAAATTTTCTTTTATTACAAAATTTGAAACTATGATTATGTCTACCCATGTTGTACTATGAATGCGTGTGGTGTGTGTGTTGTAATAAATTAGATTTATTATTTTTATTTCTTCCGCTGTGCACATGTTTATGAAACATGTTCGAACACACTCACCGCGGTGCTGGAAATCCGACAGTGGTATCAGAGCCAAGTTGTGTTTCGACATAATCGTATAATTATTTTGCGATAGTCATAATGGTATTTATGGAAATTTTCTACTTTTGGAAAGTTAGAAGTATTTATGGAAATCTTCTACTTTTGGAAAGTTAGAAGTATTTATGGAAATTGATATTTTTCATAAATAAAATATTTGATTATATTTGGAAATTTGTTTCCTAATTTAATCATGATTTGATTTGGGAAATCAAATCTTAAAATATTTTATTTCCATAAGTAATTTTGATGATTTAGGAAATTTGTTTCCTAAATTGACATTCCTTAATCAACACTTTCCACAAATAAAATATGTGATTAAATTTGGAAATTTGTTTCCTAATTTAATCATGATTTGATTTGGAGAATCAAATCTCAAACATATTTTATTTCCATAAATAGTTATTGTTGGTGCAATCGGCCCAGGTCACGATTGACCAGACTCGAGTTTGACTCGAGTGATATTTTGATATTTGACATAGTATGTTTGACATTGATGTCAGTTAATGTTTTGGGGAGATTGTTTATACAATCGACCCTGGTTATAATTGACCAGACTCGAGTTTAACTCGAGGGAGACTTTGATGGTTGACTAGGGTTGACCATATGATTATGGGAAAGTCCAAGCATGGGTCTTGGCAAGGTAAAGTCCAAGTCATGGGTACTTGGCATGGAAAGTCCAAGTGGGACACTTGGCATTTGGGAAAGTCCAAGTCTTGAGTACTTGGCACAAGGGAATTCCATGTATGGGTCTTGGCATGGAAAGTCCAACATGGGTTGGCAAGGGAAAGTCCAAGCTTGAGTCTTGGCATTTGAGAAGTCCAAGGGGTTTGATATTGGCGGCGTAAAGTCCAAGGGTGGAGTCTTGGTAGCATAAGTCCAATGGTTGGTAGCGTAAAGTTCAAGCGGAGTCTTGGCGGCATAAGTCCAATGTGCCTTGGTGGTGTAGACACCGTTAGCATAACATAGCCAATGGAAGCACCTGAAGGCTAGCGCGATGGATGAACAAGTCATGGATGACTTCGAGGGATCCGAGAGGCACGAGGCTGATGTAGGTGGCTAGAAGGCTTAGGTCTAGGCTAAAGGTGGTCTAGCAAGTATGGGGGCACCATACTTGGGTTAAAACCTCATGTTTGAAGTTGGCAGTCGACTAGCATTATGGCCGGTTCGACTGCCATGAGTCGACTAGAGTTCGACTGCTATTTTAGAGTTGAAATTGCTCTGGCGATCGGTGATGTCGATGTCAGCCGAGGGACGATCATCATTCTTGGGTTAATCGCGAGCACGAGAATGCTCATGGCCGATCGGGCGTCGACTATGGGGCAATCGACTATCAATGTTGGCGGATCGTGAGAGTCCCATTGAAACTTTTTCAGTGTGGATCGAGCCGTTGTCTCACGACAACAGTGGCAGCAGTCGAGTGACGCCTTATGGCAGTTGACTGATCGACGAAAATCTAGCCCGACGCAGATTAAAAGCAGCTGTTCGTGGGAGGTTCAATAGCAGCATTTTCTTGGGCGATTTGCAGGGGAATAGTTGGTGCTTTTTCAGTCCTTCAAGGCTAGTCCAAGGCAACCAAAAGCAAGCAATCCAAAGAGCATTTGTAAAGTTTTCTTTGCATAGATTGTTGTATTCTTGTTGTATTTTCTTGTCTTACTTTGTATTACTTAGTGTAATCTTTGTACGAGATTTCTCCACCTCTTACATGTCGTCGAAAAAAAGTTTATTGTGCTTGGTGGTGTTTGTGACATCGCTAGGGTTCGTACGAACCCAATCCGTGGAGTAGGAACCATTCGGTTCCGAACCACGTTACATCTTGTGTCATTGTGTTTGTGATTGTGTTTCGTGTTATTGCTTTCATTAGTATTATTCCGCTGCGCTAACACGATTTGTAGATGCGATCATGATCGAATTCCATCATCAGTACTAGCACGTGCTATTCACCCCCTCTTTAGCGTCCAATCGATCCCCTACAGTTATGACATATAAGGAAATTTTGTACATGTCATAATTGTACGCCATGTAATTGCATTAGATGCATATCATTATGTCATGCGTGTCGTAACATGTAGATGTATGTCATGCTATGTAGATAATAGTTATTTGTATGCAAAGAGGATGAGACATAAAAACCCTTACTCAATATTAAAGCCTACACCTTCCATTAATATGGTTAGAACCAGAGTTCCATTTCTTGTTTGGGTTGTTGGACTCTCTCCATGCCCGGCTCGAACCCGAACATGTTCAAACCATGGAATAGTTTAATACTAATATGGTAAGAGTCAGAGGTTAATTGTTAGCTTTGGTTGTTGGACTCTCTCCAAGTCGGGCTAATTGGTTGAATGCGCTCTAACCATATTAAAACTATTTCTCGATTAATGGGTTGGCTTTAACCTGGAGCATCGGCTTATTGGACTCTCTCCAAAGTCGATGTGAAGGGAGGTGAAGTTGGGTGCTATGCATATGATGCATACTGGTTAATGAGTTAACAACCCGATGTATGTGTGAACATTCAATAAGTTGATAACACATTTTGATAGTTGCATATATGTGATATGCAATCGGTATATTTGATACCTACCATCGTAGTTATGAATGGCTTGTTGGACTCACTCCAAGGTTATTCATATCTATGTTGGATATCAACCCATTCGGAGATGGACCTATAATCTCCCGAAGTGATTTTGGGGTTTTTGAAATTAAAAAAATGAATGGGATTTATAAATGTATGTTGATGCATTTTAAAATCATTTTCTCATATATGCTCATTTTGTATTTCTAGGTTAATCGATTGATCATGATGTCTTTGAATTTGCGCACTATTTTGGATTCAAACAAATTGACTGGGCCTAACTTCCTAGACTGGCTTAGAAACTTGAGAATTGTTCTCAAGGCAGAAAAGCTAGCATATGTCCTTGAAGAGCCTCTTCCAAACCGTCCTAGGGACGATGCAACTCCAGACCAATTGTTGGTCTATCAAAAACATGTGGCAGATTCTGAACTGGCGAGTTGCATCATGCTAGCTGCGATGGTACCTGAGCTGCAAAAGCAGCATGAGCATATGGATGCTAATACCATAGTCTTCCATCTTCATGAGTTGTTTGATGAGCAAGCGAGATCCGAAAGGTTCGAAGTCTCCAGGATCCTCTTCACCTCTAAGATGCAAGAAGGTTCGTCTGTAGTGCAGTTTGTGCTAAAGATGAATGGGTACATCGAGCGGCTGGGCACCCTCGGGTTTGTGATGGATCATGAATTAAGTATTGACTTAATTCTGCATTGTTTGCTCAAGAGTTTCTCACAATTTGTGATGAACTATCGGATGAACAAATTAGAATCCACTATTCCTGAGCTCCTCAATATGCTGAAGATTGTGGAGCCTTCTGTGAAGCATGAGAAGAAGGCGGTTCTGTTAGTTGATTCCTCAAAGAAAGGTTCTAAGAGGAAGGCAAAGGAACAGAAGAAAGGGAAGAACAAGAAGGCTAAGAAGGCAGAACCAGTACAAAAGGGCACTTGCCATCATTGTGGCAAGGAAGGCCACTGGCGAAGAAACTGCAAGATTTATCTTGAGTCCGTGAAGAAGAAGAAGGCATCCGATTCCCCATCCTCTTCAGGTATCTTCGTTATTAATTGTCATTCTATTTCCTTAGACACTTGGGTATTGGATACTAGGTGTGGCTTACATATATGTAATGACATACATGGGCTAAGGAATAGAAGAAGACTCATCAGAGGGGAGTCAAATTTACGAGTTGGCAATGGAGCAAAGGTTGCTGCGGTCGCCATCGGAACTTATTTACTGAAGCTCCCTAGTGCACTAGTCTTAGAACTGGACAATTGCTATTGTATTTCTTCTCTAATAAAGAACATTGTTTCTATTTCCTACTTAAATATAAATGGTTACCATTTGACGTTTAGTAACAATTGTTGTTATATAACTTTGAATGACGTACTTTATGGAACTGGAACTTTGAGCAATGGTATTTATATGTTGGACGTATCCAGTGACATTTTCAATATCAAAGCGAGAAACAAGCGTGCTCGAAAGGATAATCAATTAGACTCCTACATGTGGCATTGTCGTCTTGGCCATGCAAGCAAGAAATGCATGTCCGAATTACATCGATGTGGAATTCTGGAATCGTTTGAATTGGATTCATACGATACATGTGAATCATGCTTAAAAGGCAAGATGACTAAGTTACCTTTTACAAGAAAAGGTGAACGAGTAGGAGAGTTGCTAGGTCTAATACATACTGATGTATGCAGACCTATGTCAACTCAAGCCATGGGAGGCTATAGCTACTTTATTACCTTCACCGATGATCACTCACGGTTTGGGTATGTGTTCTTGATGAAACATAAGTCTGAAGCCTTTGAAAGGTTCAAAGAATTCAGAAATAAAGTTGAGAAACAACATGACAAGAGTATTAAAATACTTCGATCGGATGGAGGTGGTGAATACTTAAGTCAAGAGTTTCTAGATTATCTAAGAGACAATGGCATATTGTCTCAATGGACTCTGCCATATACACCACAGCACAATGGTGTATCTGAGAGGCGTAACTGGACCTTGTTGGACATGGTCAGGTCAATGATGAATCATGCGAATCTTCCCAAGTCCTTTTGGGGCTATGCGCTTTAGACAACTGTTTACTTGTTAAACAGAATATCAACCAAGGTAGTCTCAACTACTCCATATGAGATATGGAATAGTAAAAAACCTCATGTATCTTACTTGAAGATATGGGGTTGCCCTGCTTATGTGAAGCGGACTGTATCAGACAAATTGGATGCTAAGTCTGATAAATGTCTATTTATTGGATACCCTAAGGAAACAAGGGGTTACCAATTCTATCATTCTGTGGAACAAAAGGTGTTTGTTTCAAGGCATGCTGTATTTCTAGAGAAAGAGTTTCTCTTGTAAGAAAACAGTGGGAGTGTCGTCGAGCTTGAGGAGGCTCGAGAGACTCAAATAGACATTGATGAGATACCTGGTGAAGCATAACAGCCAATAACTCATAATGATGAGCAATCGGCTGGACCTATTGAGACACCACATCTTCGTAGATCTGGTAGAACACGCAATATTCCTGAGAGATATGGATTTCTCGTAAGTGAATCGAACGACATGTTACTCATTGATGATGAGGAGCCTACAAGTTATGAAGAAGTACTGACAAGTTCAGAAAGGGATAAGTGGCTTGAAGACATGAAGTCGAAAATGGATTCCATGTATGAAAACCATGTTTGGAACATGGTTGACCCACCTGAAGGCATAAAGCCTATAGGGTGCAAGTGGGTTTTCAAGAAGAAAATCGACATGGATGGTAATGTGATTACCTATAAGGCTAGATTGGCGGCGAAAGGATATCGTCAAAAGCAAGGTGTTGATTATGACGAAACCTATTTGCCTGTTGCTATGCTTAAATCCATTTGGATGCTCTTGGCCAAAGCAGCTCATTATGATTATGAGATATCGCAGATGGATATGAAAACAGCTTTCCATAATGGAAACCTACTCGAGCATGTGTATATGATACAACCTGAGGGTTTCACATCGGTTGATAAAACCAAGGTATGCAAATTGCAACAATCCATATATGGACTGAAGCAAGCATTCAGGAGCTGGAATATCCGTTTTGATGAGACAATCAAAAGGTTTGATTTCTCATAAAATCCGGATGAACCTTGCGTATACAAGAAGGTTAGTGGGAGTGCAGTCATGTTCCTAGTATTGTATGTCGATGACATATTACTTATAGGAAACGATGTTTCTGTCTTACAGCCAGTTAAGATTTGGTTGTCCAAGACATTCTCCATGAAATACCTGGGAGAAACAACCTACATCCTCGGGATTAAGATCTATAGAGATAGATCGAAATGGTTGCTTGGTCTTTCACAGTCTACATATATAGACCGAGTGCTAAAGAGGTTTAGCATGTCAGAATCCAAGAAAGGTTTCCTACCCATCAGGCATGGGATACATCTTTCGAAGTCTATGTGTATGCGCACAAAAGACGAGAGGATTTGCATGAGTAAGATTCCCTATGCATCTGCAATAGGATCTATCATGTATGCTATGTTATGTACGAGGCCCGATGTATCGTATGCTCTGAGTGTCACGAGCAGATACTAGTTTGATCTAGGAATGGATCATTGGGCGATTGTTAAGACGATCCTTAAGTACTTAAGAAGAACTAAGGATGCGTTCCTAATATATGGAGAAGGGTACATGGTGATACGTGGGTATATGGATGTCAGCTTCCAGACAGACAAGAATGATTCCATGTCTCAGTCTGGGTATGTATTCACCTGGAATGGAGGCGCAATAAGTTGGAAAGGTTCCAAGTTTGATACTATAGCAGATTCTGCCACTAAGGCAAAATATATTGCAGCTTTAGAAGTCGCAAAAGAAGCGGTTTGGATCAAGAAGTTCATCTATGAACTTGGTGTGGTTCTAGCCATTGTTGAAGCAATTCCGGTCTACAGTGACAACAATGGAGCAATTGCACAGGCAAAAGAGCCAAGGTCTCATCAACGATCCAAACATGTGCTTCGCCGCTATCATCTGATCAGAGAGATCATTAGTAGGAAGGAAATACAAATCGAGAAAATCCCCACTGAAAGGAACTTAGCGGATCCTTTGACTAAGGCATTACCTCAAAGTAAGTTTGAGGGTCATGTTAGAGCCTATGGTATTGGATACCGTAGCGATTGACATTAGGCCAAGTGGGAGTTTGTTAGTAATATGTGAGAGATGTCCTAAGGCAATCGCCTTATGTTAGAACCATTTATATGATAAATGAAGATTCACTATTTGATTATACATGTTCTCATGTATTTGATTAAATCTTAAACTCATTTACTGAATGTCCACGATACGATTTACATCATGAGAGAATTTGTGATTGGATCACAACTAGTGAGTATCTCTACATGTGTAATTGTGATGTATCGAAATTATCCCTAGTCAATGATTTGATGGATTCTGACACCATCAAATCTGTCGAGACTAGCACGAGGTATACTCCTTGGTGTATCCAAGTAGCTGATTCTCACTGGCTGGAGACATTGTGATGTCCGGAGTTAATCATGGATGATAGTTATGGTAACTAGTTCATTGGAGTGACCAACCGTAAGACTTCATATGGTTCTCTGCATATATAGATATGTCAATAAAGTTCTTACTGCAACTTAAGTGCGATGTTCCTTTGACTTGCGGTATTCAAGTCATCTTGGTCATGAAGACTTATGCTTTGACATCTTAAGCAAGCATCTCCAAGGAGATGTGGACCCAGGATGATTGGGTATAAGTCGAAGTGATCAAAGGTGTTTGAATAACCTATAAAGGATTCACCACTCCTTGCGAGGAGATGTATACCCATGGCCTCTCGTCGGATTGTTACTAAAGTCTTTGGCCAAAGCATTACATGTTTAGAGTAAGGTACTCTCTGATACATGTGCAGTAACTAGAATCCATAGGATGAGGAAATGATACTTGGGCTAGGTATGATGTAGTCAACCTAATGGGGACTGACACAATAGACCATGTCCTGAATCGAGTGGGTATAAGATGAGTGAAGGGAATGGGGCACGATTCATTGGAGCTGCTGAAGGGTTTCAGAAATAGTTCTGGATCAACCGTTGAACTTTTCGGTTAATTGGGGATCATGATGTACTACTAGGTGTCACTCATGATCATTCTATAATTAATGGTTAATTATAGACGTCCAACATAAATCGAGAACCTATTTGGTCACACGCACAATGAGCGTAATCCGAAGGATTTAAAATGAGCTTGAAAATGAGATTCTCATACCAAAAGAAACTAGGTTTGGTTAGACCAAACAAGGAGCGAGCATGAAATCGTTTCAGGCGCAATTGAAGCGTGGATGGGCCGTGTCTTATGAAGACATGATGGACGAACCAAATTGGTTTGGTTCTAATCCAATGGTGGAGAATAAACCAAAGGGGTTTGGTTTGTTTTAAACGAATGAACCAAAGTTGGTTCGGTTCGTTTTAACTTAAAATAGACCAAATCGGTTTGGTTTATTTTAACTTAAATTAATAGAGCGGGTTAACAGATTTTGGGTATGAACCAATAACCATTAGGAGAATTTGTTCTCTATAAAATAGGGCTCAAGGGTTTAATTAGAGCCCTAATCCAAGTTGTCGCCCCCTCCCTTTTCTTCTCTTGTGGTCGGCACCCATACCCTAACCGCCAACCACCCTTGTGTCACCGTCCAAGATCCTTGCCGGCGTCCAAGCTTCATCCGGCGATCCTCCTGCGACCCTCCAATGATTTTCCTTGGCTCCGGCGACAAGGTGAGCATCTAGCTTCCTTTTTTGGCCGGCGCTAATCCTCCACCAAAGCTGTCCAGTTTTATGGACAGCTTGTTTATTTCGTGTTGGAGCATCATTTGGAAGACGTTTGGAGCTCCGACAGTGGCTACTTTGTTGGGGATTCGATCTCCGGTAATCCTCAGAGGTGGAGGACGAAGGATTCGTCAAACGGTTGGCGAATACCTCTCCGGAGAAGCGAGTTTTTGAGGACTCATTTTGAATCCGAATTTTGATTCGGATTGTGATCTTCTCTCGATCACATCATCTTTGACACGAGGCTAGTGACTCGTACGAAGACGAGCCTCATGACTTTCCGAAGTCATCCCGAAGATACTCGACATGGATATGGATAGTGGCGATTCTAGCGAGGATCGCTCCAGTTGATGTCTTTCCCGCTACACGTGATACGTAAGGTATACGTAGAATAAATTTTCTTTTATTGCAAAATTTGAAACTATGATTATGTCTACACATATTGTCACGCCCCAAGAGCATGTCGAGCCGAAAATCAAACGGACGACACCTCCCCTGTATGTGGCAATATTTCGGGTTAATACAAGGCCCGTAGGCCCACAATAACAATAACATAACAAATAAAAACACAACAACATAACGAAACACAACGGAAAATAATACAACGAAATACCCATAACCCCACATATACAATACATCCACATCATGCATACCGGTATGACTAACACATCACAACCACATACAATACATCGACAAAATCCGAATCTACAAGTCCACAACACAGTACACTACGAAGACTCCAAATACAATACACGACGAATGCAAAATCCAAAACAAATACGGGAGCCTCGGAGGTGAGATGACATGTCAGCCAGCGGTGCTCCAAGCCATCACGAAGACTTCTACCTATTACCTAGGCGACAGAAAAACCCAGGGTCCATTTGGGTGGTGAGTAAAACTCAGCAGGTAATAGAAAACATGTACATATGTAATATCACATGTATTTCAATAACATAATCTAGAGGTACAATAGGTATATCAGCATAGTATATAAATATAAGCATATATCATCTAACCAAATGAACAATGTAAAATGCAGACATACCTGAAGTCTGCTACGCTACTCTGATCCAACCTGAACATATATCCAACATATATATAACAAGAAGAGTAATACCAACTCACCATACTACCGGTCAAGGTACCTAATGGTCTGTCCAACACATATACAAATATCTGACACAACCGTATAATAAATGCAAGAAGCATGCATGAATATGATGTACAAACAAGTGCAGCAAACATAATACAAACAAATGCAACATCACAATAATCATATATATATATACCGCATCTATATATATATTAATCACAATCATCCATATATATATATATACATGCATATATGTATATATATATGGTAATATGCAAAGCGCCATTAGATACGGCAATGCAGCATGCATGGTCATGCCTGCTCACCCCTACTCGCTACCACGACCCCAGTGTGGCCTAGGTGGCACGACATGACAACTGTCCCAACTCACACCAACCACTGCTATAGAGTGGCGAGTGGCGATATGATCAAGTAGCATATGAGCGTAAAGAGCTAAGCTACACAATGGGGGTCCTGGCTGTGGCCACTCCGACTAACACTACCAGATGAGTGGTGAGTACCACGCACCAGGGACAAGCTACTGCGTAACTCCGAGGCTACCACCGTCTATAGTGGTAGAGTGCGGCTGTGAGATGCTCTGCCCTCACACGGTTATTTCTCGGGAGTGCTGCGGAGGCAAGATAGTGACCGACTCTCTCAACCCCTGAAGAGACTATGTCATCCCGAATGCATGCATATGACATGAGTATGCTGTCACTCGTACAACCATCTACCATAGACTCTCTGTTCAACAAAGAGTCGTACCCATCTGATCAATACACTCTCTATCCTGTAGAGAGTCGTACTCAACTGATCGACGGACTCTCTATCTTGTAGAGAGTCGTACTCAACTGATCATAACTCTCTCTCTAATAGAGAGTCGTACTCAACTAATCGACGCACTCTCTATCCAATAGAGAGTCGTACTCGACTGATCATAACTCTCTCTCCAATAGAGAGTCGTACTTAACTGATCGACACACTCTCTATCCGATAGAGAGTCATACTCGACTGATCATAACTCTCTCTCCAATAGAGAGTCGTACTCAACTGATCGACGCACTCTCTATCCGATAGAGAGTCGTACTCGACTAATCATATCAAGCTGGGACCACCGGTCCGCAGCGACACACTAATCACCCTTCACTTAACCATTACACAACTCATGGTTGGTAACAGTATGCAACATATGGGTATTGGAAATAAATCCTACATTTAGGGCATTACCTACCCATAGATGACCTTTTTCCCAATTTATAATTTGGGTCATCACCCGTACTGACATTTACACCCTACTAATCATCTAAGCCAATTTACATCACATCTATAACTCCTAAATCATGATAGGGTATATGTGATATCAATAATTGAGCATAAATACATCCAATGATAAGTTCAAGCATACGATAATAAGAGTAGGATCAAAGTAACATGAACATATAACATGCTCATATCTATGTCTAAATCTGAATGCAATTACATCTACCGGACCAGGTAGGAAAATTACCCACCTGATATGTAGCTTGTGCTGATTGTATTCGCGTCCGTGAATTTGCCTCGTACCAAAATCCTAAAATCGGAGAATACCAATATAATCCAACACTAACACATCCAGATCAGTTAACTAAACAACTGATATGCAACTATAAATCTTACTTAATCTCCGCTTCAATTATAACCATCCTTTTAATCCGCTTAATGGAATCTGATCTGCCCCAATCATTAACTGCAAGTAAATCCCTTTCCATTGTTTTAAATCAATGAATCAACACAAAACATGATATACTTCTAATTAATAGATCAATACACAAACTCACCTACCTTAGATGTCATCATTCAACATCTTGCTCCCCAATTGATATTAAATCCAGATCTATCCAAATCCATCTTACAACCCCTGATTATCCTAAACACATATCCCCTGTCGATCTTTAAATTCAATTGTATATCAGTTCTCAATCGCGTATAATTGCAGTAGAACCCATGAGCCAAATTCGGAGATACATCCCACTTTGATCACCTGTAATCACATTATACCACAGAATCATACTTGATAGAAAAAGAAAGAGGGAGCTCCAAATAGATACCAGCAAATTTAAGTTATGCCGGCAGTACTCCTCCCCCAATCACTATGTCCGTCGGAACTCCTGCTTCCCTAGCACACCGAAAATCGCAAGAGCAGTTCACAATCGGCAACCAGGAAGAAAATCGCTGACGCTCTCCAAGCTCCCAGTGAGGCCACTCGCTCCCTACGAAGACACACGCCGGAATCTCGCACGGGGAAAGCCGCGATCGATGGTGATAGGGAAAGCAACGTTGTTGTACTCGCACGCAGGGACGACAGAATAGGAGGTGCTCTGCTCGGGAACCTCGAGAGGTCGTGGACGGTCGCAGGGCAGCGGTGAGGTGAGGAGGGCAACAACCATGGGCAACGACATGGCGAGAGAGAGGGGACGACGATGAGGCACGGCGACAAGGCACGGCGACGGGGCACAGTGACTGTCGTGGCCGGCGCACGAGGGAGAGGCGGTGATGGAGACGCCGTCGCCGTGATGAATTGCACGAGAACCGAAGGATCGAGATCAGGAGGGGAAGAGAAGGGCATCGACGAAGATGAGGCGTGGCGCGATCGGGAAAAGAAGAAGAAGATCGGTCGTTCGGGGGAAAACAGAAGGGATCGAGGGAAAACTAAATGGTTTTTATTAAATCCATTAATTCCTAGCAGATAGTCTAAACAGGCTTTACAAAAGTCTATCCACTTTTTCCCCATAAAATGTCCATAAGACCTCTGTTTAAATCTAGAAAAATTTCTAAAAATTCTTAAAAAATTCCACAAGATATTTTATCAATTACCGAGGAATAAATTTTTTTTTCTGGTATTTTACATTCTCCCCCACTTATAAATATTTGGTCCCCAATTTCGTACTAACATGCAAAAATTTACTTCAAGCAAGTTTCCGAAAGGACCACATACCTTCCTCAAGTGACCAGATGAGACCATCCAGCTCAGATAGTATCTTCCAGCTCCCACATAGCCTCCTCATCGGTATGATGTTGTCATCCAACCTTTATGAGTTGGATGATTTTCGTCCCACTACTGTCGCTCCTTGCGACCCAGGCTCCACCCTGGAATCACCTCGTAAGTTGCATTAGACTGAGGTAGAATTAAAACCTCTGATAGAACATGGTCAGATCGCGGCACGTACTTCCTCAGCATATAACCATGAAATACGTTATGAACATCCGCAAGTGTTGGAGGTAAAGCCAACCGATAAGCTACACCTCCATAATCAACGACATATGATCTGAATAGATCCTCCAACGTCTAAACGATACACTCAGACTGTACATCTGTCTGCGGATGAAACGTTGCACTAAGTCGAAGCTCTGTGCCCATAGTCTAGTGCAGACTCTGCCAAAATCATGAGGTAAATCGTGAATCTCTATCCGATATGGTACTTAAAAGTATCCCACACAATCCGATAATCTTTCGGCAATACAACTCTGTCGAATGATCCAATGGGTACGACCCACGAATAGGAAAGAAGTGAGCTAATTTGGTCAGTCGATCCACAATCACCCAAATCGCATCACGTCCTTTACGGGTTCTAGGCAATCCCGTAACGAAATCAATCGTGATATGCTCCCACTTCCATTCCGGAATCAGAATTTTCTAGAGCAATTCAGCGAGTTTCTGATGTTCAGCCTTCACCTAATGGCATACTAAACATCGAGCAGCAAAATCTGCTATAACTCTCTTTATACCATTCCACCAGTATGAACGTTTCAACTCTCGGTATATCTGAGTACCATCAGGGTGAATAGAAAATCTCAAATGATGTGTCACCTGTAGCAACTTTTTTTTTTAAACGATGCAACTCTTGAACCCACTATCCTTATCAGAGGCAGGGAATTATTTCCTCAAAAGAGAAATTCATCAACCATTCAAAATCTACTCTACCACACACTCTGTAAGCACATGGAAGACTATAGCGATCAATCTCACTTGTTGCAACCGTTCGCGTTCCAGCTGTTGGTGCAATCAGACCCAAAGGATGTTTTTGGTGATTGACAAGGTTTAAGTCAAGGTGATAATTATGTGTTATCTCATACAGTTGTTTGAGATGTATTTTCAGGAAATCTCTTGCAGGTCGAGGACTGGATGCAAGATTGATGAAGACCCGGACGTGGAGTCCTGGCAAGTGAAGACCCGAACGTGGAGTCCTGGCAAGTGAAGAACCGGACGTGTAGTCCTAGCAAGTGAAGACCCGGACGAGGAGTCTTGGCAGTGAAGTCCCGGAGGCGTGGCCTCTTGGCAGTGAAGACTCGGACAAGTCCTGGAGATGATTCCTGGCATGGAAGACCTATGAACAGTAATTCATAGGAATCGGGTAAAGGTGGTAGTCGAGGTGACGCCTCGACTGGAACCTACTGCTCTTGTCGAGCAACAGGTTGACTCATACCAGTCGAGGCAACGCCTCGACTGATGCTTGGTTCAACTAAGCAGACGCAAGGAGGTGTCGACTGAGAGCTCGACTGCTCTGGACAACGGCAGTTCGGTTGTATCGATCGAGGTAGCGCCTCGGTGAGGTTATTTCTTCTGGCGAGGCAAGCCACGATCGATTGATGTCTCGATTGTAGCTGTATGTTCGTAGGAAAACCAAGCTGATCGGCGCGACTCGACTAGAGTTTTGATCCAACGGAACAGACGCAAGGGACTATCGACTGGGAGCTCAACTGTTGCTCTGTTCAGTTGGAACCAAAGCCTGCCAGTCGAAGCGGCGACTCGACTAGAGCTTTGATCCAACGGAACAGACACAAGGGACTATCGACTGGGAGCTTGACTGTTGCTCTGTTCAGTTGGAACCAAAGTCCGATCGAGCGGCGACTCGACTGAAACTTTAATCAGCGAGCGAAGCAAGGGGTATCGGTAGGAGCTCGATTGTTGCTCTATTCAGTTGGAACCAAAGCCTGCCAGTCAAGGCGTCGGATCATCGCCTCGACTAGACCTATGTTTTCAACGGAAATAAAACTAATTATGGTCCAAATCTTACCGTTGAAGCCATTAATAAATGCCAATTAATGCTCCAGTCGAGGCACCAGCCGAGGCGACTCGATTGGGTGGGCAGAAAAGCTCTAATCAGGCTCGAGCTATCAAGTATTCTGGGCTTATATATTTCAAAGTTAAAAAAGAAGAATTTACGACATTTTCTGAAGAAAGACACGAGGGAAAAAGCTTCTCCATTCTTAAAAGACATGATCATCCAACATGAGTGTCAACGATTCAGCAAGCAAGAAGCATTTTCATTCACTCTGAAATCTGTACTCGTTTTACTACTTCTTCATTGTCTACTGTAAGCTTTCTTATAACGTTTCTGATAAACTATGCAAAAGGGTTTCTCCACCTTCGGTGTATCACTGAGACGGAGAAGTTTATAGTGGTGGTGTGCATCACTAGAGCCGACGAGGGCTCAACCATGGAGTAGGGACTTGTGTTCCGAACCACGTAAAATTGGTGTGTTTGCATTTGTCATTTTTTCTGTATTCGTTTTCTTATTACCACTGCGTACTAATCAATGTAGAAGGGTACAACGAATCGAAAAGACGAGCGTAGCTATTCATTCGCCCCCCTTTCTAGCGACGCCAATGATCCTATAATTGGTATCAGAGCAAGGTTCCCTTCTTCGGATTCACAACCGCAAGAGCAAGTTCAAATGGCGATGCAAGAAGGTTACAACACAAACAGGCCTCCATTCTTTGACGAAACAAACTTCCAGTATTGGCGAAGCCGGATGGAGTACTATCTCATGACTGAGATAGATATGTGGTTTTCGGTAACCGAAGGTTTCACGACACTGATGGACGCAGAAGGCAAAGTACTTGAGTCTGGAAGGTGGACTGTAAAACAAAAATGCAAGGCGCAAGCAAATGCTAAGGCCACCGTGACTCTGCAATGTGGTCTAGCGAAGGATCAACTCAACAAAGTGGGTTCGTTCAGCAACGCGCAAGATCTCTGGAATAAACTAATAGAATTGAACGAAGGGACAAGAGACTCGAGGATAGCAAAGCGAGATATCTACATGAACCAGCTACAAAATCTTGCTATGAAAGATGGCGAGACTATTGGTGAGTTGCATGGAAGGTTCAAGGAAGTATTGAATGGGTTGGATTCAGTCGGAGAAAATTTTGAAAACAAAGACATTATCAGGTACGTCCTAAAGTCTTTTCCCCGAAATGCTTTATGGTCATCTATGGTAGATGCCTACAAAGTATCAAGGGATCTGTCTACTATAAAGTTGGATGAATTATTTTGTGAAATGGAATTACATGAGCAAGCTAACAAGGGTCCAAAAGAGAAAGGTATTGCTTTTGTTGCTTTTGTTGCAGGGTCCAAGGAGATCGAAGCCCCAACCATTAAGAGCAAGGAGCACGTGGTATGCTTCAAATATCATAAAAAAGGGCATTATAGGAGTCAATGCCCTAGGGGGGGAAGAAGACCCAAGAAGGAGCATCACATGTAGGGGGAGCTTTAAAAGCAAACTCTAAGGTATATTTTAATAAAACACCTTTGAATTTTAATGCTAAAAAGCATACTAGGGATAATTTTAATTCACTTGCTATTCATCATGATACTGTTGGGTTTCCGTGTTGGTGCAATCAGACCCAAATGATGTTTTTGGTGATTGACAAGGGTTTAAGTCAAGGTGATAATTATGTGTTATCTCATACGATTGGTTGAGATGTATTTTCAGGAAATCTCTTATAGGTTGAGGACTAGATGCAAGACGTGGAGTCCTGGTAAGTGAAGACCCAGACGTGGAGTCCTGGTAAGTGAAGACCCGGACGAGGAGTCTTGGCAGTGAAGTCCCGGAGGCGTGGCCTCTTGGCAAGTGAAGACCCGACCGTGGAGTCCTAGCAAGTGAAGACCTGGACGAGGAGTCTTGGCAGTGAAGTCCCGGAGGCGTGGCCTCTTGGCAGTGAAGACCCGGATAGGGAGTCTTGGCACGAAGTCCCGGAGATGATTCCTGGCATGGAAGACCTATGAACAGTAATTCATAGGCATCAGGTAAAGGTGGTAGTCGAGGTGACGCCTCGACTGGAACCTACTGCTCTTGGACGGCGACAAGTTGACTCATACCCGGTCGGCGATGCCTCGGTGATGCTGGTTCAACTAAGCGAGCGCAAGGAGGTGTCGGTGAGAGCTCTCTGCTCTGGACAAGCGGCGAGTTACTGTCGGTCGAGCCGGCTTCGACTAGAGCTTTGATCCAATGGAACAGACGCAATGGACTGTCGACTGGGAGCTCGACTGTTGCTCTGTTCAGTTGGAACCAAAGCTTGCCAGTCGAAGCAACGACTCAACTAGAGCTTTAATCCAACGGAACATAAGCAAGGGTATCAGAGCTCATTTTGCTGTTCGATTGGAACCAAAGCCTGGCAGTCAAGGCGTCGGATCATCGCCTCGACTGGACCTATGTTTTCAATGGAAATAAAACTAATTATCATCCAAATCTTACTGTTGAAGCCATTAATAAATGCCAATTAATGCTCCAGTCGAGGCACCAGCCGAGGCGACTCGACTGGGCGGGCAGAAAAGCCCTAATCAGGCTCGAGCTATCAAGTATTCTGGGCTTATATATTTCAAAGTTAAGAGTAGAAAAAGAAGAACTTACGACATTTTCTAAAGAAAGACACGAGGAAAAAAGCTTCTTCATTCTTAAAAGCCTTGATCATCCAACAGGATTGTCAATGATTCAGCAAGCAAGAAGCATTTTCATTCACCCTGAAATCTGTACTCGTTTTATTGCTTCTTCATTATCTACTGTAAGCTTTCTTGTAATGTTTTTGATAAACTGTGCAAAAGGGTTTCTCCACCTTCGGTGTATCACTGAGAAGGAGAAGTTTATAGTGGTGGTGTGTATCACTAGAGCCGACGAGGGCTCAACCGTGGAGTAGGGACTTGTGTTCCGAACCACGTAAAATTGGTGTGTTTGCATTTGTCATTTTTTCTGTATTCGTTTTCTTGTTTCCGCTGCGTACTAATCATTGTAGAAGGGTACAACGAATTGAAAAGACGAGCGTAGCTATTCATTCCCCCCCCTTTCTAGTGACGCCAACGATCCTACAATTGGTATCAGAGCTAGGTGCTCTTCTTCGGATTCACAACCGCAAGAGCAAGTTCAAATGGCGATGCAAGAAGGTTACAGCACAAACATGCCTCCATTCTTTGACGAAACGAACTTCCAGTATTGACGAAGCCGGATGGAGTACTATCTCATGACTGAGATAGATATGTGGTTTTCAGTAACCGAAGGTTTCACGACACCGATGGACGCAGAAGGCAAAGTACTTGAGTCTGGAAGGTGGACTGTAGAACAAAAACGCAAGGTGCAAGCAAATGCTAAGGCCACCGTGACTCTACAATGTGGTCTAGCGAAGGATCAACTCAACAAAGTGGGTCCGTTCAGCAGCGTGCAAGATCTCTGGAATAAACTAATAGAACTGAACGAAGGGACAAGAGATTCGAGGATAGCAAAGCGAGATCTCTACATGAACCAGCTACAAAATCTTGCTATGAAAGATGGCGAGACTGTTGGTGAGTTTCATGGAAGGTTCAAGGAAGTATTGAATGGGCTGCATTCAGTCGGAGAAAATTTGGAAAACAGAGACATTATCAGGTACGTCCTAAAGTCTTTTCCCCCAAATGATTTATGGTCACCTATGGTAGATGCCTACAAAGTATCAAGGGATCTGTCTACTATAAAGTTGGATGAATTATTTTGTGAAATGGAATTACATGAGCAAGCTAACAAGGGTCCAAAAGAGAAAGGTATTGCTTTTGTTGCAGGTGAGCAATACAAGGAGAACAAGAAAAAGGAGAAGAAGAAGGAGTCATCTTCATCCTCATCTGAGACAAATAGTGACAATGACGATTAGTCCTCATCCAGCGAGGTAGCCAATTTCGTGAGGAGGATGATGAGGAGAAGCAGAAAGTACAATAAGAAGGATGTATAGAAAATCTTCGCAGACAAGAGGAAAGGTAAGTCATCACATAAATTTAGAGGTAAATCGGATGTGGTTTGTTTTGAGTGTAACAGGAAAGGGCACATCAAGAGTGAATGTCCTGATCTCAACAAGAAAGTGGATAAGTCCAGGAAGAAGAAGGCGTTGAGGGCAACATGGGATGACTCTTCTTCCAGTTCCTCAGAAGATGAAGACAGGGCAAAAGGAGCCAAGCATACGGCACTAATGGCGTTTGATCACACAGATTCAGATGAGTCTTCACGGAAGGACACATCATCATCATCTGATGATGATGAGGTAACATCTCCTGAACTAGATAAATTGTATGAAACAGTAGCATGCTTAACTAATGCCTTGAGTAGATCAAAAAATAAAGTTAAGATGTTAAAATCAGAATTAGAGGAGCTTCAAACTCACGATTCTGTTCCTGCAGAAATTAGGATTGATACTTATGAAATTGAAAAACTTAGGGAAGAAAACAATTTCTTGAGAGCACAAGTTGATGATCTCAAGTGCACACTTGAGAGATTCACAACAAGCTCTCAAACTCTTAACATGATTTTAGATGCCCAAAGGGCAGTTTACAATAAACGAGAATAGGCTACAAACCAACAAAAGGGAATTCAGTTTCATGTCATTAGTCAATAGAACTCATGTTGGTAAAGCAAACACAACTAAGGCTTGGATTCCTAAACAATATGTCGTAAATGCTAATGGACCCAAAATCTGGGTTCCAAAAGATCTTGTTTTTCGTGTTTGATTAGGTACCGGTCGAGGGGGAGTATCCAATGATGTGGGTCGTAGATAGCGGATGCTCCAAGCACATGACCGGGGACTCCACAAAGTTTGCTACATTTAAAAATAGGAGTAAAGGTACTGTTTCTTTTGGTAATAGTGGCAAACTAAAAGTCATAGGAGTAGGAGACATAGTAATATCTGAACAATTTAGGATTAAGAATGTTCTGCTAGTTAGAGGAATGGTTTTTAATTTGTTAAGTGTCAGTCAATTATGTGATGAAGGATATAGAGTAGAATTTTATTCAACTAAATGCTTAATTAAACATAATGAAACCGATACTATCATGCTAGTAGGGACGAGGAAGGAAAATATGTATCAAATTCAATTTAGTAGTGCTACTAACCTGCGTGTGAAGTGTTTTTTGTCCAAAGAAGATGAATCATGGCTATGACATCGGAGACTAGCACACGTCAACACGAAAAATATCAAGAGGTTGGCCAAGGAAGAGCTTGTGCGGGGTCTACCATTGCTCAAGTACGAAAAGGACAAGCTATGTGATGCATGTCAAAAATGTAAACAAATAAGAGCATCACATAAAAGCAAGAACACTGTAAGTACTTTAAATGCTTTAGATTTATTGCATTTAGATTTGTTTGATAGTAGCTCCACAAAAACCTTGAATGGAAGTAGATATTGCTTGGTAGTAATAGATGATTATACTAGATATACAAGGACTTTCTTTCTCAAACATAAGGATCAAACATTAGAAATTTTTATTCCTTTTTGTAGAAGAATTGAAAATGAGAAAAACTCAACAATTAAAACAATTAGGAGTGATCATGGAGAAGAATTTGAAAATATGAGGTTTAAGGAATTCTGTTCAGAAAAAGGCTATAAACATGAGTTTTCCACTCCTAGGACACCACAACAAAATGGTGTGGTAGAGAGGAAGAATAGAGCTTTGCAAGAAGCTGCGAGGAGTATGCTAAATGAGTATACTCTTCCTAGTTACTTGTGGGCTGAGGCAACTAACACTGCATGCTATGTTCAAAACAGAGTTTTGATACATAGATTCTTAGGAAAAATACCTCATGAACTATGGTTTGGAAAACCACCAACAATCAAACATCTTAGGGTTTTTGGTTGCAAGGTTTTCATTTTAAACACTAAGGATCATCTAGGAAAATTCACTGCAAAAGCAGATGAAGATGTTCTGTTAGGATATTCCCTCACTAGTAAGGCTTATCGAGTTTACAACAAACGAACAAATTTGGTTGAGGAATCATCAAATGTGGTTTTTGAGGAATGTAAAGACCAAATTGATTCTAAGGATAATAGTGATGCAGTAAAAGTCGAACTCAAAAGATTAAGTTTGAAGGAGGACACAAGTGTAGGGGGAGTCAAATATGACTCCGAAAATGAAAAATCTAGATCAGAAGGGTCATTGCTTGAGATTGTATCTAACAATGAGGTTCAAGAAACATCTCAAGTACCAAGATCCACTAGAATTGGCACTAGTCATTCCCTAGACCAAGTTGTTGGAGACATCCATCAAGGGTTGAGGACAAGATCATACTTTAGAAATGAAGTGAATCAAGTAGCCTTAATCTCTGAAATTGAACCAAAAGTAATTGATGAAGCTTTGCTTGATCCGGACTGGATTATAGCAATGCAGGATGAATTGGGACAATTTGAGAGAAGTCAAGTTTGGGATTTAGTTCCAAGACCTGATCAAGCTACCATAATAGGAACCAAATGGATATTCAAGAATAAATTGAATGATAAAGGAGAAATAATGAGAAATAAAGCTAGGTTAGTAGCCAAAGGATACAATCAAATTGAGGGACATGATTATGGTGAAACTTATGCACCCGTGGCTAGGTTAGAATCCATTCGATTAATGCTAGCATTTGTAGCATATAGAGGATTCAAATTATATCAAATGGATGTGAAGTCAGCATTTTTGAACGGGTTTATAAATGAAGAGGTCTATGTTGAACAAGCACCGGGATTTGAAAATTCTGAATTTCCAAATCACGTGTATAAGCTCAAGAAGGCTCTTTATGGGCTGAAACAAGCACCTCGTGCATGGTACGAAAGGTTGTCAATTTTTCTAGTTGAGAGGGGTTTTAGAAGAGGTCAAATTGATCCACACTTTTCCGAAAGAAACGGTGAAGACATATTTGTAGCTCAGATTTATGTCGATGACATAATCTGTGGTTCAAACAATAGGGATTATCTCAATGAATTCATAGAACACATGGAGAGCGAGTTTGAGATGAGTCTAGTAGGGGAGTTGACATTTTTCCTTGGACTTCAAATCAAACAAACCAAAGAAGGAATTCATGTTTGTCAATCAAAATATGCCATGGAGTTGCTAAAAAGATTCAACATGGAAAATGTTAAGGAGGTTGCCACTCCAATGGCACAAAACACTCATCTAGATAATGATGTAGATGGTAAACCTGTTGATCTAAGCGCGTTATAGAGTGCCATAGGTAGTCTTTTATATCTTATAGCAAGTAGACTGATATAGTATTTCTTTGTGGGCATGTGTGCACGATATCAATCGTGTGCTAAAGAGTCTCATTGGATTCTTTGTTAAAAGAATTATGAGATATCTTAAAGCAACAATATCGTTGGATTGTGGTATCCCAGTCTTTTGATTTAGTAGGCTATATAGATTGATTATGCGGGATGCAAACTAGATAGAAAAGTACTAGCCATCAATTCCTAGGTTCACTTTAGTGGGTTGGTCAAGTCGAAAGCAACATTGTGTTGCTCTCTCCACCATGAGGTGAGTACATAGCCATGGGAGAGAGTGTGTCACAATTGTTATGGATGACTCACACATTGGAGGATTATGGTTTTCATATAAGAACGTGCAAGTGCTATGTGATAATATTAGCACGATCAACTTAACAAAAACCCACCATCATTCCGGAACAAAACACATTGAAGTGAGACATCACTTCATTAGGGATCATGTAGCAAGAGGAGATATTATACTCAATTATGTTGAGTCTAAGGCGAATCTTCGATATTTCACAAAACCTCTTCCAGAAAATGAATTTAGTCATTTAAGAAGAGAGTTGGGAATGTGTTGGTGAAAACTCTCCGTGATCATAAGGACTAATTCATAAGTTCAAAAGAAATGGGAAAATAATGTTTGGGATACCTTTGGGAAACATCTCACACAAATCATAGGATTAACTATGCTTGTGTATTGCTAGATTGGGGTGAGATGTTAGGAGCAACCAATTTACTCAAATTGCTTGTTATGATGCATAACTTGAGTAATGCGGTTGAAAACTGCATGAATCATTAAGTTGACCAATTATGGGGAAGACCAATACATAATTCATGTGTATTTGTTTTAAAAAAAATAATAATTGGACATTCCAACCAAGTAAAATTGGTTAGAGATCTTAAATAATGATAAAACTCAAGTGAAACATCCAATATATGTTTGATATTGTCAGTAGAGTATATTGTCACTTTTAAAATGTTTTAAATACCTAAATACAACGAATTTGGAACTTAAAATATCTAAGACAAAAATGAACCTTCAGAATAACAGTCGAGGCATTTCAATAATCGCTCGATCGTGAGGGAAAATGAGCAAAAGGCGGACTCATTGGCGCCTCATCGATATAGCAATGAGGCATTCCTCTTGCCTCAACTACGTAACTAAGAAATATATAAGGAAATTCACTTACCGGCTCTCCCAAACTCGTGACTCGCCTCGACTCCTCGTGTGTTTTCTCTTGTCACACTGGTATGCGCCGTTAGTCTCGGCCAAGTTTAACAAAACCCCGGATTACCTCACTCTCTCCTAAACTAACTTCAAGTAAGTTCTCCAGCCCTCATTCCCTATTTTGGTCAATCCTAACCCTAGGCGATGATTTTCTCAAACCCTAGATTTTGCGATTTTCTAGGGTTGCGATTTTTTCTAGCTGGAGAAGGTGATTTCACAGAAGTCATCTTCTTGATCCCACAAGACCAGTCAACAACAGGAAAAATGGCACCTAAGTAAATTTCTAAACTCATCTCTTTGATTACACAACTTAGTAATATTGGTTAACTAATTGGGTGTTGGTTATTGCCACTCATCATACCATCATATTATTTTTTTTAACATCATTTTGGCATTCATTAGACAAAAACGTAGGATAGGCGAGTCAAGTGAAACACCTCGGGAAAATCCATCTACGGATCCCCGATTTCCCTCCACACATCATCAACATACCTTTACTGCCCACAAATTTAAGTTGATGCATACTAGATCATTAGATAAAGAATTTTTTGAAAAACATGCTCAACATGTTATACAAATGATTAACTACTATGGGCTCAATAAACTAGTCTATTGTGATCATGACATCAATATAGACTTAGTGAATTCTACAACAATCTAGAGCCTACAGGTGATAGGCTCATCTTTAAGAGTAGGGTAGCTAGAAAGGACATATCTTTCACTCCTGATATCCTTAGAGCATTTCTAGAGTGTCGAGAGTCAAACTCAACCCTTGAATGCTATCCAAGCATTCAAGAACCTGTTGAGGGATACTCCATAAATGTAATTCATGAGTACTTCTTTAAAAAACCCAGACAACCTGGTCTTACTCTATTTCCGGCCATGGCATTAGCTACCCCCGATAATGTCCTATATAAGGTCATTGTAGGTTGCATCCTTCCAATTGTTACTAGGGGCAAGCTAAGATAAGACCACATCATTTACTAGCTCTACATCTCTTAAAGAAACGTTTAAACTTTAATGTTGCTTTAAACATCTTTCTCTGCATAGTCCACTTCTCAACTCCTGTCCAAAAGAAAATTTACATGCCTTTTGGTCATATCATCACATTTTGGCTAGAATCCATAGGCATCAACACAAGCAGGGGGAAAATTAGGCAGATGACAGACTTTGATTTCATAAAGTGGAGAAACTTTTCTTTGGTCGGCATGTCAAAAGTTGGTAGCACCGTTGAGTGGGCAGATGGACATCAAGCGGGTGAAAGGTGGGATATGGAGGAAGAAGGTGAACAAGAATGTCCAGCTGTTAAACCATCTTCCACCATGTCTGAATAGTTGGAGAATCTACGAAAAGATCATGCTGAGTTCACAAACTCAGTTGATACTAAATTCATGGACCTTAGTACGTCAATCGACACTAAATTCAAAGAGCTTCACTCCAAGCTAGATGCTCGGTTTTCCGAAGTCTCTTCCCAGCAGGAGGAAATTCTAAGTCTCCTTCATGCCATGATGTCGGACTCAGCAGGACCATCATCTTCAGCAGTTTAGTTTTTGTTTTTCTTTTTATCTGTATGAACAGTTTGAATTCAAGAAAATATATATATCATGATGTTTTCGGTGACGTTTTGGGTGTATGTTTGTATATTTGTTTCTAATATCTCTGTGTATGTAGGTTTATTTTTTTTTAGCTATCATGAACAGGGATATTACAACAAATATTAAGGAAAATTATGTCAAATTTTTCTTCCGGTGGTTTATATCATTCTTTAGAAATGCACGACTGACATTTATCTTGCTAAAATATATTGTTAGTGCATTTGATAACCTAAGGGTAATGAATTCAGGGGGAGTGCTTCTATAAGCAACTTTTCTTTTTGGGTGTTTGCCAAAGGGGGAGAAGATGGGCTTTAAGTCTGAAATTAAAACTTTTGAAACTACACATCTATATCTCTTCTTTTTGCATATTAAATTTCAAATACGTTATATTGTGCTATAATTTCATCACCTAAACTTAAACCGTATTGTCAAACATCAAAAAAGGGGGAGATTGTTGGTGCAATCAGACCCAAAGGATGTTTTTGGTGATTGACAAGGGTTTAAGTCAAGGTGATAATTATGTGTTATCTCATACGGTTGTTTGAGATGTATTTTCAGGAAATCTCTTATAGGTCGAGGACTGGATGCAAGATTGATTAAGACCCAGACGTGGAGTCCTGGCAAGTGAAGACCCGGACGTGGAGTCCTGGCAAGTGAAGACCCGGACGTGGAGTCCTGGCAAGTGAAGACCCGGACATGGAGTCCTGGCAAGTGAAGACCCGGACGAGGCGTCTTGGCAGTGAAGTCCCGGAGGTGTGGCCTCTTGGCAGTGAAGACCCGGACAAGTCCCGGAGATGATTCCTAGCATGGAAGACCTATGAACAGTAATTCATAGGCATCAGGTAAAGGTGGTAGTCGAGGTGACGCCTCGACTGGAACCTACTGCTCTTGTCGAGCAGCAGGTTGACTCATACCAGTCGAGGCGATGCCTCGACTGATGCTTGGTTCAACTAAGCAGACGCAAGGAGGTGTCTACTGAGAGATCGACTGCTCTGGAAAAATAGCAGGTTCTGACTGTATTAGTCGAGGAAGCGCCTCGACTAAGGTTATTTCTTACGAGCAGAGGCAAGCCACAGTCGGTTGATGTCTCGACTGTGGCTTGTATGAAATAAGGAAGCGGCCCGATCGGCAGCGGCTTCGACTAAACTTTGATTCAATGGAGCAGACGCAAGGGATCGATTGGGAGCTCGATTGTTTCTGTTGATTGGAACCAAAGCTGCCCGATCAGCGACTCAACTAGAGCTTTGATCCAATGGAACAGATGCAAGGGACTGTCGTCTGGAAGCTCGACTGTTGCTCTGTTCAATTGGAACCAAAGCCTACCAGTCGAAGCGGTGACTCGACTAGAGCTTTAATCCAATGGAACAAAAGCAAGGGACTGTCAGGAGCTCATTGTTGCTCGATTGGAACCAAAGCACTGCGATCAGCGTCGGATCATCGCCTCGGTTTCAATGGAAATAAAACTAATTATGGTCCAAATCTTACCGTTGAAGCCATTAATAAATGCCAATTAATGCTCGATGAGGCACCAGTAGGCGACTCGATGAAGCGGCGAAAAGCCCTTATCAGGCTCGAGCTATCAAGTATTCTGGGCTTATATATTTCAAAGTTAAAAAAGAAGAACTTACGACATTTTTTGAAGAAAGACACGAGGGAAAAAGCTTCTTCATTCTTAAAAGCCTTGATCATCCAACAGGAGTGTCAACGATTCAGCAAGCAAGAAGCATTTTCATTCACTCTGAAATCTGTACTCGTTGTACTGCTTCTTCATTGTCTATTGTTAGCTTTCTTGTAACATTTCTGATAAACTGTGCAAAAGGGTTTCTCCACCTTCGGTGTATCACTGAGAAGGAGATGTTTATAGTGGTGGTGTGCATCACTAGAGCCAACGAGGGCTCAACCATGGAGTAGGGACTTGTGTTCCGAACCACGTAAAATTGGTGTGTTTGCGTTTGTCATTTTTTCTGTATTTGTTTTCTTGTTTCCGCTGCGTACTAATCATTGTAGAAGGGTACAACGAATCGAAAAGACGAGTGTAGCTATTCATCCCCCCCTTTCTAGCGACGCCAACGATCCTACACCAGCAACTCTGTAGTAGCTACTAGTAGCTAGTCAAAACTCCATGAGCACTTCTGCTCCATACAACTACAAATCTAGATAATAACTACTAAAGTCATGTCATGTATATGACATCTTGTCTCGTAGTTTCTTAACTGACGTAGGCATAAGATATGCCTCATTCAACTGCATCGGAATCGTTCCGATCCCTGAAACGACGCATTTGCGTACATCATCCTTTTATCCACTCTGAAAGGATTAACTAATACTCGTGTAAAAGTTAACCGTCGTCTAAGTCTTGTAACTGGTTTCACAAGCTTCTGACTAAATGATTTCCATCATCACCTTTGTCAAACAAGTCCGTGGTATAGTAATGTCAAGCATTCTATCCACATCTATGGAATTAACCAAAACATACAAGGAAAACCACCATCTACGGTGGTCGAGTGCGCAACATCATACTACCACAATCAACAGTGGCCAGGTTACGCAACTCCAACAACTACAAAAGGATCCAATCGTGTTCAGGATACACGATTCTCAAATCCAGTGACGACTAAATCGTTAATTAGTCTAGCAACTTAATCAAAATTCATACAATTCACACCAAGTATGAAATTATCGTCTCCACACACCTGCATCCCCTTTACTCTACGCTGATGATATATATTAATCATCACAATGACAATGATAATTGTATGACACCATGTCACTACAATATCAACACTCCAGTCGCAAATCAACCTTAGAGTATACACAGGTGTCCTTTGCTGATCTAAACAGATCATCTATCCCCAACGAAGGATATTCACTTTCAACAACTATCGCATTCCATCATCGATAATCGATGCTTAATCTCAAATGTCTATCTCTCTTTCCACAAAGAGTTCCGGATCTTCTCAAGGAGGAATATTGGGTTAGATAAATATCCCATCCAACTTCTCCTATAATCGCAACTCACAATCTTCCAATTTCTATAGTGTTTAACAACACTGATACCAACAAAATTATCACTTATATGAAGTATTCAATATCGACACTATCCTCGAAATCACTCTCATCGCCTACTTCACTTGCTTATGCAGCGGCAAGCCTAGGAGTTCATCCAAAACTACATCCGAATACTCTTAGATTATATGCACATTCGAGAGCATATCGTACCATACTTCCAACAATTTGACCATCCGTAAGGATATGTCTACAGTAAAAGTATATCTATCAAATTCTAAGGACATCCCTTGACTTCTTAATTGTTGATCCACATCTCACTAGACGGTAGAGATACCACCGACCCACAAGTCGATGTAAAGGACCCTTCTAATCCAATTAAGAATGTTCTAGACAAAGATACCTATAAACTACAAGTATCTCTCAATATATTAATCCAGAGGGTAAAACTAGAGTAATACCCCGAGCGATCAAATATCTGTTGATCCGATCCAAAAAGCTCCACGCAGGTCTCGGCCTTTCTCCGAAGAGAACCAGATCAGATCCAACAGTTCGCGACAAAGTGGTCACATTTCTACGATGAATGCCGCGGGGATTTTTCCTAGATCATCTGATCTCATCACTTAATTCTACGAGCTGCAACTGTAGAATACTAAATAAATACGACTATCGTCGTATACTCTCTCCTTTGTACTAAGCAAATCACATCTAGAGATAACTGTTGGTGTCTGCTGAATCTTCTAAGATGTCTTCTGTTGATGTTGCTTCTGTGCTGATCTCTGTTGTCGAGACGGTGTATCTTCCTCCTGGAATACCATCGATAGGCTTCAACTGAGTCTTCAAAATACGTCTCCTCAACTGTACTAGTTGCTTACAATAGCAACATATAAACTGATCCAACGGATAATCTAACTTCGCATCCGCACTGCACGCACATAATCCTTTCAAAGTCTTTGTTCTGATTTCGCTGATGTGCACGAGAACATCTTGATGATCTGCGGTTGGTCTCTTATAATCAAAAAATAGCTCAAAGCCTATGACTCTGATCTTACTCCTTTATCCAACAGTCGGAGACTTCTGACTCTATTAAGTTGACCTGCAATATTTGCTTACCGATCTCCAACTCTTAAACTCTTATACGGAGTCATTTCTAAACTCCTGTCTCAATCCAACGTCTTCCGGTAGGATCTGGTAGAAGATCCCGGCATCCTAATCCAACTATAAGCCAATAACTCTGGGTGGCTTAAATCATCAATTCATCTTCTTGAGCTATTAGGTGGTCGTAACCTCCGCAATTCTCACGACTCTGCACAGTACACTATTACTAACCGATCACCCTTTGAAGCTCAAGAATTCCCTACAATGTGTCACTGAAAGTGACACGGGGAAATACTCTCTTTCTACATCACTAGACCATGATCAAGTGATATATTATTTCCCTAAGATTATTTTCTGCACTTACCACCAAATACTGATTTGATCTCGATAATGGTATGCAAATAACTCTACCTTCCCTATATAACCCGAGTTAAGTACTCAAAAGTACCTTCAAAGTTATACAACCCAATACGAACAACTCAGGGATAAATTCCCTATAAGACACCGTAACTAGCCTTCCGCTACCTGCATTAACAATAGCCTACTTGTCTTATCCATTACCCAACAGGTAATGATCTGACTAGCACCGTTAGTGAAAATCTCTAAGGTTGAAATCTTTGATTTCAACTAGAAATGTGACGACTTGACCCATGTTTTTCCGACTCGGTATTAGTCGGCTCTCAAAGGTAAATCACCTTTTCGACACGGGTTCAAGACTCACAGACTCAACAGGTCATTTCTGGGGTCAACTCATACCATGGCTACGAACAATAACCAACTCACTACAGGTTATTCCCTATTTTATACATTAAAAGCATAGTCAACTAAAACCAGGAGTATAAACCCTAAAGGTCACTCCGGTTGGTCGCCTTGGTGGATGACCCCTACTACAAGTCTTCACAGGTGTCATAACTCTATTGTATACACCTACTGATAAAGTTTAGATAAATATCTACTAAACCATAAGTTATCAGGAATTCTTACCTCGTGCTACTTGGAGCTCAGGTCGCTGTCCATCTCATCTCAAAACACCAAAAACCGAATAAATCGACTCTCGAGAATCCAAGAATCGACACAAAAACAACATTGTATGGCATCGCAAAACCATGGCTTTGATACCACTAAAGTTGTCATGCCCCAAGAGCATGCCGAGCCGAAAATCAAACGAACGACACCTCCCCTGTACGTGGCAACATTTCGGGTAAATACAAGGCCCGTAGGCCCACAATAACAATAACATAAGAAATAAAAACACAACAACATAACGAAACACAGCAGAAACTAATACAACGACATACCCATAACCCAACATATACAATACATCTACATCATGCATACCGGTATGACTAACACATCACAACCACATACAGTACATCGACAAAATCCGAATCTACAAGTCCATAACACAGTACACTACGAAGACTCCAAATACAATACACGATGGATGCAAAATCCAAAACAAATACGGGAGCCTCGGAGGTGAGATGAGATGTCAGCCAGCGGTGCTCTAAGCCATCATGAAGACTTCTACCTGTTACCTGGGCGACATAAAAACCCAGGGTCCATTGGGGTGGTGAGTAAAACTCAGCAGGTAATAGAAAACATGTATATATGTAATATCACATGTATTTCAACAACATAATCTAGAGGTACAATAGGTATATCATCATAGTATATAAATACAAGCATATACCATCTAACCAAATGAACAACGTAAAATGCAGACATACCTGAAGTCTGCTATGCTACTCTGATCCAACCTGAACATATATCCAACATATATATAACAGGAAGAGTAATACCAACTCACCATACTACCGGTCAAGGTACCTAATGGTCTGTCCAACACATATACAAATATCCTGCAAGAAGCATGCATGAATATGATGTACAAACAAGTGCAGCAAACATAATACAAACAAATGCAACATCACAATAATCATATATATATAGACCACATCTATATATATTAATCACAACCATCCATATATATATATATATATATATACATGCATATATGTATATATATATGGTAATATGCAAGCGTGAATCGATCGGCGAATGCATGCATGGTCATGCTGCTCACCCTACTCGCTACCACGACCCGGTGTGGCCTATGTACGACATGACAAGCTGTCCCAACTCACAACCTTTGCTATAGAGTGGCGAGTGGGCGATATGATCAAGTAGCATATGGCGTAAAGAGCTCGCTACACAGCGGGGTCCCTGCTGGCCACTCAGGCTAACACTACCAATGAGTGGTCGAGTACCACGCACCAGGACAAGCGCACACAACTCCGACTACCACCGTCTATAGTGGTAGAGTGCGGCACAGATGCTCTGCCCTCACACCAGTTACTCCTCGGGGAGTGCTCTGGGAGGCAAGTTGACTGACGACTCTCTCAACCCAAAGGGAGACTATGTCATCAGAATGCATGCATATGACATGAGTATGTTGTCACTCGTACAACCATCTACCACAGACTCTCTGTTCAACAAAGAGTTGTACCCATCTGATCAATACACTCTTTATCCTGTAGAGAGTCATACTCAACTGATCGACGGACTCTCTATCCTGTAGAGAGTCATACTCAACTGATCATAACTCTCTCTCTAATAGAGAGTCGTACTCAACTAATCGACGCACTCTCTATCCAATAGAGAGTCATATTCGACTGATCATAACTCTCTCTCCAATAGAGAGTCGTACTCAACTGATCGACGCACTCTCTATCCGATAGAGAGTCGTACTCGACTAATCATATCAAGCTAGGACCACCGGTCTGCAACGACACACTAATCACCCTTCACTTAACCATTACACAACTCATGGTTGGTAACAGTATGCAACATACGGGTATTGGAAATAAATCCTACATTTAGGGCATTACCTACCCATAGATGACCTTTTTCCCAATTTATAATTTGGGTCATCACCCGTACTGACATTTATACCCTACTAATCATCTAAGTCAATTTACATCACATCTATAACTCCTAAATCATGATAGGGTATATGTGATATCAACAATTGAGCATAAATACATCCAACGATAAGTTCAAGCATATGATAATAAGAGCAGGATCAAGGTAACATGAACATATAACATGCTCATATCTATGTCTAAATTTGAATGCAATTACATCTACCGGACCAGGTAGGAAAATTACCCATCTGATATGTAGCTTGTGCTGATTGTATTTGCGTCCGCGAATTTGCCTCGTACCAAAATCCTAAAATCGGAGAATACCAATATAATCCAACAATAACACATCCAGATCAGTTAACTAAACAACTGATATGCAACTATAAATCTTACTTAATCTCCTCTTCAATTATAACCATCCTTTTAATCCTCTTAATGGAATCTGATCTGCCCCAATCATTAACTGCAAGTAAATCCCTTTCCATTGTTTTAAATCAATGAATCAACACAAAACATGATATACTTCTAATTAATAGATCAATACACAAACTCACCTACCTTAGATGTCATTGTTCAACATCTTGCTCCCCAATTGATATTAAATCCAGATCTATCCAAATCCATCTTACCCCTGATTATCCTAAACACATATCCCCTGTCGATCTTCAAATTCAATTGTATATCAATTTTCAATCGCCTATAATTGCAGTAGAACCCATGAGCCAAATTCGGAGATACATCGCACTTTGATCACCTGTAATCACATTATACCACAGAATCATACTTGACAGAAAAAGAAAGAGGGAGCTCCAAATAGATACCAGCAAATTTAAGCTATGCTGGCAGTACTCCTCCCCCAATCACTCTTTCCGTCAAAACTCCTCCTGCTGCCCTAGCACGCCGGAAATCGCAAGAGCAGTTCACAATCGACAACCATGAAGAAAATTGTTGCCGCTCTCCAAGCTCCAAGTGAGGCCACTCGCTCCCTACGAAGACACACGTCGGAATCTCGCACAGGGAAAGTCGCGATCGACGGTGATAGGGAAAGTGACGTTGTTGTGCTCGCGCGCAGGGACGACAGAATAGGAGGTGCTCTACTCGGGAACCTCGAGAGGTCGTGGACGATCGCGGGGTGGCGGTGAGGTGAGGAGGGCGACGGCCATGGGCAACGACATGGCAAGAGAGAGGGGACGACGACTAGGCGCGGCGACGAGGCACGGCAACTGTCGTGGCCGGCGCGCGAGGGAGAGGCGGTGATGGAGATGTCGTCGCCGTGATGAATCGCACGAGAGTCGAAGGATCGAGATCGGGAGGGGAAGAGAAGGACATCGACGAAGATGAGGCATGGCGCGATCGGGAAAAGAAGAAGAAGATCAGTTGTTCGAGGGAAAACGGAAGGGATCGAGGGAAAACTAAATGGTTTTTATTAAACCCATTAATTCCTAGCAGATAGTCTAAACAGGCTTTACAAAAGTCTATCCGCTTTATCCCCATAAAATGTCCATAAGACCTCCGTTTAAATCCATAAAAATTTCTAAAAATTCCTGAAAAATTCCACAAGATATTTTATCAATTACCGAGGAATATATTTTTTTCTGGTATTTTACACATATTGTACTATGCATGCATGTGGTGTGTGTGTTGTAATAAATTAGATTTATTATTTGTATTTCTTTCACTGTGCACTGTTGGTGCAGTAGTCACCTAAGTCGAACCTAAGTTTTGATTATAGCAAACGATACAAAGTTAAGCATATATTGTTATCTCATGAGCTAAATCAAGTGTACAGAAAAGTCTCAACGCTGGAGCTGAAGGCTAGCGACACCCGGAGGAAGCCGCGGTGGTCGGGCGACACTCAAGAGACTTCGGAGGGAGCCGAAGGAATTGAGTGGAAGGCCGGAAGCAAAAGCAACACGTAAGTACTGAGGTAAGCTCGTGTGTGCGAGCGTAAGTAAGGTCGTATCCTCTTTACGGGGATGATCTTAAGCGTAGATCCGACCAAAGACTTCTTATAGATGGTCTAGGTCGAGATCGGATGGTCGACGACCATCGAAATTATGTTTTTGTTGAGCTAACCTTGCCTTGCAGCTAGCATCAATCATTGCCCGGCTTGGAGGACTCATTGCCACCAAGCGATCATTAGAAGGTCGACAATGTCGGCCCGATCTTGCCATCGATCGGTGATGATGGCCATCGGATCGGTGATGGTCAAAGGATCAGCCTCGAGTAGTCAAGAGTTATCACCATTTTTCAAGGGGTTTTGTGCCCATTTGTGATTAGCTAAAGACCCATTTGATGAGGGGCTCAAAGGCTATAAAAGGAGGGCCAAACCTAGGGTTTTTCATCAATTCAAAAGCTTCCAAGTACTTCCGATACGCTCCGACTCTCCGACATCCCTACGACGAAGCGCTGCCGAGACGACGACTAGAGCTTCAACCTCTAACCTTTAAAGTCGTCGGTAACAAAAGTTCTAAATTGTATTTCAGTTATTTCTTTTAGTAAAGCTTTAAATCATATCAAGGAGAGGGGGAGTATCCCTCTACCTTGAGTCTTTATCGAGTTTTGTATTCGTTTAACTCCTATCTCCAACGAGGAGGAGTTTGGTTAGTATTTTGCCCTCCGTGCGTGGTCAAGGACCACTAGGACCTTGGAGTAGTAGTCGTAGGCTACGAACCAAGTAAAAACCCTCGTGTTTTTATTTATTTATTGTTATCTTTCCACTGCGTTTTACTCGTACCTTAACGAACGATTACGAAAAAGTTTTTATCGCTATTCACCCCCCCCCTCTAGCGAACCACATCGATCCAACATGCACATGTTTACGAAACATATTCGAACACACACTCGCTGCGGTGCCGAAAACCCAACAATAAGCACATGATCTTTTTCATGTTTTACCAATGTGGGACTTTGATTGTATTCCCAATACTCCAACAATGAATGCATGAGCATGTTATGTTCAATCAATTGAAAGAAATGGTTGTTTCTTAGGTAGATTTTTATTTGTTGAATTTCTAAAAGTTGAAGGTTTAATTGCTAAATTATTAATTTTTGTATAATTAAATGGTACTCTATTATAATTAATTTTATTGGTTTGATTATTTAATTTTGAATTTTGAATTAGGTTAGATTTTGAATTTAAAATATATTTAATAGGATTATTAGATTTTTTTTTCAAAATAAGATTACTAGACTTTTGAAATGTAGAATTATTAGAATTTTTTAAGATAAGATTATTAGCCTATTTAAAAGTTGAATTATTAAAAGAATTTTTCAAGATAAGATTATTAGAATTATTAATAGAATTATTAGAATTTTTAAGATAAGATAGTTAGAGTTTTTAAAAGTAGAATTATTAATAGAATTATTAGAATATTTCAAGATAAGATTATTAGAATTTTTAAAATTATAATTATTAATAGAATTATTAGAATTTTTCAAGATAATATTATTAGAATTTTTAAACTTAGAATTATTATAATTATTTATATTAGATTTTAAATTTTTTTAAATTTAATTTCGAATTTTTTATGGTTGAATTTTCCAAAATGGAATTTTTTAATTCGGAATTATCTAGATTAATTAGATCAAGGGTTTGATGATTCTGTCCTAAGATTTGATTATTCTGATCTAGACTTTGATTATTCTGATTAAGTCTTAGTTTGGTTTTATTCTTGACTTGATCTAAATCTATGTTGATTAAACTAAAGATTTGATTAAGCTCTTGGTTAATTTTGTCAAATGTTAGATTAATTTGATCATTTTATTCAATAATAATTTTATTATTTAAACTAATTAAATCTGAATTAATTAAGTTTTTATTAGTTGAATTATTAATTGTATTAATTAACTGACAACAATCAACTAATTTACTAGCTTTAATATACAATGTATCTAAATTGTCAAGTATTCTAAAACTTAAATTTTCAAAATTTTTAATTTTACTAACCTTCTTCTCCGAGCACCAATTTTTGTATTGACCAAATCTTCCGCACCCGAAACACTTGATGTGCCCCTTGTTCCTCCGGACTTTGGCATTGGTGTCTCCTTTGTCGTCGGATGCGTCGTTCGAGTCTTATGAGTTGGACACTTATTTTAATAGTGTCATCTCTCCCTGCAATTAAAACACATAATATGCAATTTAAAATTTAAATCTAATTTACCTTGTGAACTCTCCCCTGAATCCTTGATTTATCTATTTTCCTTTGGAATATAAACCAAAGGTGTTTGGTTTGTTTTAAACGAATGAACCAAAGTTGGTTCGGTTCGTTTTAACTTAAAATAGACCAATGCGGTTTGGTTTATTTTAACTTAAGTTATTGGAGCGAGTTAATGGGTTTTGGTTATGAACCAATAACCACTAGGAGAAGGTTTCTTGATGGTCAAGAAATACGTACTCTATAAAATACGGCTTAAGGGTTTTTGGAAACCCTAATGAAGCCCTAAGAGTTGCCGCCTACTTCTCTTCTCCTCTTCCTCTTCTTGCCGCTCAAACAAAGGAGGGTCTCCTTGCCGCCCAAAGGTTGATGCTGCCCAACCTTACTGCAGCATCTCCTCCTCCTCGCCGTTGGCCACCCACCAGTCGCCGGCAACTCCTCCGGCCATCCTACCTTGGCCGCCGGTGACCAAGGAGCAACTAACCATTGATTGGCCGGCCATCTTCTCCACCAACACAAGCTGTCCAGTTTTGGACAGCTTGTTTCTCTCTTCGTAGAGAGGTCGTTAGGTCAGCATTTTGCGCTCTGACAATGACCTATTTTCCTGGGATTGGATCTCCGGTAATCCTCATTGGTGGAAGACCAAGGTTTCGTCAATTGATTGACGAAAACCGCTTCCGAGAAGTGAATTCGTGGAGCTCGTTTTTATATCCGAATTTTGATTCGGATTGTGATCGTCTCTTGGATCACAACGTTTTCGACACAAGGCTAGTAACTCTTGCGAAGATGGAGCTCGTGGCTTTGTGAACCTATCCCAAAGATACTCGGTGTGGATACAGATAGAGGCGATTCTAGCGAGGGTCGCTACGGTTGATGTCATTCCCGCTGCACGTGATACGTCAGGTAAACCTAGTATAAGTTTCCTTTTATTGCAAAATTTGAAATGACGATTATGTCTACACATGTTGTATCCTAGCATGCGTGCGGTGTGTGTATTGTAATAAATTAGTTTATTGCTTATTTTTGCTTCCACTGTGTTTACGGAACATGTTCGAACACAACACCCACGTCGGTGCCATGGGAACCCAACAATATGTACGACATGACAAAAATAAGCATGGTAATGATATGTATGTTAGTACCTATAAGATCCACATATCTCCACAATGGTATGATATTGTCCACTTTGAGCCGAAGCCCTCATGGTTTTTTTTGGACTTTACCAAAAATGTCTCATTTCAATGGAGATATTTTTTCATCTTATAAGCACATGATCTTTTCCATGTCTTACCAATGTGAGACTTTATTGTATTCCCAATACTCCAACAATCTCCCCCTCAAACGAAGGACCACATTGACCCCCCCCACCCCTAAAGTCTATCCATCCTCGAAGGACATTCCTACACTTGATGTCGGATCCTCAGCCCTTACCCACAGGGACTTCACCCCATTTATGCAGTCACTTTGACCGAGCCTAGACTTATGCTAGTTGTCGACCCTTCTAGCCCAAGCTGGACTTCTGCTAGTTGTTTTCTCTTTATCCGGACATGGGAGCTCAACTTCCTTCGTTCGAGGTTCGTGGCTTGACATGGACCATGTCTCTGATACCAATTATTAGTACCTATAAGATCCATATATCTCTACAATGGTATGATATGGCCCAAACCCTCATGGTTTTGTTTTTGGGATTTAACCAAAAGGCCTCATTCCAATGGATATATCTTTTCATCTTATAAGCACATGATCTTTTCCATGTCTTACCAATGTGGGACTTTGATTGTATTCACAATACTCCAACAATGTATGCATGAGCATGTTATGTTCAATCAATTCAAAAAAATAGTTGTTTCTTAGGTAGATTTTTATTTGTTGAATTTCTAAAAGTGGAAGGTTTAATTGCTAAATTATTAATTTTTGTATAATTAAATGATACTCTATTATAATTAATTTTATTGGTTTGATTATTTAATTTTGAATTTTTAATTAGGTTAGATTTTGAATTTAAAATAGATTTAATAGGATTATTAGACTTTTTCAAAGTAAGATTACTAGAATTTTTAAAAGTAGAATTATTATAATTTTTTAAGATAAGATTATTAGACTTTTTAAAAGTAGACTTATTAATAGAATTTTTCAAGATAAGATTATTAGAATTTTTAAAATTAGAATTATTAATATAATTATTAGAATTTTTAAGATAAGATAGTTAGAGTTTTTAAAAGTAGAATTATTAATAGAATTATTAGAATTTTTCAAGATAAGATTATTAGAATTTTTAAAATTAGAATTATTAATAGAATTATTAGAATTTTTAAGATAAGATTTTTAGAATTTTTAAAATTAGAATTATTATAATTATTTAGATTATATTTTAATTTTTTTTAAAATTTAATTTCGAATTTTTTATGGTTGAATTTTTCAAAACAAAATTTTTTAGTTCAGAATTATCTAGATTAATCAGATTTAGGATTTGATGATTCTGTCCTAAGGTTTGATTATTCTGATCTAGACTTTTTTTTTTTTGATTTACAAGTGGTATCCACTTGGTGAACCGGCCCTACCCCATGACCTCCGAAGAGTCTCGACCGGCCCACAAGGGTAAATCAGGATGATGCGCCGCCAAGTCACCGTGAGGGGTATGTACGCCAATTAGGGTCCGCACACCACACCAACCCAGATGAAAAATGGGAACCCGCCTCCACAACCTGCAAGCGAGTGGAAAACGGTGAAATTCCTTCCGCAAACTACAGCCGACAGGGATCGAACCATGGCTTGCCACAGGGACCGCCCAAGCTCTTACCGATGCGTCGTTGCCCTAGGGACTAGACTTTGATTATTCTGATTAAGTTTTAGGTTGGTTTTATTCTTGACTTGATCTAGATCCATGTTGATTAAACTAAAGATTTGATTAAGCTCTTGGTTAATTTTATCAAATGTTAGATTAATTTGATCATTTTATTCAATATTATTATTATTATTTAAACTAATTAAATCAGAATTAATTAAGTTTTTATTAGATGAATTATTAATTGTATTAATTAACTGACAACAATTTACTAATTTACTAGTTTTAATATACAATGTATCTAAATTGTCAAGTATTCTAAAACAAATTTTCAAAATTTGTAATTTTACTAACCTTCTTCTCCGGGCATCGATTTTTGTATTCACCGAATCTTCCGCACCTGAAACACTTGATGTGCCCCTTGTTCCTCCGGACTTCTAGAATTGGTGTCTCCTTTGCCTTTGGATGCGCCATTCGAGTCTTACGAGTAGGACACTTATTTTTATAGTGTCGTCTTTCCCTGCAATTGAAACACATAATATGCAATTTAAAATTTAAATCTAATTTACCTTGTGAACTCTCCCCCTAAATCCTTGATTTATCCATTTTCCTACAATGTTAATTATAAAGAATATGTCCCAAGACTTGTCTTGGATTACTAGTGCGAGAGATAATAAATAAAAAAAAACTGAAAAGAAAAATGCTTGACCGGTGGTTGCACCGATTTTGAGCACCCCCATTCTGATACCAATTGTTGGATTGAAGAGACACGGTAGAGGGGGGTGAATAGCATTTATAAAACTTTTTTTTCATTGATTAAAACAAAGTACATAGTAGAAAATTAAAATACAAAACACAAGTATTTTTACTTGGTTCATAGCCCACCGACTGCTAATCTAAGGCTCTACAATCCTTGATCGCTTCCGAAGGGCAACACACTAAAAATCTCTTCGTCATTGGAGGTAAGAGACAAGCCATTACAATAATGTAGAGGAAGAGGTAACAACCTTACCTCATCTCTTTGCAAATAATACTTAAAAAGTAAACAAGATATTGACAAATAACTTGTAGCGGATGCACGGTTGGAGTAGCGTTGTAGCACGAAGGATTGCAGTTGGAGAGCTAGGACGCTTAGGAGTTCATTGATTGATGTAGGGTTTGAGTCCTCCCCTCCTTTTATAGATTGTCACCTTGGAATATGCCCAGATCTAGATTCAAAACTCGTGGATCTTATCTTGAGGTGACGACTTATCTTATCATGAGGTGGTGACATCGATCTCTATCTTTGACCATGTTCATTGGGTTGATTCGTCTACATCAGTCGACTGATCTTCTTGACAGTCGACTGCTGAATCCTTCAATCATCTACTACACTTGACAATTCAACCTGACACCTGTAGCACATGGTTAGCATAAGAGATGCACAATGTCATGCATTGTGACAGTCCTTTGACTGTCCGATCTCGACTTTGGCATTCCTCCGGAAGCCTTGGTTGGATCGACGCCTAGGATTGTCCTCTAACCAAGGATGCGTCCTTACCACCGCTCTACACCCAGATCTTACCTTTGGTCCTCCTAACCTATAACTTAGCTTTCGATCACTTGATCACTGAGGTTTCTCCTTTCGAGATTCTCTTGGCATCACCTGACCACCGAGGTTTCTCCTTCCGAGATTCTCCTGGTGTCACCCGACCACCGAGATTTCTCGTCTCGAGATTCTCCTGGTGCCATTGACCATCGACGTTTCTCATCCCGAGATTCTCCTGGTGTCACCCAACCACCGAGGTTTCTCGTCCCGAGATTCTCTTAGTGTCATTGACTGTCGAGGTTTCTCGTCCGGGGATTCTCCTGGTGTCGTTGACCTTGGCAAAGTCTAATACAATACCTTCACACTTAGCATAGCATATGACATAACAAAATAACTTAACTTTGAATCTTTGCCATTATCAAAACCAAGGTTTGATTAACTAGTGCCCCTGTGATGTGAGCAAAACATATAGGGTTGTAGGAGTAGTTTTCACTCACATCTTATTACATTTTGTGTTAGTTTCATGCATATGTTACTCTATTTTTGCACGCATTTCCTATTTTCTGGTTCGGAGGTCTGCTCGTTGTACTTTTGTGTGTAGGTTATCTTTTCAGGTGAAAAAGACGCATTTTCGGAGCAAAAGAAGGACATTTCGCAGCTAGATGTAGAGTGGGACATGGCCAGGGCGTGTGGATTCACACGGTCATGTCCAATGGGCGAGATCAGCACCCCAGGGACACACACGGCCTAGCCATATGGAAACACACGATTGTGTGGTGGCCCAACAGATTTGTGCGACTAGGGCTTTTTCCAGATTTTACAGCGGGCCAAGGCGATGTCTATATAAGGATGGCTCCGCCCAAACCCTAGGAGAGGAGGCACGACGACTAGGATGACACGCCGAAGCCCTAAAAAGCTTCGGTAACTTGGAACGGGGAGGAGGAACGCCGCCGGAGGTCCACGCCTTGCACTTCAACGCCGGAGAGAAGACCACAAAAGCATTGTAATTCTTTGTTCCTGCGTTTTATTCCTTATGTATTCGAACTTAGACATGCTTTATGATTCTTTCTTCATATACATGGAGTAGTACTTTCGATTCTAAGATTAGGGAGTAGCTTGTGTACACATACAATGTTGGTTCATGTTAAATTCTGCCTATGAGTTTGATTTGACAATTAGTAGTTGCTCTTTACTATATCTATGCGTGTTTGGCTTTCTATCTACTATGCTTAGGCAATATGAGAGGTGACAGCCCTCGCAATCTAAAATTTAGGTGATTTTATATAAGGAACCTAGGGGTAAACCTGATCTTCTGTAACTACGGGTAGAAGGGTGCGGTGGAATCGAAAACGGTTCACCGTAGGGATTGATTTGACATCCTTGTACCGTCTATCCCGTCCTTTTAGGTGGAGATAGCTCCCGGTAGATACGGCGGCTCTGCGAGAGAGTGTATGATGTCCCTTCCATAAAATCATAGCTAAACATCTAGACAATGCCAATTGACAATATTGTTTTATGATACACAAGCAAAACTGAAGTCCTAGAATCACCTTTGAAGACCTCAGCACACTCCTTTCCTCCTCCGTGTGACACCGTACAGAGTAGAGTCCACCGACAGCCCTCACCAACCGAAACCTCTTAGAGTCACATCTGAACAATTATAACCACTGAGTATATTGGTATTCAAATCCCAGTCCCTATGGGATCGATAATCTTTATTACTTGATGACATCCGTGCACTTGCGGGTGTTGAGCGCGAGCATGCGCTTTGAGTCCTCGATGGTCTCCGTTGCGAGATTTGAGATCGTGTTCGTGCACATTAATGCACCAACACCTCAACCCTTCTAGAGTTAATGTCACCTACTTTGGGCCTTCTTCTAAGATAGGTTATCGAAGTACAAGGAAGTCCTAGTAGTCCCTATGAAGAGACAGATCATATTTCATATTCTACACTACCATATTCTATTGTCTACGGTTATGGGAGGGAGGATGACCGCAAGGTTCCTCCTTGTTCTTCAAGTTTTTTGATATGAAGGCTTTCCACCCTTGTTTCAGCTATGTGCAATAGAAATAGATTCAAGACATAATTCTCATTGATCTAAACTACATCAAATAGCAAATAGATTCAAAGGAGATGAATAACTATTTGAACTAGCATGTTCACTTTCACAAGCTACTCCCTAATCTTAGAATCAAAGTATCTACTCCTTTGTTAGATGAGAATAAACATAAGACATCTCAAGACAAATCATTACAATGCAAATAGAGCGGAAAATAGAGAAAATACTTTTTGTCCTATCCGATGTCGTGTCTTGGCCCTTCTCCACGGTGTCGGAGCGTCGAGTCAGATCTTCATGCCACTTCCTTCCTCCCCATTGTGAGTCTCCAGTGCTTTTTACGGCACATTCTTGCCGTCCTAATCATCGGGACTCCTCCCTAGGATTTGGGCATGCCTTTGTATTTATTGAAGAGCAGTCAGCTTTCTTTAAATCCCCGCAAAACCCTATTTTGCATCAAACTAGGATAACGCCACATGCCCATGTGGAATCCACATGGTCGGCCATGTGGCACATTGAAAATCCTACCCTGGCTTTGGGGTTAGGCACGACTATGTGATATTCACATGTCCCGAGCATGTCTTCCTCTGAATAGTCATATGAACACCGTCTTTTGGTCCGGAGCATGCCAGTGTTTTGGGGGAACACGACCAGAGCATGCTTGCCTTCCTTGGACTTCCATTATATGTCATTTTATCTCCCAAAATGCCATCCTACACATAAAAATAGCAAGAGTAGACCTCCAAACTAGAAAATAGGAAATAGATGCAAAACAAAGAAAAAGATGCATGAAACAAGTATAAAATGCAATGAGATGTGTGCTAAAATAGAATTACACTAGTACACTTTGTGTGTATTGAGCAGAACCGACTTAGAGGTGATTCGATTTATTGCTGACTACATAATCAAATCGGACCTCAGATATTATGTTGTACATGCTCTTAATCCCGATATAATAACGGGCACATATACTTAGTATTCATTTCATTTATTTACCAATGGGCGAGATTTATAGAGTAAATCGATAGGCTCGGTAAGTTGAGAAATGATATTATTTATATGGTGTGTTGTTGATTATAGGAGGAAATTGTGTCCTATATATTAGGATGATGATGTCCCCTTGACGAGCTCATAAGGTTCATCATGTAAACCCTACAAGTGGACTTGGTCCGGCATGATGATAAGGTTGAGTGGTACTACTCAAGGAGTTAGATGTTGATTAATTAATTGTCAGTAAATTAATTAATCGATGGACATTCGAGATCTTAAACACGGGGAGATATATGTACAAATAATATATGGAGCCCATATTAACTTATGGGGGTTGGTGAGGTAGATCAATGATAATCCTCTAGTGGAATAGATTATCATTAATGGATCGAACTTTATGTGGGCTTGATCCATTGGGTGGCCAAGATCCAACTCCTCCTCATGGTCCCTATTGTAGCCTATTAAAACCTCATGAAGCCTAGATCCGATGATGGAAAATAAAACTCTAGATCCGACGGTGGAGATTAAATCTCTAAATCCGACGGTTGAGATTAAATCTCTAGATCCGACGGTTGAGATTAAATCCCTAGAACCGACGGTGGAGATTAAAGGGAGGCTCAAGCCTAACTCTATAAATAAGGGCTTAGGGCTTGGGCGTGGAGGACACAAGACTAGGGTTAGGGTTTTTGGAGTTGGCTTTAGAGGAGAGGTCGGCGGCTAACCTAGGGTTTGCTTCTTCCTAGTGGGCGGCGACAAGACAATCCTAGGGTTTGGCCATCTTTGGCCGGCGGCAACTCCACCATCTCTCTCTCTCTCTCTAGTTCGAGGGTAGCTCCTCCCTTTCTCTTTCTCTCTCTAGGTTGGCCGGTGGCAACCTTCCTTCAAGGTTGGCCGACACTCCTCCACTTCTCTTTGGGCCGACGGTAAGCTTCAAGTTTGGAGCTTGTTGGTTGGTCCTAGATAGAGTAGAGTTTTGTTTTATAATCTTCCTTTGTTCGGGGTGAACAAAGAAAGGAAGATTGGTAATCTAGGAGGCTTCGACTTTTGGAAGATCGTCGCCCACACGACGTCCAAAAGGAGGAAGGACATACAATAGAAGATCAAGAAGTATAATGCTTTTTTATGTTCTTTTGTATTATGTCTATAATTTTTTTCAATTATATGTGGCTAAATTTACTTGAACCCCGAATACAAAAACAAAAATCGGCGATCCGTACATCGTCTATTCCGCGGCTAATCGTAGAATAGAGGTAGGTTTCTTGAACAACTAGTTTGTTCAAGTGACCACTTTAATCGAATAGCACGATGATGAAATGTTTGCTTGGGTAATCTCTCTTTGTCTAGGATTAATTTTTTTAATCTGGGGACGTAGACGGGATCACCATGAACAAGCGACCGAGTTGAAGTGGGAAGCGAAGTTTTTTACCTTCAAGTGGTATCAGAGCCACGGTTTCTGGTTTTGTGTGTTTAGGATTCGGTTACTTTTATGCACTTTTCATATATTATATGTGTCGAATAATAGTAGGATGTGCGTAGGTTAACTTTTTGGTTGCAGGCATAGGATCCAACTATTATGGCCATATGTGTGTATATGATTGTATGTGTGTAATTGTATATTATTTGAATCCTCGAGGTTGACGAGGCTAGTATTTAATTTCTGTAATTAAGTACGACATTGTTTAGCCACTCTTTTTATTTTAGTTTACTTTCGATCTATATTTCATGTACACTCTTTCGTGGAGTTTAGGATCGATGGAAGTAAATTAAAATAGTTTTTCTCGGCTCGGATCTCCGGATGGCTTGTACATGGCGTAGGGAGGAGCGGACGAGATAACGACATGACGGGAGGCATATTGGAGACAAAAGTCATAATAGTTAGAAAATACTTTTTTCATATTTATTGCTTTTTGTTTGATATGCATGTCGTAGGCTAAGAAAATTCCTCAATTTTAAATTACTAAGTGGGAGAGGGATATTTTTATAAATTCCCACTGCCTCCATTACGATTTGACATGTGATGCAAACAAACTTGCGCGTCGGCTCTGAGTGCCTTCCTCCCCATCGGATGGGTTTGTTTGCGGATCACAAGGTCGAATATGGTTATAAGAAATTATTAAGGAGTGTGTGTACTCCCCATCGGAAGGCACATAACCCGAGATAATTACCTTGGTACTAAGTAATGGTGAACACTTAGATGCAAATAGGAGTATCCTCCCCATCAAAGTCACTGTTTTTATTTGTAGGGCCAAAGAGGAACTAACTATTAATTTTATTTGTCAAAAAGTTAGGTTGACAAGATAGTAAAATTAATGGGTAAAACTGCTTCTTACAAATGTAGAATTCGTATACGTCCACACTATCGTGGCATACGATATTCTCGGTGTTTTGAGGTGTTGGTTGATTTTAAAATTTTATTGTTTGAGCAATCAATAATTTTTTGAAATCTAATGTTTTGATCTATGTGATTCTTAGGTTTTTCAAAATGACTTTCAACCCCCTTGCTATGATACTGAAAGAAAATAAACTTACTGGACCAAATTATGTTGATTGGAAGAGGAATCTTGACATTGTCTTGACTGCTGAGGAGTACAAATATGTACTCTTCGAAGAGTGTCCTCCTAAGCCTGCGGATGATTTTGGGGAAAAGGAGAAGGAGAGTTATAAGAAGTGGGTTAAGGCTAATGAGATGGCGCAATGTTACATTTTGGCATCTATGTCAAATGTACTGTAACATCAGCATCAAGTCATGCCCACTGCTTATGACATGATGCTCAATCTCAAATAGCTTTTCGGACACCAGAATCGGGCTGCGAGGCAAGAAGCCATGAGGAACTTGATGACGACCACCATGATCAAGGTAACACCCGTGAGGGATCATGTTCTCAAGATGATGGCTCATTTGAATGAGCTGGAAGTCCTTGGAGCTGAGATCAATGGAGAAACCCAAGTCGATATCATACTCCACTCTCTACCGAGGAGTTTTGAGCAGTTCCGCCTGAACTACAACATGAACAAGAGGTTGTATTCGTTGGCGGAGCTTCTGACAAAACTCCAGGTGGCAGAGGGGCTTTTTCGTCAGAGTGCTCAGCCGCAGGCCATGGTTGCCCAAAAGGTTTTTACTTCTAAGCCAAAAGGCAAGAAGAAGAGAAACAAGCTGGGGCAAAGGTGGCGGGAGGAACTCACGGAGGAGTGAAGAAGCCGAAAGGCAAGTGCTTCACTTGCAAGCAGATTTGACACTGGAAGAAGGACTGTCCCAACCGGAAGCAGAATAAAGGTATATATTTTGGTCTAGTCGTTGAAACATATTTAGCGGTGTTATCTACTGGCACCTGGTGTGTAGATCTGAGAGTCAGCGATCATGTACCTGTAATACTTTGCGGGAGTTCGAGAAACAGACGGTGGTGATGGGAGATTACAGTATACTTGGCGATGCTCACGAAGGTGGCGGCATTGCGATGGGAGATGTTTATTTGTCTTTTGAGCGGAATAAAGTTTTGGTTATTAAGAATTGCCTTTATGTACCTTTATTTAGAAAGAATTTGATTTCGATTTCTAAATTATTTATGGATGGATATTCTATTTCTTTTAATGATAGAGTTGTTATAAAAAGGAATAGGAAGATTATCTATTCTGGTGCATTGATAGGAAATCTATATGCACTTGAACCAAAAGCTCACACGATGCAAATAGAAGTAAATAACTCATCTTCTAACTCTAATAAGAGAAAAGAACCTTCGAAGATGAACCAAACATATCTTTGGCATCTAAGGCTAGGTCATATTAACCTAAGTATAATTCAAAGGTTGATAGCTGATGGACCTCTGGGTTCATTAATGGTGGAAGATTTCCCAACCTGCGAATCTTGCTTGGAGGGTAAAATGACCAAGAGGTCTTTTAAGGCCAAGGGGTATAGAGCCAAAGATGTGTTGGAATTGATTCATTCTGATCTGTGTGGTCCTATGTCTATCCAGGCAAGAGGTGGTTTTGAATATTTCTTCTCTTTTATAGACGATTATTCAAGGTATGGATACATTTACTTGATGTGTCGCAAGTTTGAATGCTTTGACAAGTTCAAAGAATTCAAGGCTGATGCGGAGAAACATCAAGGTAAAAGTATCAAGACACTACGATCTGATCGTGGTGCTGAGTACCTCTTGGGAGAGTTTAGGAATTACTTATCAGAGGCTGGGATTCAATCCCAATTGTCTGCACCTGGCACACCCCAGCAGAATGGTATATCAAAGCGAAGGAATAGGACTCTTATGGAGATGGTTAGATCGATGATGAGTTATTCTGAGTTGCCAGATTCGTTCTGGGGGTATGCTCTGGATACGGCGGTGTATATTCTGAACTTGGTTCCATCTAAATCAGTGCCTTCTACTCCCATAGAATTGTGGACTGGGCGAAAGCCTTGTCTGAGACATTTGAATTTGGGGGAGTCCAGCACATGTGCTGAAGGCAGATGCTGGTAAGTTGGAACCTCATACAGAAGTGCGCGTGTTCGTTGGCTACCCTAGAGGAACAAAAGGTGGTTTGTTTTATAGTCCTAGAGATCAGAGGGTGATCGTTAGCACGAACGCCAAATTTCTAGAGGAAGACTATGTTATGAACCACAAGCCCATGAGTAAAATTGTTCTGGAGGAATTGAGAGGGGAAGTCACTACTTCAGTACCACCGATACAAGAGGATATACCACAAGTCACTGCACTGCATGTCACAAATGATACACAGGTGATACCTCATCGTAGTGGGAGGGTTGTTAGACAACCTGATAGATTCATGTTCTTGGGAGAATCTTCTAATTTGGTCCCTGCCGAACATGAACCTGATCCCTGGATATATAACGAGGCAATCCAAGATAAAGATGTAGTATCTTGGCAAAGTGCAATGAATACTGAGATTGAATCTATGGATTCAAATCAGGTCTGGGAGCTAGTAGAACCACCCAATGGTGTAAAAACCATTGGATGCAAGTGGATCTACAAAAGAAAGAGAGGAATAGACAGAAAGGTTGAAACCTTCAAAGAAAAGCTTGTTGCGAAGGGGTATACTCAGAAAGAGGGCATCGATTATGAGGAGACCTTTTCACCGGTAGTCATGCTTAAGTCTATCCGGATTCTCTTATGTATTGCTGCTCATATGGATTATGAAGTATGGCAGATGGATGTCAAGACAGCTTTCTTTAATGGGAGTCTTGAGGAGAACATCTATATGAAGCAACCAGAAGGATTCATTGCAAAGGGCAAAGAGCATATTGTGTGCAAGCTTAATCGGTCCATTTATGGATTAAAGCAAGTTTTGAGATGTTGGAACATCCGCTTTGATGAGGTAATCCCATCTTATGGATTTATTCAAAGTCCGAATAAGTCTTGTGTATAAGAGAGATGTGACGGAAACGTAGTGGTATTTCTTGTACTATACGTAGATGACATTTTGTTAATTGGCAACAATGTCAAAGTGTTATCGGACGTAAGGGTATGGTTGTCCAAATAGTTTGATATGAAGGACTTGGGAGAAGTGGGACACATCCTTGGGATCAAGGTTATAAGGGATCATAGGAAAAGGATGTTGTGCTTATCTCAAGCTTCATACATAGACACCATTATGGATCGTTTTAGCATGCAGAACTCCAAGAAAGGTTTTCTACCTTTTGGACATGGAGTTCCTTTATCTAAGGAGATGTGTCCTAGAACATCTGAGGAGATAGAGGAGATGAAGGCGGTTCCTTATGTTTCGGCAGTAGGAAGCCTCATGTATGCTATGCTATGTACGAGATCGAATATCTGCTTTACCGTCGGCATGGTTAGCAGATATCAGAGTAATCTAGGACAGAGACATTTGACTGCGGTAAAGCATATATTGAAGTACCTAAGAAGGACTAGGGATTATATGCTAGTTTACCAGGCAGACCAATTACTCCCAGTGGGTTACACAGATTCCGACTTCCAATCAGATAGGGATAACAGTAAGTCTACCTCAAGTTTTGTGTTTACTTTGGGAGGTGGAGCCATTGTATGGAGGAGTGTCAAGCAGAAATGCATGGCGGACTCTACCATGGAAGCTGAGTATGTGGCGGCCTCTGAGGTGGCCAAAGAAGCTGTGTGGCTCAGGAACTTCTTGATGGACTTGGATGTTATTTTTGGTTTGCTCAGAACTATCACAATTTATTGTGATAATAGTGGTGCAGTTGCAAACTCGAAGGAACCACAAGCCCATAAGGCAAGTAAACACATAGAGCGCAAGTACCACCTGATACGAGAAATCGTAAAGCGAGGAGAAGTTGTTGTGGCCAAGATTGCATCAGAGGATAACCTGGTAGATTTTTTCACTAAGGCCCATCTAGCGAGAGCTTTTGATAGGCATGTGGAGGGAATGGGAATCAGATGTATGGCAGTATGAGGACAACATAGTCTTTTAGTATAAGTGGAAGATTGTTGGGATGTATACTGAAAAGTCTATCTTTTGTATGAACATCTTTATTTTAAAATAAGAATCACATGATCATTGTTTGCATATTTATGGTTATGCAGTTTGTCTAATACATTACATTGTAGATAACATGGTGTGTAGTGTCACACGGGAGATCATGTTATTAGTTCCTTGTAAAGTATAAGTAAAAGGCTCACAACCGAGATGGTTTTGGACAAACAATTGGCATGGTTGTAGTATGATTTGGTATTGGTTTGTCTTGACCATAGAATTACAATAGTACACTTTGTGTGTATAGAGCAGGACCCACTTAGAGGTGATTCGATTTATTGCTGACTACATAATCGAATGAGACCTCAGATATTATGTTTTACATGCTCTTAATCCTGATATAATAACGGGCACATATACTTAGTATTCATTTCTTTGATTTACCAATAGGCGAGATTTATAGAGTAAATTGATAGGCTCGGTAAGTTGAGAAATGATATTATTTATATGGTGTGCCATTGATTATAGGAGGAAACTGTGTCCTATATATTAGAATGATGATGTCCCCTTGAGGAGCTCATAAGGTTCATCATGTAAACCCTGCAGGTGACTTGGTCTGGCATGATGATAAGGTTGAGTGGTACTACTCATGGAGTTAGATGTTGATTAATTAATTGTCAGTAAATTAATTAATCGATGGACATTCGAGATCTTAAACATGGGGAGATATATGTATAAATAATATATGGAACCCATATTAACTTATAGGGGTTGGTGAGGTAGATCAATGATAATCCTCTAGTGGAATGGATTATCATTAATGGATAGGACTTTATGTGGGCTTGATCCATTGGGTGGCCAAGATCCAACTCCTCCTCATGGTCCCTATTGTAGCCTATTAAAATCTCATGGAGCCTAGATCCGATTATGGAAAATAAAACTCTAGATCCGACGGTGGAGATTAAATCTCTAGATTCGAGGGTTGAGATTAAATCTCTAGATCCAACGGTTGAGATTAAATCCCTAGAACCGATGGTGGAGATTAAAGGGAGGCTCAAGCCTAACTCTATAAATAAGGGCTTAGGGCTTGGGCATGGAGGACACAAGACTAGGGTTAGGGTTTTTTGAGTTGGCTTTAGAGGAGAGGTTGGCGGCTAACCTAGGGTTTGCTTCTTCCTAGTGGGAGGTGGCAAGACAATCCTAGGGTTTGGCCATCTTTGGTCGGCAGCAACTCCACCATCTCTCTCTCTCTCTAGTTCGGCGGCAGCTCCTCCCTCTCTCTTTCTCTCTCTAGGTTGGCCGGCGGCAACCTTCCTTCAAGGTTGGTCGGCACTCCTCCACTTCTCTTTGGGTCGACAGCAAGCTTCAAGTTTGGAGCTTGTTGGTTGGTCCTAGATAGAGTAGAGTTTTGTTTTATAATCTTCCTTTGTTTGGGGTGAACAAAGAAAGGAAGATTTGTAATCTAGGAGGCTTCGACTTTTGGAAGATCATCGCCCACACGACGTCCAAAAGGAGGAAGGACATACAATAGAAGATCGAGAGGTATAATGCTTGTTTATGTTCTTTTGTATTATTCTATAATTGTTTTCAATTATATGTGGCTAAATTTACTTGGACCCCGAATACAAACACAAAAATCGGCGATCCGTACATCATCTATTCCGCGGCTAATCGTAGAATAGAGGTAGGTTGCTTGAACAACTAATTTGTTCAAGTGACCACTCTAATCGAATAGCACAACGATGAAACGATTGCTTGGGTAATCTCTCTTTGTCTAGGATTAATTTTTTTTAATCTGGGGACGTAGACGGGATCACCATGAACAAGCGACCGAGTTGAAGTGGGAAGCGAAGTTTCCTACCTTCACTTGCCCGGTGGAGCAAGAACCCGAAGGTTATGAACCACATATATCGCTGTGTTTTTGTGCTTGTGTATTTTGTTTATGCTTTATTATTATTTTTGTTGTGCATATTAGCGAATATTATCAGCAAGCACGCAAGTGCGATCAAATTTCGTCAAGCAACAAGAAAACGCCATTCACCCCCCCTCTAACGCTCACCGAAGTTCCTACAATTGGTATCAGAGCTAGGAGCTCTTCTACGGATTAACAACTGGGTGCAAATGTGCTAGAGGATGGAGTTGCCAAACAATGGACTTGGATGGGATATCAACACGCCAATTCCATACACCCTCTATGGACGAGAATGCTTCAATCAATGGAAGGGAAGGATTGAAGAATTCATAATGATGAGGGACTTCGAAGATTGGTCCATCTTGATGGAAGGATTTGAGTATCCAAGAGGGTCAAAGGGAGGATTCCTCAAGATGAAGAAATGGACCGAGGAACAACTCTAAGAATTTGAGAAAAATAGGAAGGTAATAAAATTTTTAAGTGATTTAATTCCTAATGGTGTTTTGTCTAGTTTAGGTGAATATAAGGATGCCATGGAGCTTTGGAGTGAATTGGCAAAATTTCATGAGAAGCCTCAATCGGTCCAAGGGGATATGGAAGAAAGCTCATCCTTATAAGAAAGTGAGGAGTCGGAGGTTGAAAGGTCGTCACCATCTGAAGAAGAAGTGGAAGAAATTGAAGAAGCCTCTGTTGGAATGTATACTGAAAGCCTAGCTCTTTTTGTATGAACATTTTATTTTGGAATAAGAATCACATGATCATTGTTTGCACTTTATATATTTATTATATGTGTGTGCATATTGTCTAATATTTTACATTGTAGATAACATGGTGCTTGGTGTGGCACAGAAGATCATGTTATCAGTCCCTTGTAAAATATAAGTAGAGGCTCACAACCAAGATGGTTTTGGACAAACCATTGGCATGGTTGTAGTGTAGCTTGGTATTGTTTTGTCTTGAACATAGAGTTACACTAGTACACTTAGGTGTATTGAGTAGGACCGACATAGAGGTGATTCAATTAATTGTTAACTACATAATTGAATCGGACCTCGAATATTATGTTGTACATGCTCTTAATCTCGATATAATAACGGGCACATGTACTTAGTATTTATTTCTTTGATTTACCAGAGGGTGAGATTTAGATGGATTAAATCAATATGCCCGGTAAGTTGGGAAATGATATTATTTACATGGTGTGTCGTTGATTATAGGAGGAAACCGTGTCCTAGATACTAGGATGATGATGTCCCCTTGAAAAGCTCATAAGGTTCATCATGTAAACCCAGCTGGTTGACTTAGTCAACATGATGATAAGGTTGAGTGGTACTACTCGAGGAGTTAGACGTTAATTAATTGATGGTCAGTAAATCAATTAATTGACGGACATTCGATATCTTAAACACGGGGAGATGAATGTACAAATAATATATGGAGCCCATATTAATTTATGGGGGTTGGTGAGGTAGTTCAATGATGATCCTCTAGTGGAATGGAACATCATTGATTGATCAAGTGAGTGTGGTTCCGATCCATCAGGTGGCCAAGATCCAACTCCTCCTTATGGTCCCTATCGTAGCCTAATATAATCCTCATGAAATCTAGATCCAAGGATGTAAAACAAAACTCTAGAACCAACGGTTGGGATTAAATCCCTAGATCCGATGGTTAGGATGAAACCCTAGAATCGACGGTTGGGATTAAATCCCTAGATTCGACGGTTGGGATAAAACCCTAGATCCGACGGTTGGGATGAAACCCTAGATCCGAAGGATGGGATGAAATCCTAGATCCGACGGTTGGGATGAAACCCTAGATCCGACGGTGGAGATTAAAGGAGGCTTAAGCCCAATTCTATAAATAGAGGGCTTAGGTTGGGCGGGAAGTATTGGTTCAATTGGAGTTAGGGTTTTAGGTTGGGCGGCTAGGGTTTGGAAGCTTAGGCTTGGGCAGCAACATTGTGACAAGAACCGGCGCCCATCTTCTTCCATCAAGTTGTTGCCGGCGCCCATCTTCTTCCATCAAGACTTGGCCGGCGCCCATCCTCTTGGTCCCTCTCTTATTCCTTGGCCGGCGGCAACCTCTCTTCAAGGTTGGCCGGCGTTCACTCCTTCATACTCTCCAAGGTGGCCGGCGGTTCTCCTTGCATTGGTGGCCGGCGCTTCATCCATTCATTCCTTGGTCGGCGGTTGCATCAAACTCCCTTTCTTGGTGGCCAGTTCTAGAAAGGAAAGGTTTTGTTGGTTCTTCTCTTTGTTCACAGCGGACAAGGAAGGGAAGAACGCGATCTAGAAGGCTTCTACTCATGGAGGATCTTCGCCCACACGTCGTCCACAAGGAGGATAGGACATACGGTAGAAGATTGTAAGGTATAAAGTTTTACAACTTTATTTTCTGATCTTAGCATCTTCTTTTATGTGTTGATTATACAAGTGTGTGTATGTATATATTTTGTATAATCATGGACCCTGAAGACAAACACAAAAACCGGCGATCCATCCGTCGTTTCTTCCGCGGCTAACCAACTAGAAGAGTTGTGTTGCTTGAACAACTAGTTTATTCAAGCGATCACTCAAGTTGTTAGCACGACGACGAATTGGTTGTGCTAAGGAAACTCATCCCATCCAGATTAATTTTTTCATTAGTGAAAATTTTAATCCGGGGACATGGGAGCCAATGAGCCTTCGAAGCAACTCCCTTCAGCCTCCACCTTTAGGATTGAGGGGGAGGAGAGAATTTTCACTCCGAAGCAAGATCAAGAAGTAGCCTCCACCTCCAGAATAAGTCATGAAAAAGATCAAGAGGCTTCCACCACCATTGACCTAGGTAACTTAAACATTCAACTTAAAAATAAAATTCATATTATATGCTTTAAATGTAGGGAAGCAAGACACTACAAGAGAAAGTATTCGAAACAGATCAAGAAGATCGCACAAATTGTGCCAAAGGCAAAGGAGATCGAAGCCCCAACCATTAAGAGCAAGGAGCACATGGTATGCTTCAAATATCATCAAAAAGGACATTATAGGAGTCAATGCCCTAGGGGGGGAAGAAGACCCAAGAAGGAGCATCACATGTAGGGGGAGCTTTAAAAGCAAACTCTAAGGTATATTTTAATAAAACACCTTTGAATTTTAATGCTAAAAAGCATACTAGGGATAATTTTAATTCACTTGCTATTCATCATGATACTGTTGGGTTTCCGTGTTGGTGCAATCAGACCCAAATGATGTTTTTGGTGATTGACAAGGGTTTAAGTCAAGGTGATAATTATGTGTTATCTCATACGATTGGTTGAGATGTATTTTCAGGAAATCTCTTATAGGTCGAGGACTAGATGCAAGACGTGGAGTCCTAGCAAGTGAAGACCCGGACGTGGAGTCCTGGCAAGTGAAGACCCGGACGAGGAGTCTTGGCAGTGAAGTCCCGGAGGCGTGGCCTCTTAGCAAGTGAAGACCCGGACGTGGAGTCATGGCAAGTGAAGACCCGGACGAGGAGTCTTAGCAGTGAAGTCCCGGAGGCGTGGCCTCTTGGCAGTGAAGACCCGGACAGGGAGTCTTGGCACGAAGTCCCGGAGATGATTCCTAGCATGGAAGACCTATGAACAGTAATTCATAGCCATCAGGTAAAGGTGGTAGTCGAGGTGACGCCTCAATTGGAACCTACTGCTCTTGACGAGCAGCAGGTTGACTCATACCAGTCAAGGCGACGCCTCGACTGATGCTTGGTTCAACTAAGCAGACGCAAGGAGGTGTCGACTGAGAGCTCAATCGCCTCGACAAACAACAGTTCGATCAGATCACGAGGCAATGACTGACTAGAGCTTTGATCCAACAATGCAAGGGACTATTGACTAGAGCTCGACGCTGCTCGCTCAGCTTGGAACCAAAGCCTGCCAGTCGAAGCGGCGACTCGACTAGAGCTTTAATCCAACAAAATAGAAGCAAGGGATCGCCGATCGAGCTCTCGACCGCTGCTCGCTCTTGGAACCAAAGCCCGGCGAAGGCGCCGATCATCGCCTTGACTGGACCTATGTTTTCAACGAAAATAAAACTAATTATCGTCCAAATCTTACCGTTGAAGCCATTAATAAATGCCAATTAATGCTCCAGTCGAGGCACCAGCCGAGGCGACTCGACTGGGCGGGCAGAAAAGCCCTAATCAGGCTCGAGCTATCAAGTATTCTGGGCTTATATATTTCAAAGTTAAGAGTAGAAAAAGAAGAACTTATGACATTTTCTAAAGAAAGACACGAGGAAAAAAGCTTCTTCATTCATAAAAGCCTTGATCATCCAACTGGATTGTCAATGATTCAGCAAGCAAGAAGCATTTTCATTCACCCTGAAATCTGTACTCGTTTTATTGCTTCTTCATTGTCTACTGTAAGCTTTCTTGTAACGTTTCTGATAAACTGTGCAAAAGGGTTTCTCCACCTTCGGTGTATCGCTGAGAAGGAGAAGTTTATAGTGGTGGTGTGTATCACTAGAGCCGACGAGGGCTCAACCGTGGAGTAGGGACTTGTGTTCCGAACCACGTAAAATTGGTGTGTTTGCATTTGTCATTTTTTCTGTATTCGTTTTCTTGTTTCCGCTGCGTACTAATCATTGTAGAAGGGTACAACGAATCGAAAGACGAGTGTAGCTATTCATTCCCCCCCCCCTTTCTAGCGATGCCAACGATCCTACAAATGGTATCAGAGCTAGGTGCTCTTCTTCGGATTCACAACCGCAAGAGCAAGTTCAAATGGCGATGCAAGAAGGTTACAGCACAAATAGGCCTCCATTCTTTGACGAAACGAACTTCCAGTATTGGTGAAGCCGGATGGAGTACTATCTCATGACTGAGATAGATATGTGGTTTTCGGTAACCGAAGGTTGTTGGTGCAACAATGCTCCAAGCATTTATATATGTTTTGATGTTTGGATAATCATCTAAGTTAGGCAATGTTTTGTGATCTAATTGCAAATATGTTTAAGTGACAGGGAAATCCAAGGATGAAGCCTTGGTAAAAGAGAAGTCCAAGTATGATCTTGGCAAGGAAAGTCCAAGGGACGGACTTGGCAGCATAAGACCAAGCTTGTAGTCTTGGCAGCGTAAAGTCCAAAGTGAACCTTGGCAAAGGAAGACCAAGTATGATCTTGGCAAGGAAAGTCCAAGGGATGGACTTGGCAGCGTAAGACCAAGCTTATAGTCTTGGCAGCATAAAGTCCAAGTGAACCTTGGCAAAGGAAGTCCAAAGTAAGGTCTTGGCAGCATAAGTCCAAGCTTGTAGTCTTGGCGGCGTAAAGTCCAAGCATTTGGCAACCCAAGACATGACGAAACCGAAGGAAGCTCTTGGAAGCAAAGCGCAAAGGATGAACAAGTCGCGGACTCGGAAGGATCATGAAGGCGCAAGGCTTAATGAGGAGCTAGAAGGTTGAGTCTAGGTCTAGGGTGTAAAATCAAGTGTGAATTACTCATACTTGATGAGTATCGATCGGCCCGGTTAGGCGTTCGATCGAGTCGAGTAAAACCCTGCCATTAGTCGATCGCCGTGGTCGATCGAATCGATGTTGCGATCGATCGACAAGGGCAAGAATGATCGATCAAGGAGAAAATTGCACGAATGCATCCCACTCGATTCGCCTTGATCACTCGATCGATCCATCATCGGGATGAAGGGATTAGTCGACTGATCACCTGGCCGTTGGAAATTACGGCTACGAATCTCCACGGAGATCTCGGTTCAGAAGCTGTTGGTTTCAGTGATAGTCGACTGATCGAGGCCCAACGGGAAAAACAGCCCCTCTTTTATAAAAAGGGGGCCTTGGGGAGCTTGGTGAAGCTAGTGCTCTCATTCCTAACTACACCCTCGTGCTCACCAAGCTTTCCCAAGTGTTTTAGCAATTCAAAACCTCCTCTTCTCTAGTTCTTAATCATCCATCATTGTAAAGAAGAGGAGAGCATTGTAAGAAAGGTTTCTCCACCTTGGTTCATCCAAAGGAAAATATAGTGAAGCTTGGCTAGGACTAATCCACCTTACGGATTACCGTGGAGTAGGAGTGTCATCTCTGAACCACGTACATCGGGTGTTAGCGTTTGGTTTCTTATTTCTTATTCGTATTCGTTTTCGTATTTGTATTACTTCCGCTAACTTACTTGTAGAAACGAAGAAAGGCTAATCACCCCCCCCCTCTAGCCATTACAAGGGTCCTAACAAAAGTTTCACGACACCGATGGATGCAGAAGGCAAAGTACTTGAGTCTGGAAGGTGGACTGTAGAACAAAAATGCAAGGTGCAAGCAAATGCTAAGGCCACCGTGACTCTGCAATGTGGTCTAGCGAAGGATCAACTCAACAAAGTGGGTCTGTTCAGCAGCGCGCAAGATCTCTTGAATAAACTAATAGAACTGAACGAAGGGACAAGAGACTCGAGGATAGCAAAGCGAGATCTCTACATGAACCAACTATAAAATCTTGCTATGAAAGATGGCGAGACTATTAGTGAGTTGCATGGAAGGTTCAAGGAAGTATTGAATGGGCTGCATTCAGTCAGAGAAAATTTAGAAAACAGAGACATTATCAGGTATGTCCTAAAGTCTTTTCCCCGAAATGCTTTATGGTCATCTATGGTAGATGCCTACAAAGTATCAAGGGATCTGTCTACTATAAAGTTGGATGAATTATTTTGTGAAATGGAATTACATGAGCAAGCTAACAAGGGTCCAAAAGAGAAAGGTATTGCTTTTGTTGCAGGTGAGCAATACAAGGAGAACAAGAAAAAGGAGAAGAAGAAGGAGTCATCTTCATCCTCATCTGAGACAAATAGTGACAGTGACGACAAGTCCTCATCTAGCGAAGTAGCCAATTTCGTGAGGAGGATGATGAGGAGAAGCAGAAAGTACAATAAGAAGGATGTAAAGAAAATCTTCGCAGACAAGAGGAAAGGTAAGTCATCACATAAATTTAGAGGTAAATCGGATGTGGTTTGTTTTGAGTGTAACAGGAAAGGGCACATGTCCTGATCTCAACAAGAAAGAGGACAAGTCCAGGAAGAAGAAGGCGTTGAGGGCAACATGGGATGACTCTTCTTCCAGTTCCTCAGAAGATGAAGACAGGGCAAAAGGAGTCAAGCATACGGCACTAATGGCGTTTGATCACACAGATTCAGATGAGTCTTCACGGAAGGACACATCATCATCTGATGATGATGATGAGGTAACATCTCCTGAACTAGATAAATTGTATGAAACAGTAGCATGCTTAACTAATGCCTTGAGTAGATCAAAAAATAAAGTTAAGATGTTAAAATCAGAATTAGAGGAACTTAAAACTCAGGATTCTGTTCCTGCAGAAATTAGGATTGATACTTATGAAATCGAAAAACTTAGGGAAGAAAACAATTTCTTGAGAGCACAAGTTGATGATCTCAAGTGCACACTTGAGAGATTCACAACAAGCTCTCAAACTCTTAACATGATTTTAGATGCCCAAAAGGCAGTTTACAACAGAGCAGGAATAGGCTACAAACCAACAAAAAGGGAATTCAGTTTCATGTCATTAGTCAATAAAACTCATGTTGGTAAAAGCAAACACAACTAAGGCTTGGATTCCTAAACAATATGTCGTAAATGCTAATGGACCCAAAATCTGGGTTCCAAAAGATCTTGTTTTTCGTGTTTGATTAGGTACCGGTCGAGGGGGAGTATCCAATGATGTGGGTCGTAGATAGCGGATGCTCCAAGCACATGACCGGGGACTCCACAAATTTTGCTACATTTAAAAATAGGAGTAAAGGTACTGTTTCTTTTGGTAATAGTGGCAAACTAAAAGTCATAGGAGTAGGAGACATAGTAATATCTGAACAATTTAGGATTAAGAATGTTCTGCTAGTTAGAGGAATGGTTTTTAATTTGTTAAGTGTCAGTCAATTATGTGATGAAGGATATAGAGTAGAATTTTATTCAACTAAATGCTTAATTAAACATAATGAAACCGATACTATCATGCTAGTAGGGACGAGGAAGGAAAATATCTATCAAGTTCAATTTAGTAGTGCTACTAACCTGCATGTGAAGTGTTTTTTGTCCAAAGAACATGAATCATGGCTATGGCATCGGAGACTAGCACACGTCAACATGAAAAATATCAAGAGGTTGGCCAAGGAAGAGCTTGTGCAGGGTCTACCATTGCTCAAGTACGAAAAGGACAAGCTATGTGATGCATGTCAAAAAGGTAAACAAATAAGAGCATCACATAAAAGCAAGAACACTGTAAGTACTTTAAATGTTTTAGATTTATTGCATTTAGATTTGTTTGATAGTAGCTCCACAAAAACCTTGAATGGAAGTAGATATTGCTTGGTAGTAGTAGATGATTATACTAGATATACATGGACTTTCTTTCTCAAACATAAGGATCAAACATTAGAAATTTTTATTCCTTTTTGTAGAAGAATTGAAAATGAGAAAAACTCAACAATTAAAACAATTAGGAGTGATCATGGAGGAGAATTTGAAAATATGAGGTTTAAGGAATTCTGTTCAGAAAAAGGCTATAAACATGAGTTTTCCACTCCTAGGACACCACATCAAAATGGTGTGGTAGAGAGGAAGAATAGAGCTTTGCAAGAAGATGCGAGGAGTATGCTAAATGAGTATACTCTTCCTAGTTACTTGTGGGCTGAGGCAATTAACACTGCATGCTATGTTCAAAACAGAGTTTCCATACAAAGATTCTTAGGAAAAACATCTCATGAACTATGGTTTGGAAAACCACCAACAGTCAAACATCTTAGGGTTTTTGGTTGCAAGGTTTTCATTTTAAACACTAAGGATCATCTAGGAAAATTCACTGCAAAAGCAGATGAAGGTGTTCTGTTAGGATATTCCCTCACTAGTAAGGCTTATCGAGTTTACAACAAACGAACAAATTTGGTTGAGGAATCGTCAAATGTGGTTTTTGAGGAATGTAAAGACCAAATTGATTCTAAGGATAATAGTGATGCAGTAAAGGTTGAACTCAAAAGATTAAGTTTGAAGGAGGACACAAGTGTAGGGGAGTCAACGACTCAAAAATGAAAAATCTAGATCAGAAAGGTCATTGCTTGAGATTGTATCTAACAATGAGGTTCAAGAAACATCTCAAGTACCAAGATCCACTAGAATGGGCACTAGTCATTCCCTAGACCAAGTTGTTGGAGACATCCATCAAGGGGTGAGGACAAGATCATTCTTTAGAAATGAAGTGAATCAAGTAGCATTAATCTTTGAAATTGAACCAAAAGTAATTGATGAAGCTTTGCTTGATCCGGACTGGATTATAGCAATGCATGATGAATTGGGACAATTTGAGAGAAGTCAAGTTTGGGATTTAGTTCCAAGACCTGATCAAGCTACCTTAATAGAAACCAAATGGGTATTCAAGAATAAATTGAATGATAAAGGAGAAATAATGAGAAATAAAGCTAGGTTAGTAGTCAAAGGATACAATCAAATTGAGGGACTTGATTATGGTGAAACTTATGCACCCGTGGCTAGGTTAGAATCCATTCGACTAATGCTAGCATTTGCAGCATATAGAGGATTCAAATTATATCAAATGGATGTGAAGTCAGCATTTTTGAACGGGTTTATAAAGGAAGAGGTCTATGTTGAACAACCACCGGGATTTGAAAATTCTGAATTTCCAAATCACGTGTATAAGCTCAAGAAGGTTCTTTATGGGCTGAAACAAGCACCTCGTGCTTGGTACGAAAGGTTGTCAATTTTTCTTGTTGAGAAGGGTTTTAGAAGAGGTCAAATTGATCCCACACTTTTTCTGAAAAGAAATGGTGAAGACATATTTGTAGCTCAGATTTATGTCGATGACATAATCTGTAGTTCAAACAATAGGGATTATCTCAATGAATTCATAGAACACATGGAGAGTGAGTTTGAGATGAGTCTAGTAGGGGAGTTGACATTTTTCCTTGGACTTCAAATCAAACAAACCAAAGAAGGAATTCATGTTTGTCAATCAAAATATACCATGGAGTAGCTAAAAAGATTCAACATGGAAAATGTTAAGGAGGTTACAACTCCAATGGCACAAAACACTCATCTAGATAGTGATGTAGATGGTAAAACTGTTGATCTAAAGCGTTATAGGAGTGCCATAGGTAGTCTTTTATATCTTACAGCAAGTAGACCTGATATAGTATTTGTTGTGGGCATGTGTGCACGATATCAATCGTGTGCTAAAGAGTCTCATTGGGTTGCTGTTAAAAGAATTATGAGATATCTTAAAGCAACAATATCAGTTGGACTGTGGTTTCCCCGAACTGAGTCTTTTGATTTAGTAGGCTATACAGATTCAGATTATGCAGGATGCAAACTAGATAGAAAAAGTACTAGCGGGGGCTATCAATTCCTAGGTTCAGCTTTAGTTGGTTGGTCAAGTTGAAAGCAACATTGTGTTGCTCTATACACCACTGAGGCTGAGTACATAGCCATGGGAGAGAGTGTGTCACAATTGTTATGGATGACTCACACATTGGAGGATTATGGTTTTTCATGTAAGAATGTGCAAGTGCTATGTGATAATATTAGCACGATCAACTTAACAAAAAACCCAGTCCATCATTCCAGAACAAAACACATTGAAGTGAGACATCACTTCATTAGGGATCATGTAGCAAGAGGAGATATTATACTCAATTATGTTGAGTCTAAGGCAAATCTTGCTGATATTTTCACAAAACCTCTTCCAGAAAATGAATTTAGTCATTTAAGAAGAGAGTTAGGAATGTGTGCAGCTGAGTGAAAACTCTCCGTGATCATAAGGACTAATTCATAAGTTCAAAAGAAATGGGAAAATAATGTTTGGGATACCTTTGGGAAACATCTCACACAAATCATAGGACTAACTATGCTTGTGTATTGCTAGATAGGGGTGAGATGTTAGGAGCAACCAATTTACTCAAATTGCTTGTTATGATGCATAACTTGAGTAATGCAGTTGAAAACTGCATGAATCATTAAGTTGACCAATTATGGGGAAGACCAATACATAATTCATGTGTATTTGGTTTAAAAAAAATAATTGGACATTCCAACCAAGTAAAATTGGTTTGACATCTTAAATAATGATAAAACTCAAGTGAAACATCCAATATATGTTTGATATTGTTGATAGAGTATATTGTCACTTTTAAAATGTTTTAAATACCTAAATACAACGAATTTGGAACTTAAAATATCTAAGACAAAACGAATAACAATGAGGCATTTCAATAATCGCTCGAAGAGGGTGAGCAAACAGAATGAGGCGACTGATCGGGCGCCGATCGATATAACAGTCGAGGTGTTCAACTTACTGCCTCGACTGTGTAACTAAGAAATATATAAGGAAATTCACTTACCGCCTCTCCCAAACTCGCGATTCGCCTCGACTCCTCTCGCCGTGTTTTTTCTCTTCTGTCGTCGTTCGAGTCTCTAGCCAAGTTTAACACCGACAAAACCCTGGATTACCTCACTCGCTCCTAAACTAACTTCAAGTAAGTTCTCCAGCCCCTCATTCCCTCTTTTGGTCAATCCCTAACCCTAGACGACGATTTTCTCAAACCCTAGATTTTGCCAGATTTTCTAGGGTTCGCCAGTTTTTTTCTAGCTGGATAAGGTGATTTCACAGAAGTCATCTTCTTGATTCCACAAGACCAGTCAACAACAGGAAAAATGGCACCTAAGTAAATTTCTAAACTCGTCTCTTTGATTACACAACTTAGTAATATTGGTTAACTAATTGGGTGTTGGTTATTGCCACTCATCATACCATCATATTATTTTTTAACATCATTTTGGCATTGATTAGACAAAAATGTAGGATAGGCGAGTCAAGTGAAACACCTCGGGAAAATACATCTACGGATCCCCGGTTTCCCTCCACACATCATCAACATACCTTTACTGCCCACAAATTTAAGTTGATGCATACTAGATCATTAGATAAAGAATTTTTTGAAAAACATGCTCAACATGTTATACAAATGATTAACTACTATGGGCTCAATAAACTAGTCTATTGTGATCATGACATCAATATAGACTTAGTTAGTGAATTCTACAACAATCTAGAGCCTACAGGTGATAGGCTCATCTTTAAGAGTAGGGTAGCCAGAAAGGACATATCTTTCACTCCTGATATCCTCAGAGCATTTCTAGAGTGTCGAGAGTCAAACTCAACCCTTGAATGCTATCCAAGCATTCAATAACCTGTTGAGGGATACTCGATAAATGTAATTCATGAGTACTTCTTTAAAAAACCCAGATAACCTGGTCTTACTCTATTTCCGGCCATGGCATTACCGCCTCGATAATGTCCTATATAAGGTCATTGTAGGTTGCATCCTTCCAATTGTTACTAGGGGGCAAGCTAAGATAAGACCACATCATTTACTAGCTCTACATCTCTTAAAGCAACGTTTAAACTTTAATGTTGCTTTAAACATCTTTCTTTGCATAGTCCACTTCTCAACTCCTGTCCAAAAGAAAATTTACATGCCTTTTGGTCATATCATCACATTCTGGCTAGAATCCATAGGCATCAACACAAGCAGAGGGAAAATTAGGCAGATGACAGACTTTGATTTCATAAAGTGGAGAAACTTTTCTTTGGCCGACATGTCAAAAGTTGGTAGCACCGTTGAGTGGGCGGATGGACATCAAGCGGGTGAAAGGTAGGATATGGAGGAAGAAGGTGAACAAGAACGTCCAGTTGTTGAACCATCTTCCACCATGTCTGAACAGCTGGAGAATCTACGAAAAGATCATGTTGAGTTCACAAACTCAGTTGATACTAAATTCATGGACCTTAGCACATCAATCGACACTAAATTCGAAGAGCTTCACTCCAAGCTAGATGCTCGGTTTTCCGAAGTCTCTGCCCAGCAGGAAGAAATACTAAGTCTCCTTCATGCCATGATGTCGGATTCATCAGGACCATCATCTTCAGCAGTTTAGTTTTTGTTTTTCTTTTTATCTGTATGAACAGTTTGAATTCAAGAAAATATATATATCAGGATGTTTTGGGTGACTTTTTGGGTGTATGCTTGTATATTTGTTTCTAATATCTCTGTGTATGTAGGTTTGTTTTTTTTTATTATATGAGCAGTCATGAACAAGGATATTACAACAAATATTAAGGAAAATTATGTCAAATTTTTTTTTCCGGTGGTTTATATCTTTCTTTAGAAATGCACGACTAACATTTATCTTGCTAAAATATATTGTTAGTGCATTTGATAACCTGAGGGTAATGAATTCAGGGGGAGTGCTTCTATAAGCAACTCTTCTTTTTGGCTATTTGCCAAAGGGGGAGAAGATGGGCCTTAAGTTTAATTTAACCTGAAATTAAAACTTTTTAAACTACTCATCTGTATCTCTTCTTTGTGCATATTCAATTTATATTGTGCTATAATTTCATCACCTAAACTTAAACCGTATTGTCAAACATCAAAAAAGGGAGAGATTGTTGGTGCAATCAGACCCAAATGATGTTTTTGGTGATTGACAAGGGTTTAAGTCAAGGTGATAATTATGTGTTATCGGTTGGTTGAGATGTATTTTCAGGAAATCTCTTATAGGTCGAGGACTAGATGCAAGACGTGGAGTCCTGGCAAGTGAAGACCCGGACGTGGAGTCCTGGCAAGTGAAGACTCGGACGAGGAGTCTTGGCAGTGAAGTCCCGGAGGCGTGGCCTCTTGGCAAGTGAAGACCCGGATGTGGAGTCCTGGCAAGTGAAGACCCAGACGAGGAGTCTTGGCAGTGAAGTCCCGGAGGCGTGGCCTCTTGGCAGTGAAGACCCGGACAGGGAGTCTTGGCACGAAGTCCCGGAGATGATTCCTAGCATGGAAGACCTATGAACAGTAATTCATAGCCATCAGGTAAAGGTGGTAGTCGAGGTGAAGCCTCGACTGGAACCTACTACTCTTGACGAGCAGCAGGTTGACTCATACCAGTCGAGGCGACGCCTTGACTGATGCTTGGTTCAACTAAGCAGACGCAAGGAGGTGTCGACTGAGAGCTCGACTGCTCTGGACAAACAGCAGGTTCTGACTGTATCAGTCGAGGCAGCGACTCGACTAGAGCTTTGATCCAACGGAACAGACGCAAGGGACTGTCGACTGGGAGCTCGACTGTTGCTCTGTTCAGTTGGAACCAAAGCCTGCCAGTCGAAGCGGCGACTCGACTAGAGCTTTAATCCAACGGAACAGAAGCAAGGGACTGTCGACTGGGAGCTCGACTGTTGCTCTGTTCAGTTGGAACCAAAGCCTGCCAGTCAAGGCGTCGGATCATCGCCTCGACTGGACCTATGTTTTCAATGGAAATAAAACTAATTATGGTCCAAATCTTACCGTTGAAGCCATTAATAAATGCCAATTAATGCTCCAGTCGAGGCACCAGCCGAGGCGACTCGACTGGGCGGGCAGAAAAGCCCTAATCAGGCTCGAGCTATCAAGTATTCTGGGCTTATATATTTCAAAGTTAAGAGTAGAAAAAGAAGAACTTACGACATTTTCTGAAGAAAGACACGAGGGAAAAAGCTTCTTCATTCTTAAAAGCCTTGATCATCCAACAGGAGTGTCAACGATTCAGCAAGCAAGAAGCATTTTCATTCACCCTGAAATCTGTACTCGTTTTACTGCTTCTTCATTGTCTACTGTAAGCTTTCTTGTAACATTTCTGATAAACTGTGCAAAAGGGTTTCTCCACCTTCGGTGTATCACTGAGAAGGAGAAGTTTATAGTGGTGGTGTGCATCACTAGAGCCGACGAGGGCTCAACCGTGGAGTAGGGACTTGTGTTCCGAACCACGTAAAATTGGTGTGTTTGCGTTTGTCATTTTTTCTGTATTCGTTTTCTTGTTTCCACTGCGCACTAATCATTGTAGAAGGGTACAACGAATCAAAAAGACGAGCATAGCTATTCATTCCCCCCCCCTTTCTAGCGACGCCAACGATCCTACATTCCGATACCGCGGCGAGTGTGTGTTCGAACATGTTTCGTAAACATGTGCACAGCGAAAGAAATAAAAATAATAAATTTAATTTATTACAACACACACACCACACGCATACATAGTACAACATGTATAGACATAACCGTAGTTTCAAATTTTGCAATAAAAGGAAATTTATTCTACGTATACCTGACGTATCACGTGTAGCGGGAAAGGCATCAACCAGAGCGATCCTCGCTAAAATCGCCTCTATTTGTATCCATGCTGAGTATCTTCAGGATGACTTCACAAAGTCACGAGCCTCGTGTCGAAGACAATGTGATCGAGAGAGGATCACAATCCGAATCAAAATTCGGATTCAAAATGAGTCCTTAAAAACTCCCTTCCCCGGAGAGGTATTCGTCAACTGTTTGACGAATCCTTCGTCCTCCACCTATGAGGATTACCGGAGATCGAATCTCCGGCAAAGTAGCCACTGTCAGAGCTCCAAACGTCGTCCAAATGACGCTCTGACACGAAGGGAACAAGCTGTCCAGAAAACTGGACAGCTTGGTGGAGGAATTAGCGCCGGCCAAAGGGAAGAGGGCCAGCAAGTCCTTGGTCACCGGAGCCAAGGAGGATCACTGGAGGGTCACCGGAGGATCACCGGCTGAAGCTTGGACACCGGCAACAACTTGGATGGAGGCACAAGGGGTGGGCGGCGGCTAGGGTATGGGCGCGGACCACAAGAGGAGAAAAGGGAGGGGGCGGCAAGATTAGATTAGGGCTTCCACAAAACCCTTAAGCCCTATTTTATAGAGAACAAATTCTCCTAATGGTTTTTAGTTCATAACCAAAATCCGTTAACTCACTCCATTAATTTAAGTTAAAATAAACCAAATAGGTTCTCGGTTTATGTTGGCCATCTATAATTAACCATTAATTATAGAATAATCATGAGTGGCACCTAGTAGTATATCATGATCCCCAATTAATCGAAAAGATCAACGGTTGATCCAGAACTATTTCTGAAACCCTTCAGCAGCTACAATGAATCGTGCCCCATTCCCTTCACTCATCTTATACCCACTTGGTTCAGGACATGGTCTATAGTGTCAGTCCCCACTAGGTTTACTACGTCACACCTAGCCCAAGTATCATTTCCTCGTCCTACGGATTCTAGTTACTACACATGTATCCAAGAGTACCTTAATCAAAACATGTAGTGCTTTAGCCAAAGACTTTAGTAACAATCCGACGAGAGGCCATGGGTATACATTGTTAGTAATATATGAGAGATGTCCTAAGGCAATCGCCTTATGTATGAACCATTTATATGATAAATGAAGATTCACTATTTGAGTATACATGTTTAATGTATTTGATTGGATCTTAAACTCATTTATCAAGCGCGATTCACAAAGATGAGAGAATTTGTGATTGGATCACAACTAGTGAGTATCTCTACATGTGTAATTGTGATGTATCGAATTATCCTAGTCGATGAATTGATGGATTTGGACACCATCAATTCACGAGGCTAGCACGAGGTATACCCTTGGTGTATCCAAGCACCGATTCTCACCGGGCCGAGACATTGTGATGTCCGGAGTTAATCGTGGATGCTAGTTATGGTAACTAGTTCATTGGAGTGACCAGCCGTAAGACTTCATATGGTTCTCTGCATATATAGATATGTCAATGAAGTTCTTACTGTGGCTTAAGTGCGATGTTCCTTCGACTTGCGGTATTCAAGTCATCTTGATCATGGAGACTTATGCTTTGACATCTTAAGCAAACATCTCTAAGGAGATGTGGACCCGGGATGATTGGGTATAAGTCGAAGTGATCGAAGGTGTTTGAATAGCCTATAAAGGATTCACTACTCCTTGCGAGGAGATGTATACCCATGGCCTCTCGTCGGATTGTTACTAAAGTCTTTGGCCAAAGCATTACATGTTTAGAGTAAAGTACTCTTCGATACATGTGGAGTAACTAGAATCCGTAGGACGAGGAAATGATACTTGGGCTAGGTGTGACGTAGTCAGCCTAGTGGGGACTGACACAATAGACCATGTCCTGAACCAAGTGGGTATAAGATGAGTGAAGGGAATGGGGCACGATTCATTCGAGCTACTGAAGGGTTTCAGAAATAGTTCTGGATCAACCGTTGATCTTTTCAATTAATTGGGGATCATGATGTACTACTAGGTGTCACTCATGATCGTTCTATAATTAATGGTTAATTATAGACGGCCAACATAAACCGAGAACCTATTTGGTCACACGCACAACGAGTGTAATCCAAAGGATTTAAAACGAGCTTGAGGATGGGATTCTCAGACCGAGAGAAACTATGTTTGGTTGGACCAAACATAAAGCGAGCATGATATTGTTTCAGTCGCAATGGAAGCGTGGATGGGCCGTGTCTTATGAAGACATAATGGATGGACCAAAATGGTTTGGTTCTAATCCAATGGATGAGAATAAACCAAAGGGTTTGGTTTATATTAAACGAATGAACCAAAAGTTGGTTCGTTCGTTTTAACTTAAAATAAACCATCATGGTTTGGTTTATTTTAACTTATCTTAATGGAGCGGGTTAACGGGCTTTATGGATATGATCCATTAACCATTAAGAGAATTAGTTCTCTATAAAAGTGGGCTTAAGGGATTGTTAAACCCTAATCATCCAAACCCTAGCCGCCCAACATGTTGTTGCCGCCCAACACATTGTTGCCGCCACCTTAGCTTATGGTGGCGCCGTCGCCCAGCTCCTTGCGCGCCCAAGCTCCAGCCGGTGAACCTCCGCGACCCTCCTGATCTCCTATAGGTTCGCATCAAGGTGAGCCTTTTCTCTCCTTGTTTTGGCCGGCGCTACTCTCCACCAAGCTGTCCAGTTTTCTGACAGCTTCTCCTCCTCGCCGGAGCGCCGCTTGGACGACGGTTAGTGCCCGACAGCGGCTAACTTACCGGGATTTGATCTCCGTAATCCTCTGAGGTGGAGGACGGCGATTCGTCAAACGGTTGACGAATACCTCTCCGGAGAAGCGAGTTTTGAGAACTCGTTTTGGATCCGAATTTGGATTCGGATCGTGATCATCTCTCGATCACGTCGTCTTCAACACGAGGCTAGTAACCCGTACGAAGACGAAGCTCGTGACTTAGCGAAGTCATCCCGAGGAGCTCGGCGTGGATACGGATAGAGACGATTCTTACGAGGATCGTTCCGGTTGATGCCGTTTCCCGCTACACGTCATACGGAAGGTATAACGTAGTTTAATTTCCTTTTATTGCAAATTTTAATTTACGGTTATGTCTACACTTGTTGTAATAGCATGCGTGTGTTGTGTGTGTTGTAATAAATATAGAGTTATTATTTTTAATTGCTTCCGCTGTGCTCATGTTTACGAAACATGATCGAACACACACACGCCAAGGCCGAAACCCAACAAAGGGTATCGAGCCCAGTTGTGTTTGACATAATCGTAAATGGTTTTGCGATAGTCATAATGTATTTCTGGAAATTTTCTAATTTTGGAAATTTAGAAGTATTTATGGAAATTTTTCAATTTTGGAAAGTCTAGAAGTATTTATGGAAATCTTCCACTTTTGGAAAGTTGGAAGTATTTATGGAAATTGATATTTTCCATAAATAAAATATTTGATTAGATTCTGTAAATTTGTTTCCTAATTTAATCATGATTTGATTTGGGAAATCAAATCTTAAAATATTTTATTTCCATAAGTAGTTTTAAAGATTTAGGAAATTGGTTTCCTAAATAGATTTTCCTTAATCAAATAATTCCATGAATAAAATATGTGATTAGATTTGGAAATTTGTTTCCTAATTTAATTATGATTTGATTTGGAGAATCAAATCTTAAACATATTTTATTTCCATAAATAGTTATGACATATAAGGAAATTATATACATGACATAATTGTATGTAATTGCATTAGATGCATAACATTATGTCATGCGTGTCGTGACATGTAGATGTATGCCATGTATGCCATGCCATGTAGATAATAGTTATTTGCATGCAAAGAGGATGAGACATAAAACCCTAACTCAATATTAAAGCCTACACCTTCCATTAATATGGTTAGAACCAGAGTTCTGTTTCTTGTTTGGGTTGTTGGACTCACTCCAAGCCCGGCTAACCTCAACATGTTCAAATCATTGGAATAGTTTAACTCTAATATGGTAAGAGTCGAGGTCAATCGTTAGTTTGGGTTGTTGGACTCACTCCAAGCCTCAAGCTAATTGGTTGAATGCGCCTAACCATATTAAAACTATTTCGCGATTAATGGGTCGGCTTTAACTTGAGCATCGATTTGTTGGACTCACTCCAAGGTCGATGTGAAGAGAGGTGAAGTTGGGTGCTATGCATATGATACTTGTTAATGTGTTAACAACCCAATGTATGTGTAAACATTCAATTAGTTGATAGCACATTGTGATAGTTACATATACATGATATGTAATCGGTATACTTGATACCCACCATCATAGCTAAGAATGGCTTGTTGGACTCACTCCAAGGTTGTTCTTATCTATGATGGATATCAGCCCATTCGGAGATGGACCTACGATCTCCCGAAGTGATTTTAAGGGTTTTTGAAATTCGAAAAATGAATGGGATTTATAAATGTATATTGATGCATTTTAAAATCATTTTCTCATATATGCTCGGTTTGTATTTCTAAGTTAATATATTGATCATGATGTGTTTAAATTTATGCTTCCATTTTGATTCAGAATAAATTGATCGGCCGAGCTTTGGATCGCTTAGAAACTGAGAATTGTTCTCAAGGTTGAAAAGCTTGCATGTCCTCGCTCTTCCGGCCCTAGTGACGATGCAACTTTGACCAATTGTTGGCCTATCGTAAACATGTGAGTGATTCTCGAACAAATGAGTTGCATCATGCTAGCCGCGATGGAACCCAAGCTACGAAGCGCATGAGCATATGGATGCTCATATCGTAGTCCTTCATCTCGTGAGTTGGTTGATGAGCAAGTGAGATTCAAAGGTTCAAGTCTCAAGCTCCTCTTCACCTCCGAGATGCAAGGAGGTTCATCTGTGGTATCGCTTTCAACATGTCAAGACTGCGGAGCCTTCCGAGAAGCATGAGTAGGGATGTGTTATTAGTTGATTCCTCAAAGAAAGGTTCTAAGAGGAAGTCAAAGGAACAACATAAGGGAAGAAGAAAAAGGCTAAAAGCGAGAACCGGCTAAAAGGGCACTTGCCATCATTATGGCAAGGAGGGTCCATCATAAGAAATTGCAAGGTTTATCAAGAGTCCATGAAGAAGGATAAGGCATCTGATGCCCCATCTTCTTCGTAAATCTTCTTTATTGATTGTCATTCTATTTCCTGTAGACACTTGGGTATTGATACTGGTGTGGCTCACATATATGTAATGACATACATGGGCTAAGGAATAGAAGAAGACTCCAAGGGAGAGTCAAATTTACGTGTTGGGAATGAAGCAAAGGTTGCCGCACTCGCCATCGAACGCATTTGTTGAACTCCTGTAGGACTTGTCTTAGAACTGGACAATTGCTTTTATATTCCTTTGTTGATAAAGAACATCATTTCTATTTCTTGTTTAAATAGAAATGGTTTCCATTCGACGCTTAGTAACAATTGTTGTTACATAACTTTGAATGGGGTTCTTTATGGACCGAACTTTAAGCAATGGTGTTTATACGCTGGACGATCCAAAGGACATTTTCAATATCGGGCGAGCAACAAGAGTGCTCAAAGGATAATCAAATAGACTCTACATGTGGCATTGTCGTTCTTGGCCATGTAAGCAAGAAACGCATGTCCGAATTACACCGATGTGGAATTCGAATCGCTTGAATTGGATTCATACGATACATGTGAATCATGCTTAAAAGGCAAGATGACTAAGTTACCTTTACCGAAAAGGTGAACGAGTGAGAGTTACTAGGTCTAATACATACCGATGTATGGACCTATGTCAACTCAAGCATTAGGAGGCTATAGCTACTTCATTACCTTCACCGATGATCACTACTTTGGGTATGTGTTCTTGATGAAACACAAGTCCAAGCCTTTGAAAGGTTCAAAGAATTCAGAAATGAAGTAGAGAAACAACATGACAAGAGTATTAAAATACTGATCGGATCGAGGTGGTGAATACTTAAGTCAAGAGTTTCTTGATTATCTAAGAGACAATGGCATATTGTCTCAATGGACTCCGCCTATACACCACAAAGATAATGGTGTATCCGAGAGGCGAATCGACCTTGTTGGACATGGTCGTCAATGATGAATCATGCAACTCTTCCCAAGTCCTTTTGGGGCTATGCACTTCATACTGCTTACTTTGTTAAATGTAATGCCTACTAAGGTAGTCTCAACTACTCCATGAGATATGGAATAGTAAGAAACCTCATGTATCTTACTTGAAGATATGGGGTTGTCTCGCTTATGTGACGGATTCAGACGTCGCATAAATTGGATGCTAAGTCCGATAAATGTCTATTTATTGATACCCTAAGGAAACAAGGGGTTACTAATTCTATCATCCCGTGGAACAAAAGGTGTTTGTTTCAAGGCATGCCGTGTTTCTAGAGAAAGAGTTTCTCTTGCAAGAAAACAAAGGGGAGTGTCGTCGAGCTTGAGGAGGCTCGAGAGACTCAAATAGACATTGATGAGATACCTGGTGAAGCACAACAGCCGACAACTCATAGTGATGAGCAATCGGCTGGACCTATTGTAACACCACATCTTCGTAGATCTGGTAGAACACGCAATATTCCTGAGAGATATGGATTTCTCGTGAGTGAATCGAACGACGTGTTACTCATTGATGATGAGGAGCCTACCAGCTTATGAAGAAGTGCCGATGTTCAGAAGGGATAAGTGGCTTGGTGCCATGAAGTCGAAATGGATTCCATGTATGAAAACCAAGTTTAGAACTTGGTTGACCCACCTGAAGGCATAAAGCCTATAGGGTGCAAGTGGGTTTTCAAGAAGAAAACCGACATGGATGGTAATGTGATTACCTATAAGGCAATATTGGTGGCGAAAGGATATCGTCAAAAACAAGGTGTTGATTATGACGAAACCTATTCGCCAGTAGCTATGCTTAAATCCATTCGGATGCTCCTGGCCAAAGCGGCTCATTATGATTATGAGATATGGCAGATGGATGTGAAAACAGCTTTCCTTAATGGAAACCTGCTCGAGGACGTGTATATGATACACCGAGGGTTTCACATCGGTTGATAAAACCAAGGTATGCAAATTGCGACGATCCATTTATGGATTGAAGCAAGCATCCAGAGTCGAATATCCGCTTTGATGAGACAATCAAAAGTTTGATTTCACAAAATCCGCATTTAACCTTGTGTGTACAAGAAGGTTAGTGGGAGGCAAATGTGTTCCTAGTATTGTATGTCGATGACATATTACTTATAGGAAACGATGTTTCAATCTTACAATGCTAAGGTTTGGTTATCCAAGACATTCTCCATGAAAGACGAGAAGCAACCTACATCCTGGGATTAAGATCTATAGAGATAGATCAAATGGTTGCTTGGTCTTTCGCACTACATATATAGACCGAAAAGCAAAGAGGTTTAGCATGTCGGAATCCAAGAAAGGTTTCTACCCATCGTGCATGGGGTACACCTTTCAAGTCTATGTGTCCGCGCACGTAAGACGAGAGGATTTGCATGAGTAAGATTCCCTATGCATCCGCAATAGGATCTATCATGTATGCTATGTTATGTACGAGGCCCGATGTATCGTATGCTCCGAAAGTGTCACGAGCAGATACCACCGATCCAGAATGGATCATTGGGTCATAAGACGATCCTTAAGTACTTGAGAAGAACTAAGGATGGTTCCTAATATACGGAGAAGGGTACATGGTGATACGTGGGTATACGGATGTTACCCGCATGCATAAGGATGATTCCATGTCTTAGTCCGGTATGTATTCACCTAGAATGGAGGCGCAATAAGTTGGAAAGGTTCCAAGCTTGACACTATAGCGATTCTCGCCACTAAGGCAGTAATTACATTGCAGCCTGAAGCAAAGAAAGGAAGCGTTTGATCACAGTTCATCTCGAACTTGATGATGTGGTCTCATCGATGATCCAAACATGTGCCGCGCTATCATCTTATCGGAGAGATCATAAGTAGGAGCGAAATACAAATCGAGAAAATTCCCCTTTGAAAGGAACTTAGCGGATCCTTTGACTAAAGCATTACCTCAAAGTAAGTTTGAGGTCATGTTAGAGCTTATGGTATTGGATCTAGTGGCGATTGGCATTAGGCCAAGTGGGAAGTCTGTTAGTAATATATGAGAGATGTCCTAAGGCAATCGCCTTATGTATGAACCATTTATATGATAAATGAAGATTCACTATTTGAGTATACATGTTTTAATGTATTTGATTGGATCTTAAACTCATTTCTTGAATGTCACGATCGATTCACGGCATGAGAGAATTTGTGATTGGATCACAACTAGTGAGTATCTCTACATGTGTAATTGTGATGTATCGGAATTATCCTAGTCGATGAATTGATGGATTTGGACACCATCAATTACATTGAGACTAGCGAGTATACTCCTTGGTGTATCAAGCGGTGATTCTCCTTTGTTTGGAGACATAGTGATGTCAGGAGTTAATCGTGGATGCTAGTTATGGTAACTAGTTCATTGGAGTGACCAGCCGTAAGACTTCATATGGTTCTCTGCATATATAGATATGTCAATGAAGTTCTTACTGTGGCTTAAGTGCGATGTTCCTTTGACTTGCGGTATTCAAGTCATCTTGATCATGGAGACTTATGCTTTGACATCTTAAGCAAACATCTCTAAGGAGATGTGGACCGAGATGATTGGGTATAAGTCGAAGTGATCGAAGGTGTTTGAATAGCCTATAAAGTTCACCACTCCTTGCGAGGAGATGTATACCCATGGCCTCTCGTCGGATTGTTACTAAAGTCTTTGGCCAAAGCATTACATGTTTAGAGTAAAGGTACTCTTGATACATGTGGAGTAACTAGAATCCGTGGGACGAGAAATGATACTTGGGCTAGGTGTGGCGTGAGTCGACCTAGTGAGGTGACACAATAGACCATGTCACGAACCAAGTGGGTATAAGATGAGTGAAGGGAATGGGGCCGCGATTCATTCGAGCTCTTGAAGGGTTTTGAGAAATAGTTACGGATCAACCGTTGATCTTTTGGTTAATTGGGGATCATGATGTACTACTAGGTGCCACTCATGATGGTTCTATAATTAATGGTTAATTATAGGCGGCCAACATAAAGCGAGAACCTATTTGGTCACACGCTGCGCGAGTGTAATCCAAAGGATTTAAAAGCGAGCTTGAGAATGGGATTCTCGGCCGAGAGAAACTATGTTTGGTTGGACCAAACATAAGCGAGCATGAAATTGTTTTGATCGCAATGGGCGTGGATGGGCGTGTCTTATGAAGACATAATGGATGGACCAAAATGGTTTGGTTCTAATCCAATGGATGAGAATAAACCAAAGGGTTTGGTTTATTTTAAGCGAATGAACCAAAAGGTTGGTTGGTTCGTTTTAACTTAAAATAAACCATCATGGTTTGGTTTATTTTAACTTATCTTAATGGAGCGGGTTAACGGGCTTTATGGATATGATCCATTAACCATTAAGAGAATTAGTTCTCTATAAAAGTGGGCTTAAGGGATTGTTAAACCCTAATCATCCAAACCCTAGCCGCCCAACATGTTGTTGCCGCCCAACACATTGTTGCCGCCCAGCTTATGGTGGCGCCGTCTAGCTCCTTGCCGGCGTCCAAGCTCCAGCCGGTGAACCTCCGGCGACCCTCCGGTGATCTCCTATAGGTTCGGCATCAAGGTGAGCCTTTTCTCTCCTTGTTTTGGCCGGCGCCTACTCCTCCACCAAGCTGTCCAGTTTTCTGGACAGCTTCTCCTCCTCTCGTCGGAGCGTCGTTTGGACGACGGTTAGTGCTCCAACAGCGGCTAATTTACCGGGGATTTGATCTCCGGTAATCCTCTGAGGTGGAGGACGAAGGATTCGTCAAACGGTTGACGAATACCTCTCCGGAGAAGCGAGTTTTGAGAACTCGTTTTGGATCCGAATTTGGATTCGGATCGTGATCATCTCTCGATCACGTCGTCTTCAACACGAGGCTAGTAACCCGTACGAAGACAAAGCTCGTGACTTAGCGAAGTCATCCCGAGGAGCTCGGCGTGGATACGGATAGAGACGATTCTTACGATGATCGTTCCGGTTGATGCCGTTCCCGCTACACGTCATACGGAAGGTATAACGTAATTTAATTTCCTTTTATTGCAAATTTTAATTTACGGTTATGTCTACACTTGTTGTAATAGCATGCGTGTGTTGTGTGTGTTGTAATAAATATAGATTTATTATTTTTAATTGCTTCCGCTGTGCTCATGTTTACGAAACATGATCGAACACACACACGCCGCGGTGCCGGAAACCCAACATACATCTCCTAGCAAGGAGTGGTGAATCCTTTATAGGCTATTCAAATACCTTCGATCACTTCGACTTATACCCAATCATCCCGGGTCCACATCTCCTCAGAGATGCTTTCTTAAGATGTCAAAGCATAAGTCTTCATGATCAAGATGACTTGAATACCGCAAGTCAAAGGAACATCGTACTTAAGCTACAGTAAAAACTTCATTGACATATCTATATATGCAGAGAACCATATGAAGTCTTACGGCTGGTCACTCCAATGAACTAGTTACCATAACTAGCATTCATGATTAACTCCGGACATCACAATGTCTCCAGCCAGTTAGAATCAGCTGCTTGGATACACCAAGGAGTATACCTCGTGCTAGTTTCGACAGATTTGATGGTGTCCGAATCCATCAATTCATCGACTAGGGATAATTTCGATACATCACAATTACACATGTAGAGATACTCACTAGTTGTGATCCAATCATAAATTCTCTCATGTTGTGAATCGTATCATGGGCATTCAGTAAATGAGTTTAAGATCTAATCAAATACATGAGAACATGTATACTCAAATAGTGAATCTTCATTTATCATATAAATAGTTCAAATATAAGGCGATTGCCTTAGGACATCTCTCATATATTACTAACAAACTCCCACTTGGCCTAATGCCAATCGCTACGGTATCCAATACCATAGGCTCTAACATGCCCCTCAAACTTACTTTGAGGTAATGCCTTAGTCAAAGGATCCACTAAGTTCCTTTCAGTGGAAATTTTCTCGATTTGTATTTCCTTCCTACTAATTATCTATCTAATCAGATGATAGCGGTGAAGCACATGTTTGGATCGTTGATGAGACCTTGGCTCTTTCACCTGTGCAATTGCTCCATTGTTGTCGCAGTAGACCGATATTGCTTCAACAATGGCTGGAACCACACCAAGTTCATAAATGAACTTCTTCATCCAAACCTCTTCCTTTGTTGCTTCCGAAGCTGCAATGTATTCTGCCTCAATGGTAGAATCCGCTACAGTGTCTTGTTTGGAACTTTTCCAACTTACTGCGCCCACATTCAAGGTGAACACGTATCCAGACTGAGACCTGGAATCATCCTTGTCTATCTGGAAGCTGGCATCCGTATACCCGCGTATCACCATGTCCCCTTCTCCATATATTAGGAACACATCCTTAGTTCTTCTCAAGTACTTAAGGTTTATCTTAACAGCCGCCCAATGATCCATTCCTGGATTAGACTAGTATCTACTCGTGACACTCAAAGAATACGATACATCGGGACTCGTACATAACATAGCATACATGATAGATCCTATTGCAGATGCATAGGGAATATTACTCATGCAAATCCTCTCGTCTTCTGTGCGCGAACACATAGACTTCGAAAGGTGTATCCCATGCTTGATGGGTAGGAAACCTTTCTTGGATTTCGACATGCTAAACCTCTTTAGCACTTGATCTATATATGTAGACTGCGAAAGACCAAGGAACCGTTTCGATCTATCTCTATAGATCTTAATCCCGAGGATGTAGGTTGCTTCTCCCAGGTCTTTCATGGAGAATGTCTTGGACAACCAAATCTTAACTGACTGTAAGACTGAAACATCATTTTCTATAAGTAATATGTCATCGACATACAATACTAGGAACACGACTACACTCCCACTAACCTTCTTGTACACACAAGGTTCGTCTGGATTTTGTGAGAAATCAAACTTTTTGATTGTCTCATCAAAACGGATATTCCACCTCCTGGATGCTTGCTTCAATCCATATATGGACCGTCACAATTTGCATACCTTGATTTTATCAACCGATGTGAAACCCTCAGATTGTATCATATACACATCCTCGAGCAGGTTTCCATTAAGGAAAGTTGTTTTCACATTCATTTGTCATATCTCATAATCATAATGAGTTGCTATGGCCAGGAGCATCTGAATGGATTTAATCATAGCAACAGGTGAATAGGTTTCGTCATAATCAACACCTTGCTTTTGACGATATCCTTTCACCACCTGTCTAGCCTTATAGGTAATCACATTACCATCCATGTCAGTTTTCTTCTTGAAAACCCACTTGCACCCTATAGGTTTTATGCCTTCAGGTGGGTCAACCAAGTTCCAAACTTAGTTTTCATACATGGAATCCATTTCCGACTTCATGGCTTCAAGCCACTTATCCCTTTCTGAACTTGTCAGAACTTCTTCATAACTGGTAGGCTCCTCATCATCAATGAGTAACACGTCGTTCGATTCACTTACGAGAAATTCATATCTCTCAGGAATATTGCATGTTCTACTAGATCTACGAAGATGTGGTGTTTCAATAGGTCCAGCCGATTGCTCATCACTAAGAGTTATCAGCTGTTGTGCTTTACCAGGTATCTCTTCAATGTCTATTTGAGTCTCTCGAGCCTCCTCAAGCTCGACGACACTCCCACTATTTTCTTGCAAGAGAAACTCTTTCTCTAGAAACATAGCATGCCTTGAAACAAACACCTTTTGTTCCACAGGATGATAGAATTGGTAACCCCTTGTTTCCTTAGGATATCCAATAAATAGACATTTATCAGACTTAGCATTCAATTTGTCTGATACAGTCCGCTTCACATAAGCAGGACAATCTCATATCTTCAAGTAAGATACATGAGGTTTCTTACTATTTCATATCTCATATGGAGTAGTGGAGACTACCTTGGTTGGCATTTTGTTTAACAAGTAAACAACTGTCTGAAGCGCATAGACCCAAAGGACTTGGGAAGATTCGGATGATTCATCATTGACCTGACCATGTCCAACAAGGTTTGGTTACGCCTCTCAAATACACCATTATGCTGTGGTGTATATGGCGGAGTCCATTGGGACAATATACCATTGTCTCTTAGATAATCTATAAACTCTTGACTTAAGTATTCACCACCTCGATCCGATCGAAGTATTTTAATACTCTTGTCATGTTGTTTCTCTACTTCATTTCTGAACTCTTTGAACCTTTCAAAGGCTTCAGACTTGTGTTTCATCAAGAACACGTACCCAAACCGTGAGTGATCATCGGTGAAGGTAATGAAGTAGCTATAGCCTCCTAAAGCTTGAGTTGACATAGGTCCACATACATCAGTATGTATTAGACCTAGAAACTCTCCCACTTGTTCACCTTTTCCTGTAAAAGGTAACTTAGTCATCTTTCCCATGATTCACATGTATCGTATGAATCCAATTCAAACGATTCCAGAATTCCACATCGGTGTAATTCGGACATGCGTTTCTTGCTTGCATGGCCAAGACAACAATGCCACATATAGGAGTCTAATTGATTATCCTTTCGAGCACACTTGTTGCTCGCTTCGATATTGAAAATGTCACTGGATACGTACAACATATAAATATGATTTCTCAAAGTTTCAGTTCCATAAAGTATGCCATTCAAAGTTATATAACAACAATTGTTACTAAACGTCAAATGGTAACCATTTCTATTTAAGTAGGAAATAGAAATAATGTTCTTTATTAGAGAAGGAACACAATAGCAATTATCCAGTTCCAAGACTAGTCCACTAGGGAGCTTCAGCAAATAAGTTCTGATGGCGACCGCAGCAACCTTAGCTCCATTGCCAACTCGCAAATTTGACTCCCCTCTGACGAGTCTTCTTCTATTCCTTAGCCCCTGTATATCATTACATATATGTGAGTCACACCCAGTATCCAATACCCAAGTGTCTAAGGAAATAGAATGACAATCAATAACGAAGATACCTGAAGAGGATGGGGCATCGGATGCCTTCTTCTTCTTCACGGACTCAAGATAAATCTTGCAGTTTCTTCGCCAGTGGCCTTCCTGCCACAATGATGGCAAGTGCCCTTTTGTGTTGGTTCTTCCTTCTTAGCCTTCTTGTTCTTCCCTTTCTTCTGTTCCTTTTCCTTTCTCTTAGAACCTTTCTTTGAGGAATCAACTAACAGAACCACCTTCTCCTCATGCTTCACAGAAGGCTCCAAAGTCTTCAGCATATTGAGGAGCTCAGGAATAGTGGATTCTAATTTGTTCATCTGATAGTTCATCACAAATTATGAGAAACTGTTGGGCAAACAATACAGAATTAAGTCAATACTTAATTCATGATCCATCACAAACCCGAGGGTGGCTAGCCGCTCGATGTACCCGTTCATCTTTAGCACAAATTGCACTACAGACGAACCTTCTTGCATCTTAGAGGTGAAGAGGAGCCTGGAGACTTCGAACCTTTCGGATCTCTCTTGCTCATCAAACAACTCATGAAGATGGAAGACTATGGTATTAGCATCCATATGCTCATGCTGCTTTTGCAGCTCAGGTACTATCGCAGCTAGCATGATACAACTTGCCAGTTCAGAATCTGCTACATGTTTCTGATCATGAGCTCCTTTTATAGCTTCAACCTGTGCTGGAAAATGTCGATCGACCGATCGCCGAGACCATCGACCGATCACTTCGCTGTGAGACAACGGTGTAATCCACGGAAAAATCCATGGACATCGATCGATCGACCGATCACATCATCGGGCCGATGAAGCATCACTCACCGCTTGTCGGTCGAGTGAGACTCCATTCTGCCCTAATATCCAAGCATCGATCGATAAATAAGATCACGATCGCTCATCCAATCACCAATCGCCATCTATGGCAATGATCGCTAGGCAATTCCTACAACAAACCTAGTTCACTACACCGATCGCCATCATGGCATCACGACCGCACACCTCAAACATGAGGTTTTAGCCAAGTATGGCACCCCCATACTTGCTAGACCACCCTTAGCCTAGACCTAAGCCTTCTAGCCACCTCCATCAGCTTTACGCCTCTCGGATCCCTCCAAGTCATCCATGATTTGTTCATCCATCGCTCTAGCCTTCAGGTGCTTCCATCGGCTATGTCATGCTAACGGTGTCTACACCGCCAAGGCACATTGGACTTACGCCGCCAAGACTCCCGCTTGGACTTTACGCTGCCAATACCAAACCCCTTGGACTTCTCACGTGCCAAGACTCAAGCTTGGACTTTCCCTTGCCAACCCATGTTGGAATTTCCATGCCAAGACCCATGCTTGGACTTTCCATAACCACATGGTCAACCCTAGTCAACCATCAAAGTCTCCCTCGAGTCCAGTCAACATAACCCGAGTTGATTGTATAAACAATCTTCCCAATTTATCAACAGACATTGATGTCAAACATCAATGTCAACTTACTTTGTCAAACATCAAAACATCTCTCGAGTCAAACTTGAGTCTGGTCAATCATGACCTGGGTTGATTGCACCAACATAGATAAGTGTGTAGTTGTCAATATGTGGCTAGGGACTATAGGTTCTAGCATGATGATATATCCATTATGGATTGTGTGTCTGTGTATGGTTATATGAACGGTCGATAGTATCTCGCTAAGGACTGGAGGTCTTAGCGTGGTTGACTGTCAGATGTGTATGACTCTTTGTGTGATAGAGAGAGAGTCTTGTGGATTAGTAGTCCTTGCATAGTTGACTTTTGGTTGACTAGGACTCCCCGTGGGATAGAGGATACATGTGTGGAGCTATGCATCATTACATTGCATGCTTGCTGGCGATTAGGTCTCTCTTGTGGTTGAGAGGGTCGTCAGTCATCCTGCCTCCCCTGCCACTCGGGGTAGTGGTAGCATGGTTGAGGGCAGAGCATTGGATGTGCCGCGCTCGGCCACTATTGACGGTGGTAGGTGGAGATGCGCACCTGGCCACTGTGCAGAGTGGTGTTAGCACTCGCCCAGTTGTCCTGTGTGCGGAGCTCGTCTACTCATGGGTAGTGAAGGAGTCGCCAGCAGCAGGGACCCCCGTGGAGTAGTTATCTCTTGATGCTTATATGATACTCATTCATACTACCCGACTTGGCCACTCGAGAGTAGTGGTAGCTGGAGTCGGGATAGTCATCATGTCGTGCCACCCAGGCCATACTGGGGTCGTGGTTGGATGGGTCCGCAGACATGGCTATGCATATGCATTGTTGATATTGTTGGTGCAGTGGGCACCAAAGTCGAACCGGTATTTTGATTATGGCAAAAGGCTCAATAGTTAAGGGTATATTTGTTATCTTACGAGCTCAATTAAGTGTGCAGAAATGCTAAAGTTGAGCGGAAGGTCTGCGACACCCGGTGGGAACCGAGGTGGTCGGGCAACGCCAGAGGGACTTCGGAGGAAGCCGAGGTACTCGGGTGAAGACCGGAAGCGAGGCTACAAGGTAAGCTCGTGTGAAAGCGAAGCAAGGTCGTTAAGCGTAGATCCGACCCAATACCTCCAATGGAAGGTCTAGGTCGAGATCAGATGGTTAGAACCATCGTACTTTATATTTTAAGCTAACTTGTACTGCAGTCCAAAACCCTTTGACTACAGTCAACTGCTAGTCAAGTTCCAGCCTCGAGAAGAGCTCGAATTTCAAGGGGGTGAATTTGGACTTGACTCGTGTTTTGGTACAAAGGGTGATGTGGCATCAAGGTGGACATCCAAACCATCACCAAGCTTCCTTGTGGTGGACACCCAAAATAAGGTGAGTTGGCACAAGATGGTTGGCTCCCATAATGTGGCACAAGTTGAATGGCTCCAACAAGTTGGCGCCCAAGGAGGTTGGAGGTGGCACAAGGTGGTTGGATGAAACACCTCATCCTCAAGTTGGCGCCCAAGGAGGTTGGAGGTGGCACAAGGTAGTTGGATGAAACACCTCATCCTCAAGTTGGCGCCCAAGGAGGTTGGAGGTGGCACAAGGTGGTTGGATGAAACACCTCATCCTTGAGTTGGCGCACAAGAAGGTTGGAGGTGGCACAAGGTGGTTGGATGAAACACCTCATCCTTGAGTTGGGATAAGAACCTCACCTTGGACACTACCTATGTCTAAATTCATAGATCAATATCCATAAATAGACATGTTCCTCCAAGCAAATAACAAGAATTCAAGAGCTCTCAACACGCCCGTCAAAACGCCGCTACTACTACTCACATTTGCTCTGACGAAGTCGCCGACAACGAAAGCTACATCTTCTACTTATAAGAGTTGTCGGTATATTTATTTAAGTTCTACTTCTTTAAATTGTCTTTGTGCTTTAATCGTAACAAGGAAAGGGGGAGTGTCCCTTTGCCTTGATTTCTTTTTGTAATCGTTGCTCCTACTTCCAACGACGAGGAGTGGTTTTAGTGAATTGCCCTCCGTACGTGATCAAGGATCACTAGGGCCGTGGATTAGCAATCGAAAGATTGTGAACCACGTAAAAATATCTTGTCTACTTTATATTTCCGTGTGCATTCTCTACTTGCTTTTTACTTATTGCAAAAGTTTTTAACGACACCGTATCGCTATTCACCCCCCCCCCTCTAGCGACACTTTCGATCCAACAATTGGTATCAGAGCCGGGGGCGCTAAGATTCGGTGAAACCACCAATCTAGCTTTGTTTTTCTTTTTTTACAGATTTTTTATTTATTTATTTCTGTTTTCGTATAATTATTTCACTTGCTTATCTTCTCCTACATATAGAATTGCATTAGAGGCTTTAGGATCCGGATAAGGTTGTCCTTCTGGTTAGATCCCGAGTAAGGTTGTCCTCGGAACTTCAACGACATTCGCATTTGATTGTTTATTTCTTTTGCAAGTTACATTTTATATATCTTTTTACTTCCCGACTACTAATCCAAGGCGAAAGTCTTGGAATATTCTTTCGTGTGTGTTTTGCAAGATTCTTTTTTGCTTCTTCTTGTTTTTAAATGGCCCATCTCGAAGGGTTTAGCACGCCCGACCCCGTTTTACAACGTAATGACTTTTGTTATTGGAAGGGTCGGATGGAATGCTTTCTTAAAACCCAAATCGAGATGTGGATCGTAATCCAAACCGGTTTCACACTTCCTATTAATGAAGATGGTGAATCTTTGTGTTACGATCAATGGTCAAATTCCATGAAAAAACAAGTAGAAGCCGATGCCAAGGCAACTCAAATCTTGCAATGTGGGTTGTCCAAGGAAGAGCTCAACCGCGTCGGCCCCTTCATTAGTGCAAAGGACTTATGGACCAAGCTAGTGGAACTACACGAAGGCACCGACGACACGAAGGTATGTAAAAGAGATTTACTTTTAAATAAATTGTATAACTTGAAAATGCAGGAAAACGAGACCGCAACTCAACTACATGCTCGTATCCAAGACATCGTCAACCAACTCCATGCCATCGGACAAAAGGTCGAGAATCGCGACCTTATCAGGTATTCTCTTAACTCGTTTCCTAGGACCACCTTGTGGGCATCCATGGTCGATGCCTACAAGGTCTCCAAGGACCTTTCTAAAACTAGGTTAGACGAATTGTTTTCGGAACTTGAATTACATGAGCAAACTAACGTGGTCCAGGCCGAGAAGAGTATTGCGTTAGTTGCAGGTTCCAAGAAGAAGAAGCCCGCAAGCAAGCCACCCCCGAAGGAAGAAGATGAGTCCGAATCGGAAGTAGACTCCGAAATAGAATCCGAACTAGTCAATCTAGTTCGGAAGATGATCAAGAGACGAAAACGACCAACAACTCAAGGTAAGCCTAAACCTAATTCAAATACTTCTAATTTTAGATACTATGAGTGCAACAGGTTCGGTCACATCAAGTCCGAGTGCCCAAAGCTAAAGAATAACGCATCAAAGACCAAGAAAGCGCTAAACGCTACTTGGGAGGAGTTGTCGGAGGAAGAAGACGATATCCAAGCTCTAATGGCCAAGCCGACCGAGCACGACTCCGAAACCGAAGAAGAGTCCGAGTCCGAATCCGATGATGAGCTTCCATTCAAGACAAGCCACGGATCCGTATCCGGTTCAAAAGAATCATTAAGGGTAAGTCGGTCGTTACTTAATACTTTGTATGGTGCAATTAAATTTTTAAATAAGAAACTAGCTAAGTCCGAGTCCAAGGTCGAGACCCTAATTGAGGAGGTTAACCTTCTCAAACATGAGGTCTCCTAACCTCTTCGACTACTCGTATTCAAGAGGAGGACTCAACTCAAGTTGAAAAGCTTGAAGTTGAGAACTCGCTTTGAAAACACAAGTCGAAGACCTTAGGAACACGTTGGAAAGGTTCACTTTGGGATCCAAGGGACTTGACCTCTTACTTGGATCACAAAGGGCCGTGTACAACAAGGCCGGACTTGGGTTTAACTCAAATACAACCAATAAGTCATATATGTCTATAGTAAACCAACATAAGAAAAATGTCCAAGCATGGGTCCCTAAGACCACTTTGATTTCAACTTTAGGATCTAACATGTATTGGGTTCCCAAGGACCAAATTCACTATGTGAATAGACCCACTCGATTCAATGGTCCAGGGGGAGCCAATACAAAATGTATTTTTGTTAAGTCTTAGAAATTGCATGCTTAGTTTTTCTTTTATTTTTAGAATGGTTAGATAGGACTCATAACCAACTAAAACCTCATGAAAAGATTGAGCATCGGTGAGCCTCATTTCAAAAATAAACCAACTAAAATCCTACGAAAAGATTGAGCCTCGGGGAGCCACTTTTCAAAAATAACTAGTTAGACCAAGATGTAGTCTCAAGTAAGTCGAGTTATCAATTTCTTGAAATTAGCTTTGTCTAAGGAAGTGGTCGTTGTTCCGATCAAAGAAGGCCTCTGTGCCTCGCCACGACCTGGAAGCTAATCTCTTTATAAGATTTCTTGATGAGCTTTGACTTAATCCTAATCTAAGCTAATGTTGGTTAATTTTTATTCATTATAATTTATCAAGTAAAATTGAAAGTCATCTCACAGTAACACATAGGAATAACATGTTTTGATCATGTAGATATTGGTGAGATGATTTAGGTTTAAAAAACTTACAAACAACCCTTTAGTAATTCCATTGATCCTACACATAAGAGTCGAAGAAACCATTAATATAGTTTTCGACGAAGGACACGAACCCGTTCAATCCTTAACAAAACCAACTAGCAAATCAACTTATAGCGAACCCGACTCTGATCTTGAACTTGAATCTCGTCCTAACCCAAGTCATCCTATCGACCAAGTGATAGATGACTCTAACCCAAGTCAAACTAGAACTCACCAAAGTCATCCTATCGACCAAGTGATAGATGACTCTAACCCAAGTCAAACTAGAACTCACCCAAGTCATCCTATCGACCAAGTGATAGATGACTCTAACCCAAGTCAAACTAGAACTCACCCAAGTCATCCTATCGACCAAGTGATAGATGACCCTAACCCGAGTCACACTAAGACTCAAACAAATCATCCTATCAATCAAGTTATAGGTGATCCAAATTTAGGGGTTCGAACTAGAGCTTCATATCGAAACCTTAGTCAAATCTCGTTAATTTCCAAAATCGAACCCAAAACTATTGAACAAGCACTTCTTGATCCCGACTGGATTATTGCTATGCAAGAAGAGCTAGCTCAATTCACTAGAAATGAAGTCTGGGAATTAGTACCACCACCTAAAGAAAAATCAATTATTGGAACAAGGTGGGTATTTCGAAATAAACTTGATGATAAAGGTGAAGTAGTTAGAAATAAAGCCAGGTTAGTCGCAAAAGGGTTTAGTCAAGTCGAAGGTTTAGATTACGATGAGACCTACGCCCCCGTCAACCAAGGTTTAGTCGACCCAACCTTACTCGTAAAAACCGTAGGAAAAGAAATCTTTATAGCCCAAATCTATGTAGATGATATAATTTTTGGAACTACCAACTCGATCCTGCTAAACGAATTCATCTCACTTATGGAAAGTGAATTTGAAATGAATTTAGTAGGAGAGTTAAGTTTCTTCTTAGGTTTACAAATTAAACAAACTAAAGATGGAATATATTTACATCAACAAAAATATACTAAGGACTTAATAAATCGATTTGGAATGCAAGATGCTAAAATAATTAATACACCTATAGCAACTAATGTTAATATAAACGAAGATGTAGAAGGAAAACCCGTTGACCTAAAATACTATAGGAGCGCAATAGGAAGTCTCCTATACTTAACCGCGAGCCGACCCGACATTTTATTCGCGGTAAGTATGTGCGCAAGGTTACAAACCTGTGCCAAGGAGTCTCACCTTACCCTAGTCAAGCGTATCCTTAGATATCTAAAGGGCACGCTAAACGTAGGTATTTGGTACCCTAGATCTACCGAGTTTAATCTAATCGGCTACTCCGACTCCGACTATGCGGTAGTAAACTCGATAGAAAGAGCACGAGTGGTTGTTGTCAAATCCTACTCGAGTCTAGTAAGTTAGTGCAGAGGAAGCGACATTGCGTTGCCTTATCTACCACCGGCCGAATACGTTGCGATGAGTGAGTGTGTCTCTCAGCTCCTGTGGATGAAGCACACTCTCCAAGACTTTAGCTTAATCTTTAACAACATTAAAACCTACATAGATAACATTAGTTCAATTAACTTAACTAAAAATCCAATATGTCATTCTAGGACAAAACATATAGAAGTTAAACACCACTTCATTAGGGAACATGTAACTAATGGAACTATACAACTAGAGTATGTTGAGTCCAAATCAAACCTAGCGGACATCTTCACCAAACCACTACCCGAAGACGAATTTAGTTTATTAAGACGAAAGTTAGGTATGTGCGTAATAGAGTAGGATTTAAATTTTTCTATATATGTACTCTACTTATCCAACTTTTTATAAAAATAGCATAAGTCTTACCTTAGAAATCATATACCTATAGATTTAAGGAGCAACACATCTCACAACACATAGGACTAATGTGTTTGTGTACTTAGCCACGAGTGAGCAGGCGTGAGATGTTTGGACCTTACTAGTGGTTCCAGATGTATTTTCATTTCATCGAAATGAACCATGGAGTATAATTTTTTAAAATTAATCAAGTCCTTCTAGACTTATTGATCATTCTATATCAATCAAGTCCAACCGGAGTTGTACATTTTAGATGAACATATTTTCAAGCTTATTATTATTTAAAAAAAAAAATATATATATATATATATTTATATTGGGAACTTGCTTGGACTTACAAACCTTAAAATATATTTACAAACTTTTGAGTTAAGGCAAAAGGGGAGAAAGTCACAAAAGTAAGGAAGAAAGTAAACAAAATTATTACCTTTTATATTAAGTAATTCCGTTTACTTAAGCAACTATTAAGGGGGAGTAAAAATTATTTTTCAAGAACTCACCTTCGGTCAAGGGGGAGGTTACCTCAAAGGGGAGAACTTGAAACAATAATATTTCTCACTCATATTTAATCTTTATGCTAGCTCATTCATATTTAATCTTTATGCTAGCTCATTCATATTTAATCTTTATGCTAGCTCATTCATATTTAATCTTTATGCTAGCTCATTCATATTTAATCTTTATGCTAGCTCATTCATGCTTAATCATTATGCTAGCTCATTCATATTTAATCTTTATGCTAGCTCATTCATGCTTAATCATTATGCTAGCTTCTTGTTATGTTAATTTTTCCTTAACTTTTGTGTCGGTTTGCCATGAATCAAGGGAGATTGTTGTGCAAGGCACCAAAGTCGAACCGTATTTTGATTATGGCAAAAGGCTCAATAGTTAAGGGTATATTTGTTATCTTACGAGCTCAATTAAGTGTGCGAAATGCTAAAGTTGAGCGGAAGGTCTGCGACACCCGGTGGGAACCGAGGGTGGTCGCAACGCCGAGGGACTTGAGGAAGCCGAGGTACTCGGGTGAAGACCGAGCGAGGCTACAAGGTAAGCTCGTGTGAAAGCAAGGTCGTTAGCGTAGATCCGACCCAATACCTCCAATGGAAGGTCTAGGTCGAGATCGGATGGTTAGAACCATCGTACTTTATATTTTAAGCTAACTTGTATCATGCGGTCAAAACCCTTTGACTACATCAGCTGCTAGTCAAGTTCCGACCTCGAAGAGCTCAATTTCAACGGGGTGAATTTGGACTTGACTCGTGTTTTGGTACAAAGGGTGATGTGGCATCAAGGTGGACATCCAAACCATCACCAAGCTTCCTTGTGGTGGACGCCCAAAATAAGGTGAGTTGGCACAAGATGGTTGGCTCCCATAATGTGGCACAAGTTGAATGGCTCCAACAAGTTGGCGCCCAAGGAGGTTGGAGGTGGCACAAGGTGGTTGGATGAAACACCTCATCCTCAAGTTGGCGCCCAAGGAGGTTGGAGGTGGCACAAGGTAGTTGGATGAAACACCTCATCCTCAAGTTGGCGCCCAAGGAGGTTGGAGGTGGCACAAGGTGGTTGGATGAAACACCTCATCCTTGAGTTGGCGCACAAGAAGGTTGGAGGTGGCACAAGGTGGTTGGATGAAACACCTCATCCTTGAGTTGGGATAAGAACCTCACCTTGGACACTACCTATGTCTAAATTCATAGATCAATATCCATAAATAGACATGTTCACTCCAAGCAAATAACAAGAATTCAAGAGCTCTCAACACGCCGTCGTAACGCCGCTACTACTACTCACATTTGCTACGACGAAGTGCCGCCGACAACGAAAGCTACATCTTCTACTTATAAGAGTTGTCGGTATATTTATTTAAGTTCTACTTCTTTAAATTGTCTTTGTGCTTTAATCGTAACAAGGAAAGGGGGAGTGTCCCTTTGCCTTGATTTCTTTTTGTAATCGTTGCTCCTACTTCCAACGAAGAGGAGTGGTTTTAGTGAATTGCCCTCCGTACGTGATCAAGGATCACTAGGGCCGTGGATTAGCAATCGAAAGATTGTGAACCACGTAAAAATATCTTGTCTACTTTATATTTCCGCTGTGCATTCTCTACTTGCTTTTTACTTATTGCAAAAGTTTTTAACGACACCGTATCGCTATTCACCCCCCCCCCTCTAGCGACACTTTCGATCCAACAGATATATATGTATGCATGTATTCGATATATGTTTTACATATGCCTGTGAGATGTTGCATTTGTTTGCTGCATATGTTTGTACATCATGATACATGTCATTTGCATATTATATACTATTGTATGTTGAGCATGATATATGTGTTGGTCTAGACTGTTGTATGCATTTGACTAGCATCATTTCATAGTGTAGAATGAACCGGGGTGTTATTACATGTGATTATATACTGTTCATATGTCTGAGTGTTAGTCAGATATGGGATTGACTTTGTACGTTATATGGGTTATGTTATTGTATACCTGTTCAGGATGATATAGCTTATAGTGTTGCAAACCGTCAAGTACATGAGTACATTACTTCATGTTCAGTTGATCAGTTTAATATATGCATTGAGTATGACTATACTGTGGATACTTGTTATTACATTTAGGATTGTATGTCTATTGGACTCATTCTGTATACCTATAAATTTTCACATGTATACTTGTAGATCTCTATATCCCTATATGTTGTTCATGCACATTTTACATATTACCCCTGAGTTTATACTCACCACCCCGGACCCTGGGTTTCCTATCGTCCAGGTAACAGGTAGAAGATTCCTTGGATGTTCGGAGCTCCGCCAGCTGATCCCATCTCACTCCGAATGGTTGGATACTATTTCCATATTGTTGTATTCTTGTGGATTGATGTTTTGGGATTTTACCCTGTATCGTTTTCGTATTTATGGTATACGGATGTGTTGTATGTATTTGGCCTTTGATGTGGTTTCTATTTTGATTCATGTTGTGTCAAAGTCACTCCGGAGTGCATAGTTGAGTTGTTTGTATCTTTATTATTTGTCAGTATCTTTCGCTGTCTTTTATGGATTATGTCCATATATTTGTTATGTGATTATTGCCAAAAGGCTTTATGTATATCAGGGAAATGTATCACGTACAATGGATATTTGTTCGATTATTTTTGGCTCGGCATACTCTCGGGGCGTGACGATTTTATTGGTATTAGAGTCCTAGGTTGTGAAGTCCACTTTCGGATTTTATTTCGTACAGACATTGAGTTTTATTTTACTTGGTTTTGGTTTTGTGAGTTCTGGGATCTGGCAGTTGCAGACATCTCTGAGCTACAAGGTTCAAGGTAAGTTAGTTATTATTACATATCCTTCTGTTGGCTATGCATTTAGTTGCTTATAATAGGGATGACTTGTAGGGTGTTAGTTACTATTCATAACTGTGGTTTGAGTTTACTACGGGAATGTCTTGTTGAGTCTATGAGACTTGTACCTGCTTTCGAAAAGGTGAATTACCTTTGAGAGCCGACTGATACCAAGTCAAAAAGCAGGGGTTAGGTAGTCACATTTCTCGTAGAGATCAAAGATTACAGTCCTAAGGATTTTCACTAATTATGCTTATCAGATTATTACTTGTGGGGTAATGGACTAAGCGAGTATATTATTGCTGATGCAGATAGTAGAAAATTAGTGGATGATGTATCATAGGGAATTTTGATCTCTGAGTTGTTCGTGTTAGGTTGTATAACTTTGAAGGTACTTTTGAGTACTTAACTCGTGTTATACAGAGAAAGTGGAGTTAGTTGTATACTATTATCAGGATCAAGGCGGTATTTGGTGAAAAATGTAGGAAATAACACATCACTTGGTTATGGTTTAGTGATGTTGTGAGAGAGTATTTTCCCACATCATCTTCTTTGACTCATTGTCAGGGAATTCTTGAGCTTCAGGTTGGGTGATCATTTGGTAACGAAGGTACCATGCAAAGTCGTTAGACTTGCGAAGGTTACGACTATTTAATAGCTCAAGAATGTGATTGGCTTGGTTTTGGCCACCCACGGTTTATTGGCTAACATCTTGATCAGGATGTTTGGATCTCCTACCGGATCCTACCGGAAGGCATTAGACCGAGTCATGTGTATAGAAATGACTCCGTAGCAAGTGTTTTAAGAGTTGGAGATTTGATAAGTAGATATTGCAAGTCAAATTATTGGAATCAGAAGTCTCCGAATGTTGGACAAAATGAGCAAGATTGGAGTCATGGGCCACGAGTGACTGTTGGAGAGTTTTCTGATCATAGAAGACCAACCGTAGATCGTCAGAACTGTCTCATGATATCAACAAACTCAGAAGAAAGACTCCAAAGGGATTGTGGGAGTGCAGTGTGGATCACGATGACACAAAGCCGAATTATGCGTTGGATCAGTTCACCTGTTGCTATGGTGAACAACCAATACATATGAGGAGGTGTATTTTGAAGACTCAGTTGAAGACTATGGATGAAGCTTTCGAGAGGACAGTCCATAACCTCGGAAGCTGATGCACATGGACACGACCTCGAATCTCGCAATGGATACCGTCGAGAACTCAAACCGCACGCTCGCACTCAACGTCCGCAAGTGCACGAATGTCGTCAAGTAATAAAGATTTATCGATCCCACAGGGACTGGGATTTGAATACCAATACACTAAGTAGTTGGAATTGTTCGGACGTAATCTCTAAGAGAGTCGGTTGGTGAGGACTATCGATGGATCCTACTCAGTACAGTGTTACACAGAGGAGGAAAAGAGTGTGTCGGGGTCTTAAAAGGCAATTCTAGGACTTCGGTTTCGCTTGTGTATCATAGAACAATGTTGTCAATTGGCGTCGTCTAAACGTCTACCTACGGTTTTGGGGAAGGGACATCATACACTCTCTCGCAGAGCTGCCACATTCACCGGGAGCTACCTCTGCCCAAAAGGATGGGATAAAGGGTACGAGGATGTCAAATCAATCCTTGCGGTGGAACGTTTCCGATTACACCGCTCCCTTCTCCCCGCAGTGATGGGAGGTCAGGTTTACCCCTAGGTTCCTTAGATCAAACCTTCTAAATTTAGATTGTGAGGGTTGTCACCACCTCGTATCACCTAAGCATAGCGGAAAGAAAGCTAAACACATGTAGATATAATAGAGAGCAACTACCAATTGTCAAATCAAACTTTTGGCCAAAATTTAATATGAACCAACATTGTTTATGTACACAAGCTACTCCCTAATCCTAGAATCGAAAGTACTACTCCATAAATACGAAGGAAGAATCACAAAACATGTTTAAGTTCAAATACAATAGATATAAAGCACAGAAATACAGATATACGATGCTTCGTGATCTTCTCTCCGGCGTTGTATTGCAAGTTGTGGACCTCCGGTGGCATTCCTCCTCCCCGCTGTGAGTTACCAAAGTTTTTTAGGGCTTCGGCATGCCGTCCTAGCCGTTGTGCCTCCCCCCTAGGGTTTGGGCATAGCCATCCTTATATAGACATCACCTCGAACCGCTGCAAAATTCAAAAAAAGCCCTAGTCGTGCAAATCTGTCGGGTCGCCACACGGTCATGTGTTTCCATACGGCCAGGTCGTGTGCGGCCCTGGGGTGTTGTTCTTCGCCCATTGGACACGGTCGTGTGAATCCACACGCCCTGGCCGTGTACCACTCTGCGTCTAGCTGTGAAAGTCCTTCTTTTGCTCTCAAAATGTGTCTTTTCACCAGAAAAGCTAACCTGCACACAAAAGTACAACGAGCAGACCTCCGAACCAGAAAATAAGCAATGCGTGCAAGAATATAGTAACATATGCATGAAACTAACAAAAAATGTAACAAGATGTGAGCGAAAACTACTCTTAAAACCCTATATGTTTTGCTCACATCACTTCCCCCAGACTTAAATCTTTGCTTATCCTCAAGCAAACCTCAGTGCCATAAAAATTTTAAAAATATATTTTTCCATAATTAGCATGCTAACTAAATTTATCAGGTGGTATTTGCAATCAAAGAAAAACATATTTGTTTTAAAAATTCACTAAGTTAGCTCCTCGTGCTCGTGCTAGGCGAATCATTCTTAGGGGATGCCCATTCCATGGTGAGTTAAGTCGTCACCTCATAGCTTTCCTAAGGTTTCCGGCTGTTAGGCACTTACCTGCCTAAAGCAAGGGTCGTTCCCTGGATCTAGTATAAATTCTCAAAGGTGTGCTCGGTATTGAGAGAAATTGGGAGGTGTTTCCCCAGTAACCTAACTCGGTCTCAAAGGGGCACCTAGTCATTTCCACCCATGACAACTATTTTTTTTATCCCTCATAATCTTTTTTTTCTTTTTCTCTCTCTCTCTTTTTTCTCTTTTTTTTTTATTTTTCAGCTCACAGGGATTTTGATTTTTCCGAATGGGCTTACACAATCTGAGCATCTCCAGTAACTAAAATACTAAACCTAGAGTCACCTATGGATTCCAAAGTACTAGACTATTGAAGTGAATCATAACTAGGTATGTACTAGATTTTCTCTTTCAGAATGTTCAACCTGTGTAAGTGCAAAAATAAAGCTAACCAGTGCAGGTCTAGAACATTCAATAGAGCGAATAGAATAAAATACCACAAGATAAATAGAGTTAAGCTACCTATGGGAACAACTCATGCAAGAAACTTTCAAAAATACTACTGAGGTAGCTTTTCAGACACCAAAAATTAAGTACTGAAAGGAACTAAACAACTCATGCATGCATGAACAAATGAAAGTACCAGAAAAGAAACTACTATTAGGAAACAAAACAAAATAGATTTTGGGGTCTCTCCCCAGACTTAAACAAAAATATACCTCTAATATGGTGGACGAGGTAGAAAGTTTGGGAGCCTCGGCATCTCTGGATCCTAGGAGAACCTACTGCTGAGCCACTGATGCCACATATACATGTGGTCGATCTGGGAACTGGTGGATGTAGCGACTGCTCGATGCTTCTCCTCCCTAGCCCACTCTGCCTGCTGGGCATGCATATGCGGTCGCATCTCCTTGCGGTAGGCGACCTCATTCTGGCGACGAGAAACCTCTTCCTGGAAGTATATGCGGGCCTCATTGTAGAACTCCTCAACCCACTGGAAATGCTCCTAATCCCCGAACTCCACTCCGGTAGGCGCTCGCTCCTCCCATCGCGCCTCTGTCACGCTTCGCTGTAAATGTCGTCGAGGCGCGATCGGAACTCTGAGAAATCGTAGGCCGATATACCTTCATCCTGCTCAAAAGTAGAAAAAGATGGTGGTGCAAGTGTAGGCTCATGTCGGCGTGGACTAGGTGGGCTTTTATGCATCTGTGGACTGGAGGGAGAGTGATACAAAGGTGGAGAGATGGGTGCTGATGTGGATGGTCCCTCATGTGGAGGGGACTCCACTATCAAGTTTAAGCGCCAGTTGGCGCATATAGCGATGGTGGTACGATCCGGGTCGGGAAACCTAAGGGTCGTAAGATTTTTCCTTACAAAGCATAAGGAGTCTCCTTCTCTTACAATCATCTTCATGGCCATGCATACTCCTAGGTTGATCCTAGGGTTCCCCTCTATACTCTCCAATGCTATGTAGTTGTACCCCATCCTATAACAAATGTGGGTAAGTAGGCTTCCCACATTGATCTCTCCGCGTGCTGCTTTGCCCATCTTCACTAAGTGTCTAATGAAGTGGGACCCCACATCGATGCTACTTCTTTATTGTAGCATATCCCATAAGCAAAGCAGCTCGCTGGCTCTAACTATACCGTCACTCTCCCCACGACCAAATATAGTACTGGCCATGACACGGTGAAGGTATCGAAAGACGGGGTTTCGGAGGCACGATGCTTTGGCCCTAGATGGGTCATAAGCGTGCTCCCCCGTCAACTCGGTCCAACATTCCTGAGAGTTAAACCCAATAGGGGTTCTTCTCTCTCCCCCACTTGGTAAGCCGAAGCATGAGTTCCATTGGTGAAGGGTCCACTCATGCTCTATGTTAAAAAGCCTAAAAGTTATCCTACCCTACTCGCTCTCTCTACCCATTAAAACTTCCGCCTCTAAAGAATTCAAAAATTCCAAAACTATCCTAGGGTAGGTTAGGTGCTTTATTCCCATAATATCCTCCCACCCCATTTTTGCAAATAAGGTTTGCATGTCACCCAACAAACCTAAAGATTCTAACAAATCCTCATCTAAGTACCTAGTAGCAGTAAGTTTATGGGTAGAAAGCATATTGTACCTATCTCTATGTTCATTATTGCTAAAAAGTAGAGGGGGGAGGGTGTTACCCTCTTCCGGAGCTTGAGGAGCGTCGGCTCTTCTTGTTCGTCACTCCGAGGCACCGGATCGGGATGCTACGGTCTTGGTCCTCATCATCCTTACTTCTTTTGGCTTCTTAAGAGGTTAGAAATGCTTCTAGAGGAAGGGGAAGACGAAATCACACGGCTAGGGCAAAAACTTTTGAAGCACACGGCGCAAATGGGGTGAAAACACACGGCTCACCCCTTTTAACCTCACGCGCCACGACCGTGTGAAAACACATGGCCAGGCCATGTGCGCCTCTGGTCAGTCAGGCACGACCATGGGAAAACACACGGCCAGGCCGTGTGCCCCCATTTTTCGCCCCATTTATGCACCTTGGCCCGAATTTGTTCATACACTTCGCCGTGTAGACTAATATGGGTCTCATTTTTGCCTAGCAAAGTTCTTTTCTATTCCTAACTCTAAATGTGATGGAAATCAAAACTAAAATCAAACAAATGTATGCAATGCAATAGAAAAGAGAAATCTAAAACTAAATTTGGGTTGTCTTCCAAGAAGCGCTTTGTTTAAGGTCATTTAGCTAGACCGCACTCTTTTATCAACTCGACTCTGGTGGTTCAGTGAACCTCCATTCATCCATCTCGGGATCTGCACCTAGAGGTTCTGGCTTCAATATGCTAATAGTGAAGCCATCAAAGTAGGGAGCTCTGTGCTCCGAAAGGCTGAAAAGGATGATCTCCCCGTCTACCTCCAGGGAGATCTGGTGTGCCTTCACATCTATGCACGCCCCTACGGTTGCTAGAAAAGGCCTTCCCAGAATGATAGAATTCTGGGGATTCGGTCCTGTGTCCAGTATGATGAAGTTTGTGGATATCACGAAATCCTCAATCATCACAGGAACGTGTGGTAGCAGGCCAATGGGCTCCTTCACTGAATCATCCCCCATACGAATACCAAGATTCGCTGGTTGGAGCCCGCTTAGTCCCATCTTCAAAAAATATGCGTAGGGCATCACACTGACTAATGACCCCAAGTCACATAGTGCTTCGTCAAAGCTCTCCTCATAAATCGAGCAGGGAATAACGAATTCACCAGGGTCCTCAAGCTGTATTGGAATCTTCTCTTCAAACTCAGCTTGGTCAGGTAGGGTGGAAATCATGGCTACACACCCCTTGGCGAATTGGCTACTTTGCCCTACTCCTTCCTTTTTTCCTTGACTCACCAGAGAGCTCTTAACAGGTTGTGACACTGATTAGGCTATTTGGGCCACTTGTATCTCCAACATTCTGGTATGACATGCAAGGTCATCAACGGTGGCCTTCAAATCTCTCAGTGCTTCTTCAGATTTCTGATATTGGCGACGGAATTCCTCATTGGCCTTAGTTTGTGTAGCGATGAAGTCCTCCATCATCAGTTCCAGTCTGGACTTCTGTGGTCGCTGCCCATTGCCCTGCTGTTGCTCGTACCCTCCGGATGGTTGGGGGTTTCCCGAGTTATTTTTGTAGTAGAAATTTGGGTGACTCCTCCATCCGAGATTGTAGGTATTAGAGTATGGGTTGTGGGGCCTTTGATCATAGTACCCAATCGTGTCACAATGCTCGATCTGCTTGTCTGAGTCCATAGTGGTCCTCACGATACGCTACCGCTCCTTCTCAAAAGTCAATGGCTGTGCATGCAGATGAAGGATTCAAAGATTCAAACCATCTGTTGAGCATGTCCATCCTTGCCGAAAGGTGGTCCATGGAGTTGACAGTGTATCGTCCTGCTGTAGGCGTGGGTTGACCACGTTCAAAAGCCCATTGATGGTGGTTTTGTGCCACCTCTTCGATAAGCTCCTCTGCCTCCTCTATGGTCTTGTTCATTAATGCTCCTCCTGCGCCAGAATCTAGGGACATCTTTGTGACGTAAGCAATCCCATTATAGAAAATGTAGATCACCAGCCACCTCTCCAGTCCGTGGTGGGGGCATTGATAAAGTAGCCCCTTGTAGCGATCCCATGCTTCGAATAAGGACTCCCCCTCCTTCTGGAGAAAGCTCGTGATAAGGTGGCGCATGTGAGCAGTCTTACTTGGCAGGAAGTATTTATTCAGAAACTACTGCTCACACTGCTCCCATGTAGTGATGCTGCCAGAGGGTAAGGAGTGAAGCCATGCCTTAGCCTTATCCTGCAGTGAAAACGGGAACAGGCTCAGGCGGATCACGTCAGAAGGGACTACGTTCAGTTTTATAGTTGAGCAGATTTCGAGAAAAGCCTCAAGATGCCAATTCGGGTCTTCAGTTGTAGCTCCCCCGAACTGGCTCTGCTGGACCATATGTATAAGTGTCAGCTTCAGCTCAAAGTTATTTGCTAAAATTGATGGTCCAGCTATGCTCAACCTGAATCCTCTAGCGCTAGGAGCTGCGTAGTCCCACAGAGGTCGGCTTCCTATGTTAACCTCGGATGCAGCTTGATCTTCCATCTTTCGCTGTACTGCTCTCCGACGGTGAAAGGTTCGCTCAATCTCTAAATCGATCGTAATTAGACCTTCCGATCCTAGTCTTCTAAGCATACGATGAACCAGACCACAAAAGTAAGAGTGCTAACCTAATGCTAAAAGTAGAAAATAAATAAATCTAGCAAATAAAAATCTAATATACAATAAGTAAATTGGAAACTACTACTGAAAATAAAAACTAAATCTAAATATGGAAAATAGAACTAAGCAGATAAGATTAAACTAAAAGGAAAATAAAGCAAGAAAATAATCTAATCCTAAGTCTGATCCAATCTACCACCGTTCGATTTGATATCGAATCGACAGTCCCCGGCAACGGCGATAAAAACTTGGTGCGCACGGACGCGACCTCGAATCTCACGATGGATTCCGCCGAGGACTCAAAGCGCATGCTCGCGCTCAACGCCGATAAGTGCACGGATGTTGTCAAGTAAAAAAGATTTATTGATCCCACAGGGACTGGGATTCGAATACCAATACACTAAGTGGTTGGAATTGTTCGGACGTAATCTCTAAGAGAGTCGGTTGGTGAGGACTATCGGTAGACCCTACTCAGTACGGTGTCACACGGAAGAGGAAAAGAGTGTGCCGGGGTCTTAAAAGACGACTCTAGGACTTCGATTTCACTTGTGTATCATAGACTGTATCATCCATAAATAGACATGTTCGGGCCAAGCAAATCATGCGAAAGGATGTTGTGTCTTATCTCTGCTTCATACATTGAGCCTCAACACGTCAAGCCTTGTTTGTACATTGAGTACATTACATTGTGACGACGGCGAATGTACTATCAAACTAAAGCTACATCTTCATTTATAAGATGACAGATATTTATTTCAAATAAGAACTTTCATGATTGTCTAGTACATGTAACTGACTTGGATCAAACCTCCTAAATTTAGATTGCGAGGGCTGTCATAACCTCGTATCGCCTAAGCATAGCAGAAAGAAAGCCAAACACATGTAGATATAATAGAGAGCAACTACCAATTGTCAAATCAAACTTTCATGTAACAAACACGAGTATGTAACGAAATAGACAATTACACACGAACACGAGTATGTAACGTGGTTCGGAACCGCACGGTTCCTACTCCACGGATCGAGCTCTACGAGCTCTAGTGATGCACACGCACTCACTAATCACAAATACTCCTTCTCGACACAAGTCAAAGGTGGAGAAACCCCTTACAAGTAATCTTACAACAATAAGATACAAATACAAGCAATTACAATAATGAAATACAATGCAAGTAAAGAAAACTACTTTACGATTGCCTTTGGATTGCTTGATTGCTTGGTTGCTTGAAATCACCTTGGAGACCCTGATTTGCAACAACAAATCGCTCCAAAATCCTCAAGAAACTGATACCATTTTCCTCCATCACGAGCTCCTTATAAAGCTTTAACCTGTGCTGGAAAAAGTCGATCAGTTGACTGATCGGGACCATCAGTCGACTGATGCCACTGTTGTCGTGAGACAACAGCTAAATCCACGTTGGATAAGTCAAACGGATCTACCATCAGTCGACTAATCATACCCATCAGTCGACTGATGGAGTCCTCACTCGACCAGTCGAGTCTCGACCCATTCTCGGGCCGAATCGAGCCACCGATCCGATCATCACGATCGCCGCGATCGATCACGATCGCCCACTGCACCGATCGCTAGGCTCACAACCTGCAATCAAACCCTAGTTGACTCGGTCCAGTCGACTGCCACATGGCACCAGTCGACTGGCACACCTCAAACATGAGGTTTTATCCCAAGTATGGTTCCCCCATACTTGCTAGACCACCCTTAGCCTAGACCTAAGCCTTCTAGCCACCTCCATCAGCCTCACGTCTCTCGGATCCCTCCAAGTCATCCATGACTTGTTCATCCATCGCGCTAGCCTTCAAGTGCTTCCATCGGCTATGTCATGCTAACGGTGTCTACACCGCCAAGGCACATTGGACTTACGCCGCCAAGACTCCGCTTGGACTTTACGCCGCAAACCATTGGACTTATGCTGCCAAGACTCCCGCTTGGACTTTACGCAGCCAATATCAAACCCCTTGGACTTCTCATGCCAAGACTCAAACTTGGACTTTCCCTTGCCAACCCATGTTGGACTTCTCAAATGCCAAGACCATGCTTGGACTTTCCCTTGCCAACCCATGTTGGACTTTCCATTGCCAAGACCCATGCTTGGACTTTACATGCCAAGTACCCAAGACTTGGACTTTCCCATGACAATTACATTGTCATATATTTTTGTCGAACATCAAAACATCACTCGAGTCCTGATCAATCGTGACCTGGGCCGATTGCACCAACAATCTCCCCCTTTTTGATGTTTGACAAAAACCAAACAAAACATTGAGTTAGAATACTAACTCAAATCCCTTACCAATTATCCCAAATTGGTAAACTTAAACATTCTCCAAATGTTCTCCCCTAAACATTCTCCCCCTTTTTGACTAACATCAAAAAGATTATCTCCAAGGAGGTCAAAGTCTCATGTCCCAATGAGATCTTACAATCTCCCCCATGGTCTAAAAATATCTAGGATGCCTACCATCTTCCTAGTGATATGTCTCATATCACTCAAGAGAGGCAATCCTATACACTCTCCCAATTTCCAAATTGGGTTTCTCAAACATCCCATCAATTTTCCCAATTGATAATATTCTCCCAATAACTTCTCCCCTTCAAGAGGAGAAACACATCCATCATCCCAAGATGGATAACTCCCCCTAAAGGCTTGCTCCCCCTTGACCATTGCACCAACAATGTCCTTGGGAAGTCCCTAAGCCAATAGGAACTCTAAACCATCAAAATTAAGGTTAGAAATTCAACATTGAACTTTCCAACACCTTAACATTGATACAAACTCTAAACACCTCTCCTAATCCATATCCAATGGATTTTCACCCTTCATCATGCTTCCCAAAGCATATCCTAGGGTTAGGAGTGGTTAGGGACCTTAACCGCAGCTGAAATCGGGTTAAACAACCTTGGTTACCCCGAAATCAGGCAATCAGTCGAGTGATTCAGAAATCAGTCGACTGAACCCCACATCAGTCGACTGCCACTATGAGCAGTCGACTGATAACTGAAAAATCCAATTTTCAGTTATCAGAAATGAGATTTGGGAATTCATAAATAATTATACGTTTATCGAAAAATCACGAACATTGATACATATAATACCTATGACCAATACAATGGGTGAAAAATGTTTGAACAATATTTTACCCATAAAATAAAGAGTTTGATACAAAACTCAAAACCATTGAAATTTTCAATGTTTTGGCCCTATCTTGTATCAACTCTATCAATGATGATTGCTATCAAAAGATAGACTTCATCAAGGTTTTTCAAAATGATTTTAAAACGTTTTCAAAACCTTATTTTGGATCATATTCCTTGGGCTCTATGTACATGACTTGTACACAAGCTTTCCCAATGATCCATATGTTGGGTTAATATGAATTTGAGTTCAACTAGATGCAAAAACTATGCACCTTGAACTTAACTCATATCCTAGCATCTCACATGTATCTAGGGTGTATAAATACACATACATGTCCATTGGATGTGAGATGTGGGTTTTGGTTCATTTAATCTAGGGTTTCATGCATTTTCTAAGGAAACTCTACTTGATTCCCTTATAAATGGGACTCTAAGTCATGTCATTGTCCTTAACTCAATTTTCAATCAATTTAATGCATGAAATGATCATGGCATAAGAAATGATATAAATAAGCATATACTCATAATCATGATGTCATGGCAAAAGATGAAATCTAAAAACACATGACATTTGAAACCTTAATCCTAAACATGATGATGACATATAAAATGATTAAAATAAACATGATGTCATGGCATGTTATATGGCAAACAAAGCATAGCATATAAAATATATAGGTATAGTAATACCTAAATTTTAATATTAATTGTCATTTGATATAATTAGATATATTTTGCCATATTATCATTTGTAAGGAATCGATATGGCCGGCTAGAGGGGGGTGAATAGCCCTCGTATGTTGGACGTTGTAAATTGCTCGTCTACAAAAACGTTAGCGCAAGCGGAAGCAATAAACTAAGACAAGCAATAAATGAACAAGCAATACAAACACCGAGATATAACGTGGTTCACGGCTACGCCGCTAATCCACGGTCCGATTCGTCCACGGTGAATCACTCCGCCAAAAACCAATCACTATCGGTCTCTCCTTTGCACAAAGCTAGGTGGAGGTAACCTTTACAACCAAGATCACTCTTCTTACAATAGGATTGAAGTAAAGACAAGTAAGAAGAGTTTAGAGCTTGTGGGGCACTAGGAAGATCGTTTGGAGTATGAGCATTAGCCTCTCAAAGGCTTACACCCTCTCTTTTTATAGAGAGGGCTAACTTCTTCCCGCTTCGCCATCGATCCGCCTTGGCGATCATTGCCGTTACTACAACGGCCTCCGAACACGCGGATCCCGACTGTAGTCCAACGGAACTCTTGGCAATGATCGATGGACCTCATCACGATCAGCCTCCGTAGTCGGCCGCTACGAACGAACGCTTCGCGGGAACCCTTATCTACTACCGGCGCCGATCGTCAAGTGATCTTCGCGATCGGCCCGCCACGATGCGCCGATCGATCACGCCTAATCCAATCAATCGATACCGATCCGAACTCACTCGATTGGGCGATCCGCCATGACATGGCAATGACCGGGTGTCGAAAAACCCATCCGAAACACTTGGCCAAATGGCCAAGTTTCACCTAAGAGCTACCCTTCCCGGGTTACAATCGCCACTCATTTCTGAGTCCTCGCCTTGAAGTTCTCTTCGTTCGCCCACGCCCTCAGATCAGCGCACGGCGGCTCTGCAATGCCTTCGCGTCTCTTGCCTCAAGTCTACTTCCTCGGCTTCACTCCAAGCTTCTCGTCCGGCGGTCCCTCGGATGCTCCAAGCGCACGGCTTCCGCAAAGCTATCCTTCACCGACTCAAGGCACGAGTCATGAGATGTGAAACTTGCCACGGCTCCATGTGCGAATTACTAAGTCCTGCACGACTTCAACGCACATATCGCATCAACATATCAAACTAACTTGAACCCTTTGCCACACCATCAAAACCATATCACGGCAAGAGATTGCCCTAACAATCTCCCCCTTTTTGATGTGTGGCAATCCGTTTAAGTTAGGTAAAAACATTTGATATAAATTCTAAGGTAAGAAAGCATGTAAAGATAAACATGATATAACAACATGCAATTCCATTCTCTATGCAAATTTTCTCCCCCTATCATATATTTCTCCCCCTACATATATTTCTCCCCCTACAATATATTTCTCCCCCTAATGTGATTAACTTAAACATACTTATTTCTCCCCCTTTGACACCACCAAAAAGATTAACACTAAGTTATAAGCTCATGGCATCAAGTATAATGGAGGGAAAAATATGTCAAGTTGATTTAAAAATTGGGTACTATTTGTTGATGGCATCAAGTATATTTCTACCACTTGTTGGTGGCATCAAGTATATTTCTACCACTTATAGGAGGTTTACAAACTGAATTCGGCCTTCAATATTCTGATTTACAGGCCACGATCGCTATGCTATCGATGGCAATGATCGGTAGCACAAATGAATCCAAATTTCGATTTTCGAAATTTGAAAATGCATTATAAATTCCAAAAAATTTGAAAAATCATGAAATTTGAGGAAAATATTTCTTTTAAGTATATCTATCAATGAAAAATAGTTTTTCATGAAAACTCATTATATTTTCTTGTTTTTGCCAAAAATCCAAAAGTTCTAAAAACCACTAGGTTTTTGATCATTCTAGTATCAAGTTAGCTACCTAGTTTTGCATCCAATTGTTTCAAAACATGAATACATGTATTTTAGGGTAAGGAATTGTTTTGAAAACATATGAAATATCCAACCATGATCTTTGGGCAATATGTCTATGAATTAAACATAAGCCTTCCCCATGATTGGTCTATTATTGCTATTTTGATACTTTAAATGACCATCTAAATGCCATAGGCATTAGTGGACATTTGTATCATCCTAATATCTCACCCATGCTAAGTTTGCAATCAAGTTAGCCTATCGTGAGTGTGAGATATATCCTAGGGGGTATTTGTATATACTTAACCAATATATTCATGCAATTTTATCATGGTTAAGTATCAACCTAACATCCTACATGATCATAATGACATATATAAATTAATTCTACATTATGATCATGAATTACATGTTTTCATCAATTTATAACCATGCATTAGGTAATATGTGATGATAATAAGCAAATTATCACCTAAAGCATGATTTTAAACTTATTTCTCAAGATAACGTGCCAAATATCATAAATCATGATTTAAGACATACATAGGAATTACAACAATCATCATGATTTAAGCATTATTACCTATTTATGGGCACGTTATCATCACCCAACACTATCTAAAAAATGTTGTCCCGTCATCCTAAGTCAACCAAAATATGATATAGGTCAAGTTCATATGGTTGACTACCCTAGGGTTGTTCTAACCCTTAAGGATGGATTTGGGAACCCAAAATAAGTTCTTTCCTATTGGGTTTACTAAAAACTCCTTGGGGATCCATTTCCTAGCAATTACTTTCTTTTTATCTTGTCCCCTAGCTATTAGGCATTTGTAGGCCTTTTCATTTTTCTTTTCCTTGTAGCCTAGGCCTTTCTTGTTGAAACTAGCTCTTTGGCTCCCTAATATCATATTTAAGGTGTTGGAGCCAATAGTGAATTTTTCTAGGGCTTTTGTTAAATAATCTACCTTTTCCCTTAAAGCCCTATTTTCATTTATACATGCATCATTAACATCCAAAGGCATATAATCATGTGAGCATGCATCATCTAAGCTAGAAGAAATATTATCATTTAAGCATGCCTTTTCTAATTTTTGTTCTAATTCCTTAATTTGTTCAAACATGCATTTATTTTTCTTCTTTGCCCTAAATAAATCTCTAGTTAAGCTAGAAACCATGGAAACTATTTTCTTAGGGGTTAGATTTGTTACCATAGTTTCCATGTCCTCTTCTTCTTCGGATGATGAGGATGTGGAAGCTCCCCCTTCACTTGAGCTTTCCCCACTTGAGCTTGATCTTTCATTTTCGGATGAAGAGCAATCCAAGTCATCAAAGGCCATCAAGGCCAAATTGGTGACAAAGGCATTCTCCTCATCCGATGATGAGGAGGAGGATGAGGATGGATCATCCCAAGTCCTTGCCTTGAGAGCCTTAGCCTTTCCCTTCTCCTTTGTTTTCTTCTCCTCTTCCTTTCTCTTGCTCCCCTTCTTCTTCTTCCTCTTCTCTTCTTTCTTTTTCTTCTCTTCTTTGCTTTTGTTTAGGAGGGGACAATTGTCCCTTATGTGTCCCTCTCCTTGGCAGTTATAGCATATGACCTTCCCCCTTGGTCTTCTCATCCTATCATTAGATTTATCAAATCTAAAATTCTTAAATGCACGTCTTACCCTCCTTACCATATAGGCTTCTTCGGTGCTATCCATGGAGGAGGAGGAAGACGCTTCGTCATCGGAGGAGGAGGGGATTTCAATCTTCTTCTTCCCCTTACTTGCCAATAATGCTACTCCTCTTGACGGTTGAATTCTAGGCTCCTCTTGTATTCCTTCAAGCCTAGTTTCTTGAAGTTCCATTGTTGAGAAGAACTCTCCAAGGTGCTCACTTCTAAATTCTTTGAGATATAGAATGAGTCCACCATGGAGCTCCATTTTGAGGACCGGGGAAAGGCATCTATGGCCTTCATTACCATATCCCGGTTTGATAGCTTCTCACCTACACTTGTTAGCCCAATTAAAATTTCTTTAAACCTAGAGTGTAGTGAGGTTACCTTTTCTCCCTTTTCTAGTTTTATATTGGATAATTGGGAGCGGAGGAGGTCTCTCCTTGCTAGCTTGGCCTCGGATGTGCCTTCATGGAGTTCTATAAGCTTCTCCCACATCTCTTTGGCGCTAGCACATTCTCCGATCCGGTTGATCTCTTGTTGAGGGAGCACATTGAAGAGATGATGTTTGGCTTTTGAATTTGCAAGTTGCTCTTCCCTTTGCCTTTTGGTCCACCTAGATTTCTCTATTGGCTTCCCTTCTTCATCCCTAGGCAAAACGAAACCGGATTCCATTGTAATCATTATATCAAAATCCGTTTCGAAAAATACCTCCATTCGCTTCTTCCACCAAGCGAATTCTCCTTCAAACTTCGGAGGATGGATGTTGGAGCCGGCCATTTTTGATGTAAGGCTTGTTGCGGCGGTTAGTCCGGTGACAAGCAACCTCGGCTCTGATACCACTTGTAAGGAATCGATATGGCCGGCTAGAGGGGGGTGAATAGCCCTCGTATGTTGGACGTTGTAAATTGCTCGTCTACAAAAACGTTAGCGCAAGCGGAAGCAATAAACTAAGACAAGCAATAAATGAACAAGCAATACAAACACCGAGATATAACGTGGTTCACGGCTACGCCGCTAATCCACGGTCTGATTCGTCCACGGTGAATCACTCTGCCAAAAACCAATCACTATCGGTCTCTCCTTTGCACAAAGCTAGGTGGAGGTAACCTTTACAACCAAGATCACTCTTCTTACAATAGGATTGAAGTAAAGACAAGTAAGAAGAGTTTAGAGCTTGTGGGGCACTAGGAAGATCGTTTGGAGTATGAGCATTAGCCTCTCAAAGGCTTACACCTCTTTTTTATAGAGAGGGCTAACTTCTTCCGCTTGCCGCCATCATCACGCCGCTTGGCAATGTCGCCACTACAACGGCCTCCGAACACGTCCGGATCCCGACCGCTGTAGTCCAACGGAACTCTTGGCAATGATCGATGGACTCATCGGGCCGATCGGCCGCTCCGTAGTCGACGCCGCACGGCTACGAACGCTCTGCGTGGTCGAACCCTTATCTATCAATGGCTGCGCCGCAGCCGATCGGTCTTGGCAATGATCGATGGCGCGTGATCCGCCACAATCCAATCACCGATACCACCGAACTCACTCGATTCAGCCGATCGCCATGACATGGCCGATCCGTGTTTGAAACCATCCGACACTTGGCCAAATGGCCAAGTTTCACCTAAGAGCTACCCTTCCCGGGTTACAATCGCCACTCTCATTTCTGAGTCCTCGCCCGAAGTTCTCTTCGCTCGGCCACGCCCTCGGCAAAGATCAGCGACGCGGCCGCAATGCTCCTTCGCGTCTCTTGCCTCGAAGTCTACTTCCTCCGGCTTCACTCCAAGCTTCTCGTCCGGCGGTCCCTCGGATGCTCCAAGCGCACGGCTTCCGCAAAGCTATCCTTCACCGACTCAAGGCACGAGTCATGAGATGTGAAACTTGCCACGGCTCCATGTGCGAATTACTAAGTCCTGCACGACTTCAACGCACATATCACATCAACATATCAAACTAACTTGAACCCTTTGCCACACCATCAAAACCATATCACGGCAAGAGATTGCCCTAACATCATTAATCTCCCTAGTGTGCCAAAAACCCAAAATGGCACATTAACCTCTAAATCTAAATTGTGCCAATTTAATTGATTCTTCTTAATTTCAAAAAGTGCATTGGCACATCCTAAAATCTTTTAGGATATTGATTCAAATTTATTTCCAAGGTAACCATAACCTTGAAAATATCCTAAAGTGCCACCTTTACCATGGTTGAGTTAACTACCCATCCAATCAAGGTTGGCACACCCTAAACCCATCTAGCGTGAATCAATCACGCTCTTAGGAACCCAAAACCGATTTGAGCTCCTAGGGTTAATTAGGTATTCCTTAGGGATAACCTCCCTAGATACCTTCCTAATGACCCTCCTAGGCTTGTTAGCCTTGGACATTGTGGTCTTACCTAGGTTGACTCTAGGGGTAACTCCCCTTGCAACCTTCTTAGTGGCCACCCTAGGTTTCCTAGAAACCCTAGCCACTAGGCACAACCTTTGGTCAACCCTAGGGATAACTTCCCTATTGACCTTGGTTTTCTTAGGTTTAGTTCCATAATCAAATGGAACATTGTGATAGGTTTCCTTGTGCTTAGGTTTGCCCTTGGATGACTATTGATCCTTAGGTCTTAAGTGTTGACTTCGAGTTTTTGACCTAGGAGTTTGATCATTTGACCCTTTAACTTGATTTTGCATAATATTTAGGGTCTTTTCAAGTTTTTCAAGCCTTGACCTCAAGGTTTGATTTTCAATCTCTAATTGCCCAATTTTAGAGTCTTGATTTAAATCATGGGCATAGGACTTCCTAGGCATATGCCTAGTCCATTTTGGATTAAAACCTAGGTGCTCTTGCACCTTTCTAATGGTCTCCCTTGGTAACATTTTTCTAGAATTATTTGACCTAGGTTTGTTCTTAGATAAATTGTTTTTAGGGACATTAGTCCCAAATTTCTCCTTACTTCTAAGGTTGACCTTCTTAGCTCCTAAGCAATATTCTCTATTTCTAGCATACTCTTTTTGATAAATAGCAAGATTGCTAAAATTATTTCTAGCATGCATTTGACTATAAGAATTAGAAAGAGCATTACTACAATATACCTTAGGGTTAGCCTTAGCTCCCCCTATTTGTGTAGCTCCCTCTTGAGTCTTCTTCCTCCCCCTAGGACATTGATTCCTATAATGTCCTTTTGAATTACACTTGAAGCATATAACATGCTCCTTGCTCTTTTGACTTGGGGAACCGGCATCCTTCGACTTTTGTTGACATTTGGGCCGGGAGGAGCTTTCTTAATCCTTTTTGGACACTTACTCTTGTAGTGTCCTTGCTCCCTACACTCAAAACATATTATATGCATTTTATTATTACTTGATATGTTTGAGTTACCTAGTTTAGTGGTAGGTGTCGGAGTGGATTCTTCATTCCTCCCGGAGGTTGAGACTTCTTCTTGAATTGTTTCCGGCTCCGGTGTGGATGGTCTCTCCCCCTCAATTCTAGAGGTGGATGCCTCCTCCACTTCTTCCACCGCTTCTACCTCTTCAGATTTGGATGTTGATTCCCTATCAGCCTCCGAATCCTCTAGCTCTTTGGATGTTTCTTCTTGAGCTTGAGAGGGTGATGGTCCTTCTTCTTGGACCGATGATAGACTTTCATGGAGCTTGGCCAAATCGCTCCATAGCTCCTTGGCATCCACATAGTCACCTAGGCTACACAAGAGGTCATTAGGAATTAAATCAAAAATGAATTTGATTACCTTCTTGTTTTTATCGAATTGTTTGAGTTGCTCCTCACTCCACTTCTTCTTCTTGAGAAACCCTCCCTTTGGTCCCTTAGGATATTCGAATCCTTCCATCAACGCGGACCACTCCTCAAGGTCTCTCATCATCAAAAAATCTTCAATTCTCGCCTTCTAAGAATTGAAACCTTCTCGTCCATAGAAGGCATACGGAATTGGGGTGTTGATATCCCATCCCAATTGATCTTGGACTTCCATCTTTTACCCTCTAGCTTGCTCCCTTCGTTGTTAGACTTAGAAGAGAAACCTGGCTCTGATACCAATTGTTAGGGAATTTGACGCCGCTAGAGGGGGGTGAATAGCGTTTTGCCCATGCGTGCTTGGAATTCGATCTCGTTCATGTCTACAATTTCGTTAGCGCAGCGGAATATAGATAATGATAATAATAACGAAATAGACAATTACACACGAACACGAGTATGTAACGTGGTTCGGAACCGCACGGTTCCTACTCCACGGATCGAGCTCTACGAGCTCTAGTGATGCACACGCACTCACTAATCACAAATACTCCTTCTCGACACAAGTCGGAGGTGGAGAAACCCCTTACAAGTAATCTTACAACAATAAGATACAAATACAAGCAATTACAATAATGAAATACAATGCAAGTAAAGAAAACTACTTTACGATTGCCTTTGGATTGCTTGATTGCTTGGTTGCTTGAAATCACCTTAGAGACCCTGATTTGCAACAACAAATCGCTCCAAAATCCTCAAGAAACCGATACCATTTTCCTCCATCATGAGCTCCTTATAAAGCTTTAACCTATGCTGGAAAAAGTCGATCAGTCGACTGATCGGGACCATCAGTCGACTGATGCCACTGTTGTCGTGAGACAACGGCTAGATCCACATTGGATAAGTCCAACGGATCTACCATCAGTCGACTGATCATACCCATCAGTCGACTGATGGAGTCCTCACTCGACCAGTCGAGTCTCGACTCCATTCTGTGGCCAATTTCTCGAGCACCAGTCGACTGATCACATGATCAGTCGACTGCTCGAGCCATCAGTCGACTGCCCACTTCTGGCAGTCGACTGCTAGGCCACAACCCGCAGTCAAACCCTAGTTGACTCGGTCCAGTCGACTACCACATGGCACCAGTCGACTGGCACACCTCAAACATGAGGTTTTAGCCCAAGTATGGTTCCCCCATACTTGCTAGACCACCCTTAGCCTAGACCTAAGCCTTCTAGCCACCTCCATCAGCCTCACGTCTCTCGGATCCCTCCAAGTCATCCATGACTTGTTCATCCATCGTGCTAGCCTTCAGGTGCTTCCATCGGCTATGTCATGCTAACGGTGTCTACACCGCCAAGGCACATTGGACTTACGCCGCCAAGACTCCGCTTGGACTTTACATCGCCAACCATTGGACTTATGCTGCCAAGACTCCCGCTTGGACTTTACGCAGCCAATATCAAACCCCTTGGACTTCTCATGCCAAGACTCAAACTTGGACTTTCCCTTGCCAACCCATGTTGGACTTTCCATTGCCAAGACCCATGCTTGGACTTTACATGCCAAGTACCCAAGACTTGGACTTTCCCATGACAATTACATTGTCATATATTTTTGTCGAACATCAAAACATCACTCAAGTCAAACTCGAGTCCTGGTCAATCGTGACCTGGGCCGATTGCACCAACAAAAATGTAACAAGATGTGAGCGAAAACTACTCCTAAAACCCTATATGTTTTGCTCACATCAGAAGCCGAGATCATCATAGAAGATTGGGTTATCACACCAGCAGCGATCTACTACCTCATACATAGTGGAGTTCCTAGATGTATCTCGTCAGGGGAAGCAAGTTACTCGGCAGTATCAGTAGAAGACATCTCAGAAGACTCAGATGTTCAGACAACAACTGTTATCTCTCTAAATGCAGCTATACTATTTTGCAGAGTTGGAGCATACTACGATGTTGACAGCTATTTAGTACTTCACAATCGGTGGTGTACTCATTACCAGTACAACAGTGTTTACCATCTCCATTGCAGACATTTTGGGTATTGTATTTCAGTTCAGCAATTGACTTCAGTTCCTCCATGGTAGACTTTTGCAGGTACTTGAGTTCAACCGTCAAGAAAAGTTGTTGGACGAGTTTACTTGATTACTCGAGAAGAGGTATAGAAGACCGAAGAATTATCATGCGGGGTATTACTTTAGGTTATCCTATTTACGGATATATCGAGAGATACTGGTAGTTACAAGTAGCTAGGTCTAGAACATTCTTAGATACGATTATAAGGGTTTTTATGCATCGACTTGTGGGTTGGTGATTTTTCTCTACCGTCAGGTGAGATGTTGATCAACAACCAAGAAGTCAAGGGATACCCTTAGCCTTTGCTAGACTTTCCTCTACTATAGACATATCCTTATGGATAGTTAAATTATATGAATGTTGGTATAATATGTCTCTCGGATGTGCATAAAATCCGAGAGTATTCGGATGTAGTTTCGGATGAACTCCCAGACTTGCCACTACATGGGCAAGTGGAGTAGGCGATTGGAGTGATTTCGGCAATAGTTTTGATATTGAAGACCTCATACTAGGAGATGATTTTATTGGTATCAGTGTTGCTAAACACTGTGGAAATGATATCTTTAGTTATGGATAGATGACCTATTTAGATCAGCTAAAGGACACCTGTGTATACTCTAGGGTTGATCTATGATTGGAGTGTTAATATTGTAGTGACTTGGTGTCATACAATTATCATTGTTGGTGTGATGATTGATATATCATCAGCATAGAGTAAAAAGAATGCAGGTGTGTAGAAGACGACATTTCATACTTGGTATGAATTTTAGGAGATGTTGATAATGTTGTTAGACTTGTCGACAATTTAGTCGTTCATGGACTTGAGGAATCGAATATTCTGGAAGCGATTGGACCAGTAGATGGTTGTCGTTTTAGATGATATGGTGTTGGTATATTTACGATCTTAAGAGAAATTATGGTTTCCCTAGATTGATCTGGATGATACCGTAGAGATTGATAGGATGTCATACCGCTGATTTGTTGGACCAAGAGGTGTTGGAAATCACTTGGTCAGAAGTTTGTGAAACTAGGTTTCACGGGCTTAGACGATGATTGATTTCGTGGGTTGATGTTGGGTGTGCCAACAAATAAAGGTGGAATATTGTTGATCGGTAGGGTTATGTACTGTGATGAAGTGGGAGCCTAGTTTGATGGACTGTGTTGGGAGATTATCTAGATTTCGGAAAGGACTGGATGTGATTTGGGTAATCGATGATCGATTAGCTAAGTCCGCTCATTTCCTTCCGAGCCGTAAGATGGATTTCATTGGATCGCTTGACGAAATTATATTCATGGAGTATCCTTGAGTATCATTTTTGATAGTGATTCATGATTCACCTTACGATTTTGGCAAAGTCTCCCACCGATTACCAGTATAGAGCTCCACTCTAGTACAGTTATGTATTTTTGATAGGTGAATGATATGAAGGTGTTATTCAGACTTTAAAAGGGTCCGTTGAGAGTATCCATGATAGATTTTAGAGGTTATCAGTACCCTTCTTAGTCACTTAAGGTGTATGACTTTTCTCCAAATACTTGAGATGGTTGTTGTGACATCTCGTACTCGTACATGAGTCAGAAATTTGGAAACCAAATTTTTATTAGTGGGGGAGAATGTAAAATACCAAAATAAAATCAATAATAAAATAAAATATCCCTTGTTAATGGAGAAATTGTTTTATATAATTTCTCAGGAATTCGTAGAAATTTTTTCGGATTCAAAAGGAGTCAATACAAGGAAGATTTAAGCTTAAATAGATGATTGGGTCAATTTGGGCTAGCTTGAACTTAACCTAGGTTTTTAGAAGGCTTATAAAAAGGTTTGGATTCATTTTATGTTGACCCGACCCGACCCATTTTCTTCCTCTTCTTTTCCCAGCCGCAATCTCTTCCTCAAATCGTGATTTTCCTTTCTCCACCGCCGCGATGCCTTTTTTTTCCGATCGCCTGCCTTGCCGCTGCTCGATGCCCAGCTTGCCGTCGCCTCTCCCTCCCAATCTCGGCAGCAGCAACCTCCTTCAACCATCGGATGTGCTTCAGCGCATGGGACGATCACTACGACCACCGAGCCAGCTCCTTCGGTCGCCTTGATCGACCGGTAAGCGATTTTCGCTACCATCTCCATCGTGACCAATCGGCACAGTTCTTATGCTGATTGTTATTGATGTCGTTCTTCTCCCTTGAGATCTGGTTATCTTCGCCAGAGCATCTTGCTGATAGGTCAATTTGCTTTATCGCCGGGTGGTTAGATCCCTATTGTGGTCAGTCTTGGTTGTCTTCTTCTTCCGGCATCACCGCAGCTTAGATTGGATGTGGGGACTCATATCAGCGTTCTCATTTCTACAGGCGAGCATCGTCGGTGTTGATACTCTTCCTTAGCAGAGTTCATCATTTTAGTTCGATTGTTTAGTAATGTTCATCTTGGATCGGAATAGTGGACTACAGCTGAACGGATTTCCTATAGCAAGATCCAGGAATTTTACAACTGTAATTGAGGCTGGGCATGGTAAGAAGGATTTGGATGCTTATCGTTGTACATTAGTTTGGTTTAGTTAATTGATCTAATGATGTGGATCAATAGATTTAAAATTCAACAGGGGATGTGATTTTTGGTTAAGATGTGGCTGATTGAAGTTGGGGGAGATTGAATCAACTAAAGGTACGTATAGATTTGGGGTTGGTTCCATTGGTAAGTAGAATTTGATTGCTCATAGTGGTGTATCAGTTTTATTTAGTAAACTAATTTTGTTGGCTCATAATTATGTAGTGATTATGTAGTTCTCTGTTCATTGTGTGGTGAGGTTTGATTGATTCAGATTAAATGGAGACTATATTTCCTTGAGCCATTTAAAAAGCTGGGTGAGATAAAATCAGCGTGAGGTAAGTCAGCGTGAGGTAAGTCCCGACCTAGATGTGACTTAATTGTACATTGATGGTATGGGTTTCTGATTATATCGGTGGTTAGTGGAGACTAGTGTTTTTTTTGTTGTATTGGTATTCTCCGGTTTTAGGACTTTGATGAAGGCAGAGTTCTCGAACGTAAAGACAACTGGTGTTCTCATATCAAGTGGGTAATATCTACCTTGGTCAGGTAGTTTGACTTAGTCCGGTGCATGAAATTTGACTTATTCTTATACTTTTTATCTTAAATTCACTCTTATTTTATCATGTGCTTGTACTTTGCCTTGACCTTTGAGATATTGTTGTTAGTTCATCGTTCCTTTATCACGGATATGAATTACAAACCTTGTTGTGTGTTAGCTGATAGATGCTCAGTTAAGTACATGTGATTAGGGTTACCATTGTGAACTCAGATTGGGTTACTGGGTCACATCACTAGGGTTAGGTGATGGATCAGATTATAGAGTCGATTGATGTACCGTACACATATTAGTTGTGCATCTATGGTGGATCTAGTCATCTGTGCATAGATAAGTGTGTAGTTGTCAGTATGTGGCAAGGGACTGGAGGTCCTTGCATGATGGTATATCCATTATGGATTGTGTGTCTGTGTATGGTTATATGGACGGTCGAAAATATCTCGTTACGGACTGGAGGTCTTAGCGTGGTTGACTGTCAGATGTGTATGACTCTTTGTGTGATAGAGAGAGAGTCTTGTGGATTAGTAGTCCTTGCATAGTTGACTTTTGGTTGAATAGGACTCCCCGTGGGATAGGGAGTGTTGCGAGGATACATGTGTGGAGCTATGCATCAATACATTGCATGCTTGTTGGCGATTAGGTCTCCCTTATGGTTGAGAGGGTCATTAGTCATCCTGCCTCCCCGGCCACTCGGGGTAGTGGTAGCAGGGTTGAGGGCAGAGCATTGGATGTGCCGCGCTTGGCCACTATTGACGGTGGTAGCTGGAGATGCGCACCTGGCTACTATGCAGAGTGGTGTTAGCACTCACCCACTATAGACGGTGGTTGTGTGACGTACAGTTGTCCTGTGTGCGGAGCTCGTCTACTCATGGATAGTGACGGAGCGGTCAGCAACAGGGACCCTCGTGGAGTAGTTAGCTCTTTACGCTTATATGCTACTCATTCATTCTACCCAACTCGGCCACTCGAGAGTAGTGGTAGCTAGAGTCGGGATAGTCATCATGTCGTGCCACCCAGGCCATACTGGGGTCGTGGTTGGATGGGTCCGCAGACATGGCCATACATATGCATTGCTAATATATATGTATGCATGTATTCGATATATGTTTTACATATGCCTGTGAGATGTTGCATTTGTTTGCTGTATATGTTTGTACATCATGATACATGTCATTTGCATATTATATACTGCTGTATGTTGAGCATGATATATGTGTTGCTCCAGACTGTTGTATGCATTTGACTAGCATCATATCATAGTGTAGAATGGACCGGGGTGTTATTACATGTGATTATATACTGTTCATATGTCTGAGTGTTAGTCAGATATGGGATTGACTTTGTACGTTATATGGGTTATGTTATTGTATACCTATTCAGGATGATATAGCTTATAGTGTTGCATACCGTCAGGTACGTGAGTACATTACTTCATGTTCAATTGATCAGTTTAGTATATGCATTGAGTATGACTATACTGTGGTTACTTGTTATTACATTTAGGACTGTATGTCTATTGGACTCATTCTGTATACCTGTAGATTTTTACATGTATACTTCTAGATCTCTATATCCCTATATGTTGTTCATGCACTTTTTACATATTTCCCCTGAGTTTATACTCACCACCCCGGACCCTTGGTTTCCTATCGCCCAGGTAACAGGTAGAAGATTCCTTGGATATTCGGAGCTCCGTCAGCTAATCTCATCTCACACCGAATGGTTGGATACTATTTCCATATTGTTGTATTCTTGTGGATTGATGTTTTGGGATTTTACCCTGTATCGTTTCTGTATTTATGGTATACGGATGTGTTGTCTGTATTTGGCCTTTGATGTGGTTTTTATTTTGATTCATGTTGTGTCAAAGTCACTCTGGAGTGCATAGTTGAGTTGTTTGTATCTTTATTATTTGTCAGTATCTTCCGCTGTCTTTTATGGATTATGTCCATATATTTGTTATGTGATTGTGGTCGAAAGGCTTTATGTATATCAGGGAAATGTATCACGTACAGGGGAGATGTTGTTCGATTATTTTCGGCTAGGCATACTCTCGGGGCGTGACTATTTTATTGGTATCAGAGCCCTAGGTTGCGAAGTCCACTTTCGGATTTTATTTCGTACGAACATCGAGTTTTGTTTTACTCGGTTTTGGTTTTGTGAGTTCTAAGATCTGGCAGTTGCGGACATCACCGAGCTACAAGGTTCAAGATATGTTAGTTATTATCACATATCCTTCTGTTGGCTATGCATTTAGTTGCTTATAACAGGGATGACTTGTAAGGTGTTAGTTATTATTCATAACTGTGGTTTGAGTTGACTACGGGAACGACTTGTTGAGTCTATGAGTCTTGTACCTGCTTTCGAAAAGGTGAATTTGTTGGGTTTTTCGAGCCGCAAAAACCGCTTTTTGCATTGCGGAAACCTCGGAAGCCCCAGCCACAGATCCGTGCGAAGTATAAAATATAAAACTAACATGTATGTGTTTAATACCTTTAGATCTACCCTAGATCTACATGATAAGAAGTTACCCATGATGCGACACCCTTCGCAAATCCCGCTCGTCCAAAAGCTTCGCTGGAACTCAAGAGTATCAAGTGCACACTCCTCTTTTGGTATCCACACAAGAAATAGGTGGAGAAAAGCAATCTTGAGTGTGTTGCCCCTATCCCCGAAAGGGGCCTTGTCCCGCGATCGCGCCCGGACACTGCTTAGCGGGATCGTTACGGAGAGGTGACTCATAAAATAAAAAAAAATAGGAAAAATTATAGAAATTTTCTGTAAAATACATAATTTAGAATTATGTATAATTCTGTGATGGTCATGGCCCAAGAACTCCAATATGATTGGATGATGATGTGTTGTAATTCATAATACGGCCTGCGTGTCGTGCCGTTTTTGTGGTTGTGCGTGTTGTATAGGGTATGTGACCTGCGCGTCATACCTCTTCTTTTAAAATTCTAGATGTAAATAGTTTTAGACTCGAATGTAACTCGAGTTTCATGTTTGTAATGTACAAAAATGGAGCGGTGGAATGTCCACTTCTAGACGGAGTTACGAGGAGGGTGCCGACGACACATGGCAGTCAAAAGAGGCGCTTAGAGAAGTCGCTAACCCTAGGTTGACTGTCCGATCTTCTCATTGGCTTGAGAAGATCGTAGTAGGGTCATGACCTAATCACAATAAATATATATATATATATATTTGTTATGCTTGTATGTATGTGATGCATGCAAGTAGAATAATGCTTGTATGTATACGATGCATGCTAGGTTATTTTTCTTGTATGTATATGATGCATGCTAGAATGATGCTTGTGCATGCTAGTGTAGGATAATAAAGTCCTTAATGCGTATATGATACACATTACGATTAGATTAGATCTTAATCAAATCAACTCGAAAATGCCTACCAAGTCCTTGATACCCATCACTACCTCGATCATTTATAGTTGTTGAATCTACCAAAGCAGAGCAATGCATATTATCTTGGTAGGGTGCAGAGGGACAATCTTGGTCCTGCCTATCACAGCTTGGGTTAGAGTAAGCTCAATTAGATTGAGTAAAACTAGTTAACTCAATTGGATCGAGTAGAACTATAAGCATATTCCAACCGTTGAAAAGATAGGATAAGATCGCATTTACACTAAATCTTGGGCGATTTAGCCAAAGCTAACTCAAGGTCTTTTGTAAATGTGGGTCTTGATCCTATAAATAAGAGTTGCATAGAGATGTAATCGGTAATGTGTTACCCACCGATCATACTAAGTCTTGGGTGATTTAGCCAAAACTAACTCAAGGCTTAGTATGATGTGGATCTTGTCCCGCAGGAATTATAGCTAGTTTGTATGAATCTAGTAATGTGGTTTGACCACATCCATAACTCAATTCTACAAAATTCCTATAATTCAGTGGGAGTATCATTTGATTAAAGGCCTAATTAAATGATAAAAGGAATATGATATTAATATTCTACATTGTGTATGTTGTAGATAACTATGTCAACAAACACGAACACTCTCTCTCTGCATTCTGTCCTTGAGAAGGACAAGCTCAATGGAGCAAATTTTCTGGACTGGTACAGGAACCTGAGAATCGTTCTTACCCAAGAAAGGAAACTATACGTCCTGGAGCAGTCCATTACAGAGGCACCTCCTGCCACTGCCTCGCAAGCTGACAAAGATGCTTACAAGAAGCATCAAGATGATGCATTAGATGTGTCATGTCTAATGCTCGCGACCATGAACTCTGAGCTTCAAAAGCAACACGAGTTCATGAATGCTTATGATATGGTTGAACATCTTCGTCAACTATATCAAGGACAAGCAAGGAACGAGAGATATGAAGCCTCTAAGGCATTGTTTGGGTCCAAAATGCAAGATGGGACTCCCGTAGGTCCATATGTACTCAAGATGATTGGGTACGTAGAAAACCTACAGAGATTGGAATTCCCACTTGGCCAAGAGTTGGCCACTGACTTGATCTTGCAGTCTTTGCCACAAAGCTACAACCAATTTGTCATGAATTACAACATGAATGAAATTGATAAGTCACTGCCTGAGATGCTCAGCACGTTGAGAATTGCTGAGCTCAACCTTAAGAAAGGAAAATCTGACTCCATTTTGATGGTGCAAAAGAAGAAAGGCAAAGGAAAGCCTAAAGGTAAGGGAAAGTCCCAAGCCAAGGGCAAAGGCAAAGAACTTAAACACAAAGGAGGGGTGGCCAAGGAAGGGGCTTGCTTCCACTGCAAGGAAGCTAGACACTGGAAGCGTAACTGCAAAGCATACCTGGAAGATCTTAAGAAGAAGAGAAGTGAGACTTCTACTTCAGGTATAAATGTTATAGAAGTCAATCTATCTATTTCTTCATCATGGGTATTAGATACCGGATGTGCATCTCACATTTGTACCAATGTGCAGGCGCTGAGAAATAGCAGGGCATTGACAAAGGGCGAGGTGGACCTACGAGTAGGCAATGGAGAAAAAGTTGCCGCTGTTGTTGTAGGAACTTATGATATATCTCTGCCCACTGGGCTTGTACTAGAATTAGATGAATGTTGTTATATGCCTCCTTTAACTAAGAACATAATTTCGATTTCTTGTTTGGACAAGAAAGTATTTACATTTATAATAAAGAACAAATGTTGTTCGGTTTATTTAAAAGATATGTTTTATTGTAGTGCAGCTCTAATGAACGGACTCTACTTTCTAGACGTAGAGAGCCCCATCTATAACATAAGTACCAAGAGGTTCAAGTCAAATGAGTTGAACCAAACTTATCTCTGGCATTGTCACTTAGGTCACATAAATGAGAGTCGCTTATCTCAGCTCCATAAGGATGGATTGCTAGACTCATTTGATTTTGAATCATATGAGACATGTGAATCTTGCCTTTTAGGCAAGATGACCAAGACTCCCTTTAGTGGACTCAGCGAAAGAGCAACAGATTTGTTAGGACTTATACATAGTGATGTATGTGACCCTTTCAATGTTGCTACTAGAGGTGGTTACAGGTACTTCATTACATTTACTGATGACTTCAGTAGAGATGGTTATGTGTATCTCATGACACATAAATCAGAATCCTTTGAAAAGTTCAAAGAATTCAAGAATGAAGTACAAAACCAGCTTGGCAAGAGTATTAAGATACTTCGATCAAATCGAGATGGTGAATACCTTAGCCATGAGTTTCATGACTATCTAGCTGAGTGTGGGATTCTATCCCAACTCACTCCTCCTGGAACACCACAGTGGAATGGTGTATCTGAAAGGAGGAATCATACCCTATTAGATATGGTACGATCTATGATGAGTCACACAGATCTTCCTATATCCTTTTGGGGATATGCTCTAGACACAGCAGCCTTCACCCTTAACCGTGTACCATCCAAGGCTGTGATAAAGACGCCATATACAATATGGACAGGGAGAAATCCCAAGATGTCTTTCATGAGGATTTGGGGTTGTGAGGCTTACGTTCGACGTCAAGTCTCAGATAAACTGGGACCCAAATCTGATAGGTGCTATTTTGTTGGATATCCCAAGGACACGAAGGGATATTACTTCTACATTCCCAGTCAGCACAAAGTGTTTGTGGCAAAGTCTGGGGTTTTTCTAGAAAGGGATTTTGTTTCTAGAAAAACTAGTGGGAGTACATTCGATCTTGAAGAAATTCAAGATAAGGACCATAGCACTGAGGCCTTGATGGAGGTTGAATAGGAACCACAAAGTGTTGTGGGTGATGAGGTTGTTGCACAAAGAGTTGTGGAACAACCACTTGTTCAGGTAGACCTACCTCTTCGCAGGTCTGATAAGGTACATCTGTTGGTGCAATCGGCCCAGGTCACGATTGACCATACTCGAGTTTGACTCGAGTAATGTTTTGATGTTTGACATAGGATGTTTGACAAAGTGGTTTGACATTGATGTTGGACATTGATGTCGGTTAATATGTTGGGGAGATTGTTGGAGCAATCGACCCAGGTTATAATTGACTAGACTCGAGTTTGACTCGAGGGAGACTTTGATGGTTGACTAGGGTTGACCATGTGATTAAGGGAAAGTCCAAGTCATGGGTACTTGGCATGGAAAGTCCAAGTCATGGATACTTGGCATGGAAAGTCCAAGTCATGAGTACTTGGCATGGAAAGTCCAAGTGGGACACTTGGCATTTGGGAAAGTCCAAGTCATGGGTACTTGGCATGGAAAGTCCAAGTAGGACACTTGGCATTTGGGAAAGTCCAAGTCTTGAGTACTTGGCACAAGGAAAAGTCCAAGCATGGATCTTGGCATGGAAAGTCCAACATGGGTTGGCAAGGGAAAGTCCAAGCTTGAGTCTTGGCATTTGAGAAGTCCAAGGGGATGGATCTTGGCGGCGTAAAGTCCAAGCGGAGTCTTGGCGGCATAAGTCCAATGTGCCTTGGTGGTGTAGACACTGTTAGCATGACATAGCCGAGGGAAGCACCTGGAGGCTAGCGCGATGGATGAACAAGTCATGGATGACTTGGAGGGATCCGAGAGGCGTGAGGCTGATGGAGGTGGCTAGAAGGCTTAGGTCTAGGCTAAGGGTGGTCTAGCAAGTATGGGGGCACCATATTTGGGTTAAAACCTCATTTTTGAGGTTGGCAGTCAACTGGAATTATGGCTGGTTCAACTGTCGTGAGTCAACTTGAGTTTGACTGCCAATTTAGAGCCGGAATGCTCGGCGATCGCTTCATCGAGTAGGAAGCGATCGGGGTCGACAATGATCCGCTACCCAATGTCGAGCAGAATGCTCCGTAGAGCCGACCGCACGGCTATGCGGTCGGGCAATGATCGCCAATGTTGATGATCGCCAAGAGATCCGTTGGAGTTTTTCCAGCGTGGATCGAGTCGTTGTCTCACGACAACAGTGGCATCAGTCAACTGGTGACTTATGTCAGTCGACTGATAGGCGGAAATCCATCCCGATGCAGGTTAAAAGCAGCTATTCGTGGAGGATTGAAGCAAGGGTTTTTCTTGGGCGATTTGAAGGGGAATTGTTGGTGCTCTTCCAGTCCTTCAAGGCTAGTCCAAGGCAACGAAAGTGCTCTTGTAAAGTAGTTTTCTTTACTTGCATTATATTTCATTATTGTAATTGCTTGTATCTATTTCTTATTATTGTAAAAATAGTTTGTAAGAGGTTTCTCCACCTCCGACTTGTGTCGAGAAGGAGTATTTGTGGTTAGTGATTGCATTGGCATCGCTAGAGCTCTTTAGAGCTCGATCCGTAGAGAAGGAACCGGTTCGGTTCCAAACCACGTTATATCCTTGCATTTGTGTGTTTGTGTTTTCGTTATTGCTTTATTATCTTTGTTTCCACTGCGCTAACGAAAATTGTAGACAAGCACGCGAACATTTTCCATCTACGAACGGTCAAACGCTATTCACCCCCCTCTAGCGGCGTCAAATATTCAACAACGTCGTCAGCCTGAGAGATACTCATTTCTCTTGTCTGACCATGATGATGTTATGCTCATTGAGAATGAGCCTACCTCCTATCAGGAAGCTGTGATGAGCTCAGATTCTGAGAAATGGCTAGAGGCCATGAGATCTGAGATGAAATCCATGTACACCAACCAAGTATAGACTTTAGTTGATCCACCTGAAGGGGTCAAACCCATTGGGTGTAAGTGGGTCTTTAAGAGAAAGACTGACATGGATGGATTTACGCATACCTATAAGGGTCAATTGGTGGCTAAAGGTTTCAAGCAAATTCATGGTATTGACTATGATGAAACCTTTTCTCCAGTGGCGATGTTTAAGTCCATTCGGATCATGCTTGCTATTGCAGCATACCGCGATTATGAGATCTGGCAAATGGATGTCAAAACTGCATTTCTAAATGGAAACTTGCTCGAGGATGTGTACATGACACAACCTGAGGGTTTTGTAGATCCACAGTATACTGGGAAAGTATGCAAGCTGCAAAGGTTCATTTATGGGCTAAAGAAAGCTTCTCGGAGATGGAATCTTTGATTCGATGATGCGATCAAACACTTTGGTTTCATCAAGAATGAAGATGAACTCTATGTCTACAAGAGGGTTATCGGGAACACATTTGTCTTCCTTATATTGTATGTGGATGACATACTACTCATTGAGAATGACATCCCTTCGCTACAGTCTGTGAAGACTTGGCTGGGGACGTGCTTTTCAATGAAGGACTTAGGTGAAGCAGCCTGTATTCTAGGCATCAAGATCTATAGAGATAGATCTAAGAGATTGCTTGGCCTAAGTCAGAGTACATACATTGACACGGTATTACTACGGTTTGCCATGTAGAATTCCAAGAAGAGACTTCTGCCGATGTCACATGGTGTGAGTCTTTCGAAGACTCAAAGTCCCTCTTCTAGAGAGGAGAGAGACCGCATGGATAAGATCCCTTACGCATCTGCTATAGGATCTATCATGTACGTCATGTTGTGTACTCGTCCTGATGTCTCGTATGCTTTGAGCATGATGAGTAGATACCAGTTAGATCTAGGTAAGCGTCACTGGATAACAATCAAGAATATTCTTAAGTACTTGAGAAAGACTAAAGAATATTTCTTGATATTTGAAGGCGATGAGGAGCTAGCTACAAAGGGTTACAGCGATGCCAGCTTCCAAACTACCAGGATGATTATAGATCACAGTCAGGGTTCGTGTTTTGGAGAGTACCCACAGAGGCTAACATCGCAGATCCCTTGACCAAGGCTTTGGCATAGAAAAAGCATGATGGTCACACTAGGTTATTGGGTATTAGATACTACGGTGATTGGCACTAGTGCTAGTGTGAGATTGTTAGTGAAAGCCCTAGAGTCAATCATGTGATGATTGTTGTATGGACTTTATTGTATCATATTCCTATTTATAAAGGCATGGTTATTATATTTACTTGTATTGGTGTCAAATAACTAAGTATAATAACGTCCTTGAGTAGTAGGTTCTTATCTATATCAATCGATTGGTTGAATCGATAATGAGATGATATAGAGAACACTACTCTTAATCATTCCTAGTCAAGTATTAACATTCAGGGACAATGTTAATGCGTAGAGACTAGCATGTAGGTCAACACGATGACTTGATCTCACAAGTCATGGATATGAGATATCAAGTTGACACATAGGTATGCATTGGAGAATGTATACTGAATGACCCGCCATGAGAAAGTATCATGGATCATTATATGAGTGTCATATACTTTCTCATGTGGCTATTAGTATGACTATTAGTCTTTAAACCTAAAGTCTCCATGGTTCCCTACATAAGGAGTTGCATACTTTGGCTTCGTCAAACGTCACCCGTAAATGGGTGGACTATAAAGGCGATTACTGGGTATGTAACAAATTATGCGGAGAGATGTGAGTGATGTAGACGGGATCTATCCCTCCTATATGACGAGAGTGACATCGTTATTCTTGATAGAGTGAGACCACGAAGTGCATGGCCATGCCCAAATGAGTCAATATGAGATATTGAGCTCATTTGATTAGAGTGAGTCTACTTGGAGTTCAAGATATAGATTGTACCAAGGATGACATGGTCTATGCCTCAATTGGTCAATCTAGATGTCAAGGATAGAGGGACATTGTCACATATTGTGAGAGTCACAATTAGTAGTCACAAAGGTGATGTTGGAGCTCAACATTCTTGTAACTTGGGTAGCAATGATGTGTTGCTAGATACCGCTCATTGCTTATGTTCCTAAATCAGTTTAGGAGCATTTTCAACGTTACAAGAACCTATAGGGTCACACACAAAGGGCAATTAGATGGAGATTAGGTTCATATGATGAACCATGAGGATTAGGTTCATGGGATTAACCAAATTGAATTAAGAGTAATCCAAATTAGACTAATTGAGTTAGACTCAATTTGATTCAAGTGTTGGGTGAGTCTAATTTAGATTTGATTCATTGAGTCAATTTAAATTAATGAATAGATATTCATTAAATCAAATTGACTTGAATCAAGTGGTTAGATTTGATCAACCATGGGAAGATGAATGGTCAATTTTGACTTGACCAATTGCCATGTCATGGTGACTTGGCATGGGGGCCAGCCAATGATGATGTTCCACATCATCATGGACTTATCATGTGGTTCCACCTCATGAGGAAGACCAAGAGTCATTGGCTCTTGGAGTTACATGCATGTATGTAACCCCCCATCCAAGAGTGGCTGGCCACTTTAGAGTTATTCATGGGATGAATTCATTTGTGGTAACTCCATCTTCTTCTTCCTTGGATCATCTTCCTCTCAAGCTCTCCTCCAATCCTCTACTTTGGTTGAAACTTCCAAGGGGTGCTAGCACACTCTAGGTTATATTTCTCCACCATTTGTCCATGTGGATACCAATAGAGGAGTGTTCACTTGACACTCTTGAGTTCCGACAAAGCATTTAGACGAGCGGGATAAGCGAAGGGCGTCGCTACAAGGGTAATGCTCTCACCTTCTAGATCTAAGGTAGATCTAGGTTTACTTAAGCACATACATGTTTTAGTTTTATATATCTTTGCACGGATCCGTGGCCGGGCATTCCGAGGTTTCCGCAACGCAAAAAGCGGTTTTTGCAGCTCGGAAAGTCTAACACTTAACTCGTGTTATACAGAGAAAGTGGAGTTAGTTGTATACTATTATCGGGATCAAGGCGGTATTTGGTGAAAAATGTAGGAAATAACACATCACTTGGTTATGGTTTAGTGATGTTGTGAGAGAGTATTTTCCCACATCATCTTCTTTGACTCATTGTTAAGGAATTCTTGAGCTTCAGGTTGGGTGATCGTTTGGTAACGAAGGTACCATGTAAAGTCGTTAGACTTGTGAAGGTTACGACCATTTAATAGCTCAAGAATGCGATTGGCTTGGTTTTGGCCACCCACGATTTATTAGCTGCCATCTTGATCAGGATGTTTGGATCTCCTACCAGATCCTACCGGAAGGCATTAGACCGAGTCATGTGTATAGAAATGACTCCGTAGAAAGTGTTTTAAGAGTTGGAGATTTGATACGCAAATATTGAAAGTCGAATTATTAGAATCAGACGTCTCCGAATGTTGGACAAAAGGTGCAAGATTGGAGTCATGGGCCACTAGCAACTGTTGGAGAGTTTTCTGATTATAGAAGACCAACCGTTGATCGTCTGAATTGTCTCATGATATCAGCGAACTGAGAAGAAAGACTCCAAAGGGATTGTGGGAGTGCATTGTGAATCACGATGACACAAAGCCGGATTATCCGTTGGATCATTTCACCTGTTGCTATGGTGAACAACCAGTACATATGAGGAGGTGTATTTTGAAGACTCAGTTGAAGACTATCGATGAAGTTTTTGAGAGGACGGTCCATAACCTTGGAAGCCGAGATCATCATAGAAGATTGGGTTATCACACCAGCAGCGATCTACTACCTCAGACATAGTGGAGTTCCTAGATGTTTCCCGCCAGGGGAAGTGAGTTACTCAGCAGTATCAGCAGAAGACATCTCAGAAGACTCAGACGTTCAGACAACACCTGTTATCTCTCTAGATGCAGCTATACTATTTTGTTGAGTTGGAGCGTGCTACGATGTTGATAGCTATTCAGTACTTCACAATCGGTGGTGTACTCATTACCAGTACAACAGTGTTTACCATCTCCATTGCAGACATTTTGGGTATTGTATTTCAGTTCAGCAGTTGACTTCAGTTCCTCCATGGTAGACTTTTGTAGCTACTTGAGTTCAGCCGTCAAGAAAAGATGTTGGGTGAGTTTACATGATTACTCGAGAAGAGGTATAGAAGACCGAAGAATTTATCATGTGGGGTATTACTTTAGGTTATCCTATTTGCAGATATATCGAGAGATACTGGTAGTTACAAGTAGCTAGGTCTAGAACATTCTTACATAGGATTAGAAGGGTTTTTATACATCGGCTTGTGGGTTGGTGATTTTTCTCTACCGTCAGGTGAGATGTTGATCAACAACCAAGAAGTCAAGGGATACCCTTAGCCTTTGCTAGACATACCTCTACTATAGACATATCCTTATGGATAGTTAAATTGTTGGAATGTTGGTATAACATGTCTCTCGGATGTGCGTAAAATCCGAGAGTATTCGGATGTAGTTTCGGATGAACTCCCAGACTTGCCACTACATGGGCAAGTGGAGTAGGCAATTGGACTGATTTCGGGATAGTTCCGATATTGAAGACCTCATACTGGGAGATGATTTTATTGGTATCAGTGTTGCTAAACACTATGGAAATGATATCTTTCGTTGTGGATAGATGACCTGTTTAGATCAGCTAAAGGACACCTGTGTATACTCTAGGGTTGATCTATAATTAGAGTGTTGATATTGTAGTGACTTGGTGTCATACAATTATCATTGTTAGTGTGATGATTGATATATCATCAGCATAGAGTAAAAAGAATGCAGGTGTGTAGAAGACGACATTTCATACTTGGTATGAATTTTAGAAGATGTTGATAATGTTGTTAGACTTGTCGACAACTTAGTCGTCCATGGACTTGAGGAATCGAATATTCTGGAAGCGATTGGACCAGTAGATGGTTGTCATTTTAGATGAGATGGTGTTGGTATATTTACGATCTTAAGAGAAATTATGGTTTCCCTGGATTGATCTGGATGATACCGTAGAGATTGATAGGATGTTACTAGCATTATCATATCACTGATTTGTTGGACCAAGAGGTTGTTGGTGCAACAATGCTCCAAGCATTTATATGTTTTGATGTTTGGATAATCATCTAAGTTAGGCAATATCTTGTGATCTAATTGCGAATATGTTTTAAGTGACAGGGAAATCCAAGGATGAAGACTTGGTAAAAGAGAAGTCCAAGTATGATCTTGGCAAGGGAAGTCCAAGGGATGGACTTGGCAGCATAAGACCAAGTTTGTAGTCTTGGCAGCGTAAAGTCCAAGTGAACCTTGGCAAAGGAAGTCCAAGTATGATCTTGGCAAAGGAAGTCTAAGGGATGGACTTGGCAGTGTTAGACCAAGCTTGTAGTCTTGGCAGCATAAAGTCCAAGTGAACCTTGGCAAAGGAAGTCCAAGTATGATCTTGGCAAAGAAAGTCCAAGGGATGGACTTGGCAGCGTAAGACCAAGCCTGCAGTCTTGGCAGCATAAAGTCCAAGTGAAGCAAAGGAAGTCCAAAGTAAGGTCTTGGCAGCATAAGTCCAAGCTTGTAGTCTTGGCGGTGTAAAGTCCAAGCATTTGGCAACCCAAGACATGACGAAACCGAAGGAAGCTCTTAGAAGCAAAGCGCAAAGGATGAATAAGTCACGGACTCGGAGGGATCCTGAAGGCGCAAGGCTTAATGAGGAGCTAGAAGGTTGAGTCTAGGTCTAGGGTGGTAAATCAAGTGTGAATTACTCATACTTGATGAGTATCGATCGGCCCGATACGATGTATCGGCCGACGATCGTCGGTGTTCGACCGAGTCGGTAAAACCTAGCCATCACCGACTTCTTGGTCGTCGGCGATCGGTGATGTTGCGATCGATCGCCAAGGGCAGATCGACTTATCAAGGAGAAAATCGCCACAGAATGCAGTCCCACTCGACTGCTGCCTTGATCACTCGACTAATCACTCCATCGGATCGATGGAGGATCGGCCGATCGATCACCCGCCATTGAAATTGCGGCTACGAATCTCCGCGGAGATCTCAGTTCAGAAGCCATTGGCTTCGGCGGCAGTCGACTGATGGTAAGAATCAGTCGACTGATCGAGGCCCAACGGGAAAAACAACCCCTCTTCTATAAAAAGGGGCCTTGGGGAGCTTGGTGAAGCTAGTGCTCTCATTCCTAACTACACCCTTGTGCTCACCAAGCTTTCCCAAGTGTTTTAGCAATTCAAAACCTCCTCTTCTCTAGTTCTTAATCATCCATCATTGTAAAGAAGAGGAGAGCATTGTAAGAAAGGTTTCTCCACCTTGGTTCATCCAAAGGAGAATATAGTGAAGCTTGGATAGGACTAATCCACCTTACGGATTGCCGTGGAGTAGGAGCATCATCTCCGAACCACGTACATCGGGTGTTAGCGTTTGGTTTCTTATTTCTTATTCATATTCGTTTTCGTATTTGTATTCCTTCCACTAACTTACTTGTAGAAACAAAGAAAGGCTAATCACCCCCCCCCTCTAGCCATTACAAGGGTCCTAACAAGTGGTATCAGAGCCCGGATAGCTTGGAAGATCTCACCATCAACCAAGGCATAATGGCTCTTCAAGAGGGATATAGCACCGCCAAGCCACCGCTCTTCGATGGGAGTCACTTTGCATATTGGAAAGGTAGGATGAAGTATTATCTTATGAGCAATATTGAAATTTGGCATAGTATTGTAGATGGCTTCGAGGAACCGGTGGATGAACATGGAAACCCTATTCCAAGCAAGGATTGGACAAGGGAGATGAACCGGAAGTTCGAGTCAAATGCAAAAGCCGTACTCACCATCCAATGCGGCATTACAATGGAGCAACTCAACAAGGTGGGGCCTTTCGAATCCGCCAAGGAGTTATGGGAAAAGCTCATTGAGCTAAACGAAGGTTCCAAGGAGTCAAAGAGGGCCAAGAAGGACCTACTAATTGGACAACTTCAAGCCTTCCAAATGAAGATGCATGAAACCGTAAGCCAAATGCATGGAAGGTTCAAGGAGATTGTGAACGGACTCCATATCATAGGTGAGCGAGTTGACAACCGGGACTTGGTAAGGTATATTCTTCAAGCATTTCCTAGAAATTCTTTATGGACTTCTATAGTTGATGTCATTAAGGTAACTAGGGATCTTTCTCAAATTAAAATTGATGAATTATTTTGTGAGTTTGAATTACATGAGCAAACTAACATGTCCTCTAAGGAAAAGGGTTTAGCTCTATTTGTTGAAAAGAAGGAAAAGAAGAAGAAGGAAAGGAAAGAAGCATCATCATCATCCGAATCGGAGCATGACTCAAGTAGTGATGAAGACTCATCTAGTGAGATGGCAAATTTTATCAAGAAGCTCTATAGGAAATCAAAGGAGTTCAAGAGTAGAGAAGCAAGGAAGGGATCTCATTCTTCAAAAGGTAAGTTTAGTGGTAATTCAAGTTTCAATAATAATGTGATTTGCCATGCTTGCAACAAGAAGGGGCACATAAAGCCAAATTGCCCAGAGCTAAAAAAGAAGGAGGAAAAAGAAAAAAAAAAAAGAAGGACAAGAAGGAGAAGAAGAAGAAGGAGGCCATGGTGGCTCAAACCACATGGGACACACCAAGTGTTGAAGACTCCTCCAATGATGAACTTTGCCACATCACACGCCATGTGGCACTCATGGCCCTAGGAGATGATTCCAGTACATCAAGCCAAGAAGACTCCTCAAGTGATGAATCGTCATCTAGTGACGATGAGGTAATGAACTCTCCCAAAGTCAAGCTTCTTTATAAATCAATTGCTTATCTTAAAGAGGCTCTAGATAAGTCAAAATCTAAGGTTAAGAGTATGAAGGTAGAACTAAAGGCCATTAGGAATGAAAAGCCTTCACATGTTGATTCTTGCATGCTTAAGGAAGAAAATGACAAACTTAAGGATGAGGTTAGTGAATTGAAAGAATGTTTAGAGAAATTCTCAAATGGCTCAAAATGTCTTGATATGATCCTTAGTCGACAAAGAGTTGTTTACAACAAGGCCGGTTTAGGATATAAGCCAAAAGAAAAAGAAGTTGCTTATATTTCATTGATTAATAGGAAAGCAACCATTAAGGGAAAGGTTAAAAAAGCATGGGTACCTAAGAAGTTTTTACTTAATGTTACCGGTCCAAATGTTTGGGTACCAAAAGCTTGTGTTTTTCATGTGACTTAGGTAGGAGAGCAAGGTATGTGGATTGTGGATAGCGGTTGCTCAACACATATGACCGGGAATGTGAGCAAGTTCTCCACAATTAAGTATGTGAAGAAGGGAGCGGTGTCCTTTGGGAATAGTGAAAAACTCAAGATATTAGGTAGAGGTACAATTGAGGTATCCCCCAAAATTGTTATTCACAAAGTCTTGCTAGTTGAGAATATGAAATTTAATTTATTAAGTGTTAGTCAACTTTGTGATGCAAACTATCATGTCTCCTTTGAATCCTCTAAATGCATGATTAGACACAAGGAATTAAATGATTGTATGTTAGTTGGATATAGGAAATCAAATATCTATTATGTTGATCTTTCATATGCTTCTAACATTTCTACTAAGTGTCTTGTTGCAAAAGAAGAAGAAAGTTGGCTATGGCATAGAAGATTGGGGCACATCAACATGAAAAACATAGCCAAGGTAGCCAAGATGGAGTTGGTCAAAGGGCTACCAAAGATCAAGTATGTCAAGAACAAAATGTGTGATGCATGCCAAGAAGAAAAACAAACAAAAGCATCACACAAAGGTAAAACCTTAACTAATACTTCCTTACCATTAGAACTATTGCATCTTGATTTATTTGATTGCCATAGTACTCCATCTTTAAATGGTAACAAATATTGTTTGGTTATAGTAGATGATTTTTCTAGGTATACTTGGGTTTATTTTATAAAACATAAGGATGATACCTTAGAAATAATCATAGGATTTAGTAAAAGGGTTGAAAATGAAAAGAGTCTCAAAATCAACCAGATCCGTAGTGATCATGGTGGTGAATTTGAGAACTCAAAATTTTCACAATTTTGTTTAGAGCAAGGGTACAAGCATAAGTTCTCTTGTCCTAGAACACCTCAACAAAATGGGGGGGTGGAAAGGAGAAATCGTGCCCTACAAGAGGCGGCTAGGACTATGCTTAATGCATATTCTCTACCTAGCTACTTGTGGGCGGAAGCGGTTAATACCGCTTGCTATATCTAAAATAGGGTTCAAATCCATAGGTTTTTAGGAAAAACACCATTTGAATTATGGAATGGGACTATTCCCACAATTCATTATTTCAAAGTCTTTGGATGTAAAGTTTATATTCTAAACACCAAGGATAACTTAGGAAAATTTGAATCCAAAGCGGATGAGGGAATCCTAGTTGGATACTCATCCACAAGTAGAGGGTATCGAGTCTACAATAAGAGAACCCAAAGGATTGAGGAGTCCTCCAATGTTCAATTTGATGAAACTACTAGTACCTACCCTAGAAAGTCCTCCATTGATAAGGATATTAATGACAATAATCAAGACATTACCCAAAAACTTCAAATTTGACCATTAGGGGTAATGATCAAGGGGGAGGAAGAGGAGATTCCGATGATGAAAGGAGGGTAGAAGATAACAATGATCAATTTGAAACCCCTTCTAGAACCCTAAGAATTCATCAAGATCATCCACTTGACCAAGTAGTAGGAGATCTATCTCAAGGAGTAAGAACTAGGTCATTTCATAGACCTCCTACTAGTCAAGTAGCTCTCATTTCACAAATTGAGCCCAAATCGATTAATGATGCATTACATGATCCGGATTGGATTTTGGCAATGCAAGATGAATTGACCCAATTTGAGAGGAGTCAGGTATGGGAGTTAGTACCTAGACCCAATGATAGCACCATAATTACTACAAGATGGGTCTTTAGGAATAAGCTAGATGACCAAGGAAATATCACTAGAAATAAGGCTAGGTTGGTTGCTAGGGGATTTAATCAAGTTGAGGGGCTTGACTATGATGAGACCTATGCCCCGGTTGCTAGGTTAGAATCAATTAGGATTCTCTTAGGATATGCTTCCTACATGGGATTTAAACTTTACCAAATGGATGTTAAATCGGCATTCTTAAATGGTTATATTAAGGAGGAAGTATATATAGAGCAACCACCCGGTTTTGAGAACATAGATTATCCAAACCACATTTATAAGCTTAGGAAAGCATTATATGGGTTAAAACAAGCTCCCCGGGCATGGTATGAAAGATTGTCATCTTTCTTAATTTCTAAGGATTTTAGAAGAGGCCAAGTAGATCAAACCTTGTTTATAAAGTCGACATTAAAAGATATCTTCATAGCCCAAGTATATGTTGATGACATTATTTTTGGGTCAACAAATGATGATCTTCTTCAAGACTTTATAAAAAATATGGAAAATGAATTTGAAATGAGTTTAGTTGGAGAGCTCAACTTTTTCCTAGGGTTACAAGTCAAACAAACCCATGAGGGTATTCATATTTATCAAACCAAATATGCAAATGAAATGATCAAGAAATTTGGTTTGGAAAATGCCAAAATTGTAACCACTCCTATGGCCACTAGCACTAGAATAGATAGTGATCATGAAGGAAAATCAATTGATCTTAAACTTTATAGGAGTATGATTGGTAGCCTACTATATCTAACCGCTAGTAGACCCGATATCTTATTTGCGGTAGGTATGTGTGCTAGATACCAATCTTGTGCCAAAGAATCACATTTAGTAGCCGTTAAGAGAATTTTAAGATATATTAAAGGCACCCTAAATGTAGGACTTTAGTATCCTAGGACTAGGTCGTTTGAATTGCTTGGCTATACCGATTCCGATTATGCCGGGTGTAAATTGGATAGGAAGAGTACTAGTGGTGGATGTCAATTTCTTGGGTCCTCCCTAGTTAGTTGGAGTAGTAGGAAGCAACATTGTGTTGCTTTATCAACCACTGAAGCCGAATATGTGGCTATCGGTGGTTGTGTAGCTCAATTACTTTGGATGAAACATACTCTTGTGGACTATGACCTACACTACTCTAACATTAAAGTTTATTGTGACAATGTGAGTACCATCAACTTGACCAAAAATCTGGTACATCACTCTAGGACCAAGCACATTGAAGTGAAACATCACTTCATAAGAGATCATGTGGCAAGAGGGGACATTGAACTTAATTATGTAGAATCTAAGTCTAACCTTGCCGATATCTTCACAAAAGCTCTTCCCGAAACTGAATTTTCATCATTAAGGAGAGAGCTTGGTATGTGCTTTGTAGAGTAAAAGTCTAGGTTTGCATGATCCCATGTTAAGCTTTATATCTTGATACATCTCACAAAAGCCTTAAGAAACCTTGATTTTTGTATTGAGACACTTAGAAATATGTGAGATGATAGGGAAGGTGTACTTGGCTCATCATGCTTGTTATGATGCATTACTATGAGCCAATGACACACCTAGAGACATAAATACCTTATGGACCAATCATTGGGAAGGCTTGTATTCAAGTAATGGATACATAGCTCTAACAACATGGTTGGAAATTCCAAATCATATATATTTTAAACTATATTCATCATATTTTGGAAAATAGTTTTCAAGTGGAACACAAAAATGATACAAAGTTTGCAAAATCTTTAGAACTTTTGGTAGGTTCCAAGTTTGTATCAATCTTGAAATCTGGAAAACATATATTTTTCAAACTATTTTTCCTTAATAAAGTATGATTCCAGAAATGTGTACACAAAATTTCGTGATTTTTGGAGGTTTCTAAAATTTCTAATGCATTTCTGAAGTTGGGCTGAAAAGGTCAAATTTGAAATTTCGATTAGTAGTGATCGTTCGAAACCATATTTTCGGATAAACAGCTCCATGTTTTGGTATTTAGTGTATCTTTGATGTCCTAAAACTATAGTATGATAATATTGCGTATACATAAAGTTTTAGGACTGATTAATGCAGTGTTTTAGGGGGAGTTTCATAAATTATATCTTTTTCATCCCCAAAACCATTGTTGGTGCAAAGTTAGGACTTAACTTTTGAATTTTTGATTATGCTTTGCTTCAAATATTATTTACACATCCTATCTTGGATTAAGGGGGAGCTTAATTTCAATCTTATACCTTAATCCAAGATCCAACACCTTTAATTCTTTCATTTTTGAATTCTTCTCTTTTTGATGTATGTCAAAGGGGGAGAAGGAATGTTTAAGTTAGATGATTATGTGTGTATCTTTAAAGACCTAACTTAAATGATTGTCAAACATCAAAAAGGGGGAGATTGTTGGTGCAACAATGCTCCAAGCATTTATATGTTTTGATGTTTGGATAATCATCTAAGTTAGGCAATATCTTGTGATCTAATTGCGAATATGTTTTAAGTAACAGGGAAATCCAAGGATGAAGACTTGGTAAAAGAGAAGTCCAAGTATGATCTTGGCAAGGGAAGTCCAAGGGATGGACTTGGCAGCATAAGACCAAGCTTGTAGTCTTGGCAGCGTAAAGTCCAAGTGAACCTTGGCAAAGGAAGTCCAAGTATGATCTTGGCAAAGGAAGTCCAAGGGATGGACTTGGCAGCGTAAGACCAAGCCTGTAGTCTTGGCAGCATAAAGTCCAAGTGAACCTTGGCAAAGGAAGTCCAAGTATGATCTTGGCAAAGGAAGTCCAAGGGATGGACTTGGCAGCGTAAGACCAAGCCTGCAGTCTTGGCAGCATAAAGTCCAAGTGAACCTTGGCAAAGGAAGTCCAAAGTAAGGTCTTGGAAGCATAAGTCCATGCTTGTAGTCTTGGCGGCGTAAAGTCCAAGCATTTGGCAACCCAAGACATGACGAAACCGAAGGAAGCTCTTGGAAGCAAAGCGCAAAGGATGAATAAGTCGCGGACTCGAAGGGATCCTGAAGGTGCAAGGCTTAATGAGGAGCTAGAAGGTTGAGTCTAGGTCTAGGGTGTAAAATCAAGTGTGAATTACTCATACTTGTATCGATCGATCGGCGTTCGAGTCGAGTAAAACCACGGCCATCGATCATTGCCTTGGTCGAGCGATCGGTGATGTTGCGATCGATCGCCAAGGGAGCGATCGGTGATCAAGGGAAAATCGCCCACACGCATCCCACTCATTCGCCTTGATCACTCGACTGATCACTCCATCAGTCGACTGATGGAGGGATTAGTCGACTGATCACCTGGCCATTGGAAATTGCGACTATGAATCTCCGCGGAGATCTCGGTTCAGAAGTCGTTGGCTTCGGCGGCAGTCGACTGATCAAGGCCCAACGGGAAAAACAGCCCCTCTTCTATAAAAAGGGGCCTTGGGGAGCTTGGTGAAGCTAATGCTCTCATTCCTAACTACACCCTCGTGCTCACCAAGCTTTCCCAAGTGTTTTAGCAATTCAAAACCTCCTCTTCTCTAGTTCTTAATCATCCATCATTGTAAAGAAGAGGAGAGCATTGTAAGAAAGGTTTCTCCACCTTGGTTCATCCAATGGAGAATATAGTGAAGCTTGGCTAGGACTAATCCACCTTACGGATTGCCGTGGAGTAGGAGCGTCATCTCCGAACCACGTACATCGGGTGTTAGCGTTTGGTTTCTTATTTCTTATTCGTATTAATTTTCGTATTTATATTGCTTCCGCTAACTTACTTGTAGAAACGAAGAAAGGCTAATCACCCCCCCCCCTCTAGCCATTACAAGGGTCCTAACAGAGGTGATGGAAATCACTTGGTTGGAAGTTTGTGAAACTAGGTTTCACGGGCTTAGACGATGATTGATTTCGTGGGTTGATGTTGGGTGTGCCAACAAATAAAGGTGGAATATTGTTGATCGGTAGGGTTATGTACTGTGATGAAGTGGGAGCCTATTTTGATGGACTGTGTTGGGAGATTATCTGGATTTCGGAAAGGACTGGATGTGATTTGGGTAATCGATGATCGATTAGCTAAGTCCACTCATTTCCTTCCGAGTCGTAAGATAGATTTCGTTGGATCACTTGACGGAATTATATTCATGGAGTATCCTTGAGTATCATTTCCAATAGTGATTCATGATTCACCTTACGATTCTGGCAAAGTCTCCAACCGGTTACAAGTATAGAGCTCCACTCTAGTACAGTTATGTATTTTTGATTGGTGAGTGACAAGAAGGTGTTATTCAAACTTTAAAAGGGTCTATTGAGAGTATCCATGAAAGATTTTAGAGGCTATCAGTACCCTACTTAGTCACTTAAGGTGTTTGACTTTTCTCCAAATACTTGAGATGGTTGTTGTGACATCTCGTGGGGGAGAATGTAAAATATCGGAAAAAAAATCAATAATAAAATAAAATACCCCTTGTTAATGGAGAAATTTTTTTATATAATTTCTCAGGAGTTCACAAAAATTTTTCCGGATTCAAAAGGAGTCAAGACGAGGAAGATTTAAGCTTAAATAGATGATTGGGTCAATTTGGGCTAGCTTGAACTAACCTAGGATTTTAGAAGGCTTATAAAGGGGTTTGGATTCATTTTATGTTGACCCGACCCGACCCGTTTTCTTCCTCTTCTTTTCCTAGCCGTAATCTCATCATCAAATAGCGATTTTCCTTTCTCCACCACCGCGATGCCTTTTTTTCCGATCGCCTACCTTGTCGCTGCTCGATGCCCAGCTTGCCGTCGCCTCTCCCTCCCGATCTCGACGGCAGCGAGCTCCTCTAGCCATCGGGTGTGCTTCAGCGCATGGGACGATCACTGCGACCACCGAGCCAGCTCCTCTGGTCACCTTGATCGACCGGTAAGTGATTTTCGCTACCATCTCTGTCGTGACCGATCGGCACAGTTCTTGTGTTGATTGTTACTGATGTCATTCTTCTCCCTCGAGCTCTAGTTATCGTTGCTAGAGTAGCTTGCTGATAGGGCGATTTTATTTATCGCCGGGTGGTTTGATCTCTATTTCGATAAGTTTTGGTTGTCTTCTTCTTCCGGCATCACCGTAGCTTAGATCGCATGTGGGGACTCAGATCGGCATTATCATTTCTGCATGCGAGCATCGCCGGTGTTGATACTCTTCCTTAGCAGAGTTCATCATTTTGGTTCGATTGTTTAGTTGTGTTCATCTTGGATTGGAATAGTGGACTGCAGCTGAACGGATTTCCTACAGCAAGATCCAGGAATTTTGCAACTGTAATTGAGGCTAGGCATGGTAAAAAGGATTTGGATGCTTACCATTGTACATTAGTTTGGTTTAGTTAATTGATCTGATGATGTGGATCAATGGATTTGAAATTCAACAGGGGATGCGGTTTTTGGTTAAGATGTGGCTCATTGAAGTTGGGGGAGATTGAATCAACTAAAGATACATATAGATTTGGGGTTGGTTCCATTGGTAAGTAGAATTTGATTGTTCATAGTGGTGTATCAGTTTTATTTAGTAAACTAATTTTGTTGGCTCATAATTATGTAGTGATTATGTAGTTCTCTATTCATTGTGTGGTGAGGTTTGATTGATTCAGATTAAATGGAAACCAGATTTCTTTGAGCCATTTAAAAAGCTAGGTGAGATAAAATCAGAGTGAGGTAAGTCCCGACCTAGATGTGACTTAATTGTACACTGATGGTATGGGTTTCTGATTATATCAGTGGTTAGTGGAGACTAGTGTTTTTTTTGTTATATTGGTATTCTCCGGTTTCAGGACTTTGATGGAGGCAGAGTTCTCGAACGTAAAGACAGCTAGTGTTCTCATGTCAGGTGGGTCATATCTACCCTGGTCAGGTAGTTCGACTTATTCCGGTGCATGAAATTGGACTTATGCTTATACTTTTGATCTTAAACCCACTCTTATTTTATCATGTGCTTGTACTTTGCCTTGACCTTTGAGATATTATTGTTAGTTCATCGTTCATTTATCACGGATATAAATTACAAACCCTGTTGTGTGTTAGCTGATAGATGTTCAGTTAAGTACATGTGATTAGGGTTACCATTGTGAACTCAGATTGGGTTACCGGATCACATCACTAGGGTTAGGTGATGGATCAGATTATAGAGTCGATTGTTGTATCGTACACATATTAGTTGTGAATCTATAGTGGATCTAGTCATCTGTGCATAGTTAAGTGTGTGGTTGTCAGTATGTGGCTAGGGACTGGAGGTCCTAGCATGATGGTATATATATTATGGATTGTGTGCCTGTGTATGGTTATATGGACGGTCAATAGTATCTCAGTACGGACTGGCGGTCTTAGCGTGGTTGACTGTCAGATGTGTATGACTCTTTGTGTGATAGGGAGAGAGTCTTGTGGATTAGTAGTCCTTGCATTGTTGACTTTTGGTTGACTAGGACTCCTCGTGGGATAGAGAGTGTTGCGAGGATACATGTGTGGAGCTATGCATCATTACATTGCATGCATGCTGGCGATTAGGTCTTCCTTGTGGTTGAGAGTGTCATCAGTCATCCTGCCTCCCCGACCACTCGGGGTAGTGGTAGCAGGATTGAGGGCAGAGCATTGGATGTGCCACGCTCGACCACTATAGACGGTGGTAGCTGGAGATGCACACCTGGCCACTGTGCAGAGTGGTGTTAGCACTCGCCCACTATAGACGGTGGTTGTGTGACGTACAGTTGTCCTGTGTGCGGAGCTCATCTACTCATGGGTAGTGATGGAGCATCCAACAGCAGGGACCCCCATGGAGTAGTTAGCTCTTTATGCTTATATGCTACTCATTCATACTACCCTACTCGGCCACTCGAGAGTAGTGGTAGCTAGAGTCGGGATAGTCATCATGTCGTGCCACCCAGGCCATACTGGGGTCGTGGTTGGATGGGTCCGCAGACATGGTCATGCATATGCATTGCTGATATATATATGTATGCATGTATTCGATATATGTTTTACATATGCCTGTGAGATGTTGCATTTGTTTGTTGCATATGTTTGTACATCATGATACATGTCATTTGCATATTATATACTGCTGTATGTTGAGCATCATATATGTGTTGGTCCAGACTATTGTATGCATTTTTCTAGCATCATGTCATAGTGTAGAATGGACCGGGGTGTTATTACATGTGATTATATATTGTTCATATGTCTGAGTGTTAGTCAGATATGGGATTGACTTTGTATGTTATATGGGTTATGTTATTGTATACCTGTTCAGAATGATATAGCTTATGGTGTTGCAGACCGTCAGGTACGTGAGTACATTACTTCATGTACAGTTGATCAGTTTAGTATATGCATTGAGTATGACTATACTTTGGTTACTTATTATTACATTTAGGATTGTATGTCTATTGGACTCATTCTGTATACTTGTAGATCTTCACATGTATACTTGTAGATCTCTATATCCCTATATGTTGTTCATGTACTTTTTACATATTATCCCAGAGTTTATACTCACCACCCCGGACCCTTGGTTTCCTATCGCCCAGGTAACAGGTAGAAGATTCCTTGGATGTTCGGAGCTCCGCCAGCTGATCCCATCTCACACTGAATGGTTGGATACTATTTTCATATTGTTGTATTCTTGTGAATTGATGTTTTGGGATTTTATCCTGTATCATTTCCATATTTATGGTATACGGATGTGTTGTATATATTTGGCCTTTGATGTGGTTTCTATTTTGATTCATGTTGTGTCAAAGTCACTCCGGAGTGCATAGTTGAGTTGTTTGTATCTTTATTATTTGTCAGTATCTTCTGCTGTCTTTTATGGATTATGTCCATATATTTGTTATGTGATTGTGGCCAAAAGGTTTTATGTATATCAGTGAATTGTATCACGTACAGGGGAGATGCTATCCTATTATTTTCGGCTCGGCATACTCTCGGGGTGTGACATTTTCTTTCGTATTGTCTTTGTATTTGCTTGTACTTTTGTATTGTCGTGTAATTGCTTGTACTAGATTTCTCCACCTCTGACTTGTGTCGAGAAGGAGTTGTTATTAGTGTCGTGCGCATAACACGAGCTCGTTGAGCTCACCCGTGAAGTAGGAACCCTAAGGTTCCGAATCACGTATATCGATTGTATCTTGTGTGTTGTATTGTATTCGTTGTGTATTTCTATTATTTTTGTTGTGCATATTGACAATCATTGTAGACAAGCATGCAAGAACGATCGACTTTCACCGTACGATGATTAAGGGCTATTCACCCCTCTCTAGCCGGCCATCGACGATCCAACAAAATTTAGTAAGGTGGAAGTGAACATTCCATTGTTGAGAGTCATCAAGCACATCCCAAAATACGCCAAGTTCCTGAAAGATCTGTGCATTCATAAGAGGAAGCTTAAGGGGAATGAGTTGGTCAGAATGGGGAAGAATGTATCAAGTCTGATTCAGCCAATACCTCAGAAGCGCAAGGATCCCGGAGTATTTACTATGTCATGTGTGATTGGAGACAACACTTTCGGAGATGCTATGCAAGACCTAGGAGCTTCCATTAATGTTATGCCAAAGTTTATTTTTCAGGCAGTTGGTATTGGTCCACTACAGTCCACCGGAGTTGTTATACAGTTGGCCAACCGCAGTTTCGTGCATCCAGCAAGAGTGATAGAAGATGTATTAGTTGTTGGTGCAGTGGGCACCTAAGTCGAACCTAAGTTTCGATTATAGCAAACGATATAAAGTTAAGCTTATATTGTTATCTCACGAGCTAAATCAAGTGTGCAGAAAAGTCTCAATGCTGGAGCTGAAGGCTAGCGACACCCGGAGGAAGCCGCGGTGGTCGGGCAACACTCGAGTTACTTCGGAGGGAGCCGAAGGAATTGAGTGGAAGGCCGGAAGCAAAAGCGACACATAAGTATCGAGGTAAGCTTGTGTGTGCGAGCGTAAGTGAGGTCGTATCCTCTTTACGGGGATGATCTTAGGCGACGATCCGACCCAAGACTTCCCATGGAAGGTCTATGTTGAGATCGGACGGCAAGTGGCCGTCGAATCCGCTTATATTTTGAGCTAACTCTTTATTGTAGTCAAAAATCCTGGCCATCAGTTCAACCGGCCAGTTCAACCGGTGGTCAAAAATCAGCCTCGAGGAGTCAAGCTTTATCACCATTTTTCAAGGAGTTTTGTGCCCATTTGTGATTGGTTGAAGACCCATTCGTTGAGGGGCTTAAAGGCTATAAAAGGAGGGACAAACCTAGGGTTTCATCCTTAATTCTAAGTACTCAAAAGCCTCCGTTACGCTGCAACTCTCCGACGACTCTACAACAACGAAGTGCTGCCAACAACCCTAGCTTAAAGTTTCTTTTGTTTAGTTGTTGGTATAATCTTAATTTGTTATTGCTTTCAATATTACAATTCTTTTTAATCGAGGTTTTTCATTGCATTTTACTTTAACAGAAGAGAGGATTTGTCTCTCTATCTTTTTGCTTCGAAGGCTTTTGTAATCGTAAAACTCCTACCTCCAACGAGGAGGAGTGTTTTAGTGAATTGCCCTCCGTACACGGTCTAGGACCGTTAGGGCCTTGGACTAGTAGCCGAAGGCTACGAACCAAGTAAAAAAACTATTTGTCTCATTTAGTTTTTATTTACATTTCCGCTGCATTTAATTGTCTATCGAATGATTTTAAAAAAAAGTTTTTATCGCTATTTACCCCCCCCCCTCTAGCGATCCGCTTCGATCCAACAATTGGTATCAGAGCCGGGGGTTGCTAAGTTTTGGTGAAACCACCAATCTAGCCATTTTTCACAGATTTATTTTTCTTTTATTTCTGTTTATTTCTGATTTATTTCGCTTTGTTAAATTTACTCCCGCACTACTAATCCAAGACGCGAGTCTTAGTACCTTGTTTTGTGTTTTTGTCGTTGCTAGTTTCTTCGTCTTCGTCCCTTTTTGTCTTTTGTTCTAATGGCCCATCTCGAGGGTTTTAGCACCGTCCGACCTCCGTTTTACAACGGAGATGACTTCCGTTATTGGAAGGGTCGGATGGAATGCTTTCTCAAAACCCAAATCGAGATGTGGATCATAATCCAAACGGGTTTCACACTTCTGACTAATGAAGTGGGTGACTCCTTGGATTATGATCAATGGACCATTGCGACAAAACGACAAGTCGAAGCCGACGCCAAGGCAACACAAATCCTCCAATGCGGCTTGTCCAAGGAGGAGTTAAATCGCGTCGGCCCCTTCATTAGCGTAAAGGACCTTTGGACAAAGCTGATCGAGTTACACGAAGGATCGGATCAAGCTAAGGTTTGCAAACGTGATTTGTTGTTCAATAAATTGTACACACTAAAAATGCAGGAACACAAGTCCGCGACGCAACTCCACGCCCGTGTCCAAGACATAGTCAACAACCTACACGCAATCGGGCAAAAGGTCGAAAACCGCGACCTTATAAGGTATGTTCTAAACTCTTTTCCGAGGACTACCTTGTGGGCATCCATGGTCGATGCCTACAAGGTCTCCAAGGACCTTTCTAAACTTAGATTAGATGAACTCTTTTCGGATTTTGAATTACATGAGCAGTCCAACTCGGAACCCGAGAGGGGTATAGCCTTGTTTGCAGGTTCAAAGAAGAAGAAAATCGCAAGCAAGCCACCACCAACTGAGGAGGAAGATGAGTCCGAAGAAGAAGTTGACCCGGAATTGACTGCCGAACTAATGAACCTAGCTCGAAGGATAGCCAAGGGACGAAAGTGAACCACAACTCGACCCAACCAAGGTAAGCCTAAAAGTTCTAATATTAGGTGTTATGAGCGTAACAGGTTTGGACATATAAAGTCTGAGTGCCCCAAGCTCAACCACCAAGCACCTAAGCACAAGAAGGCCCTCAACGCGACATGGGAAGAAGCGTCATCCGAAGAAGACGAAGACCACGTCTTCATGGCAAAATCAATTGAGTCGGACACGGAGACCGAGCCTGAACTTGAGTCAGAACCTGAGGATGACTCGGACTACGAAGCTACCTTCAAGTCAAGCCACGGATACGCATCCGGTTCAAAAGATACCCTTAAAGTAAGTCGAACTTTATTTAATACTTTACATAATACGGTTAGGTTTTTGTCTAGAAAGTTAGCTAAGTCCAAGTCCAAGGTCGAGACCCTTGTTGAGGAGGTTAAACTCCTCAAACACGAGGTCTCCCTAACCTCTTCGACTAGTCGAGTTCAAGAGAAGAACTCAACTCGAGTTGAAAAGCTCGAAGTTGAGAACTCTCTCTTGAAAAGTCAAGTCGAAGATCTTAGGAACACGTTGGAAAGGTTCACTTCGGGATCCAAAGGACTTGACCTCCTACTTGGATCTCAAAGGGCCGTGTACAACAAGGCCGGACTAGGGTTTAACTCAAACACGACTAATAGGTCGTATATGTCGATTGTAAGTCGACATAGGAAACATGTCCAAGCATGGGTCCCTAAGAACTTTTTGATTTCAACTCTAGGATCCAACCCGTACTGGGTTCCCAAGGACCAAATCCACTATGTGGATAGACCGAATCGATTCAACGGTCTAGGGGGAGCCAGTACAAAACATGTTTGTGCTTTAACTTAGAAATTGCATGCTTTAACTTAGAATGTTTGTGCTTTAACTTAGAAATTGCATGTTTTAACTTAGAATGTTTGTGCTTTAACTTAGAAATTGCATGCTTTAACTTAGAAAGTTTGTACCTTAAAACTTGTGAACTCACTTAGAACATGAACATAATCAACTTTGAAAAGATTGAGCCTCGGGGAGCCTCTTTTCAAAAACATAACCAACTAAAATTCTTCGAAAATATTGAGCCTTGGGGAGCCTCTTTTCAAAAATAACCAGTTAGACTAGGAAATAATCTTCGGTGAGTCAAGTCATCATTTTCTTGAACATTGCTTTGTCTAAGGAAGTGGTCGATGATCCGATAAAAGAAGGCCCCTGTGCCTCGCCATGACCTAGAAGCCATGATCTTGAAAAGGTAAACTTGACAAGCCTAGGGTCAAATCCAAATCTAACATAAAATTACTTGAACCTAAATTCACTTAATCAACTTAATTGGAAATCATCTCACAAAAAACACATAAATATAACCTGCTTAGCGTAAGTCAATTATGTGACAATAACTATAAGGTCATATTTCTAGAAAATGAATGCATAATTAATACCAACGAAACCATTAAAACAATTCTTAAAGGAACTAGAAATAACAACATTTATATGATCAACTTAACTAACTCCTCAACTAAGTGTCTTATGACACAGGAAGAGGAATCATGGTTGTGGCACCGACGACTCGGTCACTCGCACCCAAGACTCGTCCACAAGATGAGTCAGAGTGGCTTAGTCAGAGGCTTACCCAACCTCAACAATTTGGTTAATAAAATCTGTAATGCTTATCAACAAGGAAAACAACCTAGGACACAACACAAGTTAACTAACCAAGAACGAACCTCAAGTGTACTTGAGCTCCTACATATGGATCTATTCGATTCACATGGAGCCAAGTCACTCAATAAAAGTCAATATTGCTTAGTCATAATTGACGACTACTCCAGGTTTACCTGGGTTAGGTTCATCAAACATAAAAATGATACCCTAGATCAATTAATTAATCTATTTAAATTAATCGAGAATCAAAAAGACCTTAAGGTTAAAAGACTTAGAAGCGATCATGGTGGTGAATTCGAAAATCAAAGGTTCACCGACTTCTGTAACCTAAACGGATACCACCATGAATTCTCTTGTCCTAGGACCCCTCAGCAAAATGGCCTAGTGGAGCGGAAAAACCGAACTCTACAAGAAGCCGCTAGGACCATGTTGAACGAATACGACCTACCCGATAGGTTTTGGGCAGAAGCCGTGAGTACGGCATGCTATGTCCAAAATAGGATCCTTATGGTAAAAAGGCACCTTAAGACCTCATACGAGATTTATCACGATAAAATACCTAACATCAAGTACTTTAGGGTATTTGGGTGTAAGGTACATATCCTAAACACTAAGGATTACCTAGGGAAATTTACATCCAAAACCACAACCGGAATCTTTCTAGGATACTCGACTACAAGTAGAGCTTATAGAGTATATAACCACGACACCCTTAGAGTCGAGGAAACCATTAATGTAGTGTTCGATGAAGGACACAAACCTACAAAACCCCCGGCAACCCCAATTAGCGAGCCGATTCATACTAGACCTAACTCTGATCCGGAGATCAGGTCTAGTGTTAATCCTAACCTAAGTCAACCAAGTCACTCTATTGATCAAGTGATAGATGACTCCAACCAAACTAATGTTCAACCAAGTCACCCCATTGATCAAGCATTAGGTGACACAAACCCAACCCAATCTAGGATTCAGACTAACCACCCTATCGATCAAGTGATAGGAGATCCTAATCTAGGAGTTTGAACTAGAGCATCCTATAGGAACCTTAGTCAAATTTCCTTAATTTCAAAGATAGAACCCAAATCAATTGAACAAGCTCTTCTTGATCCCGATTGGATTATTGCAATGCAAGAAGAGCTAGCTCAATTTACTAGGAATGAAGTGTGGGAATTAGTACCACCACCTAAAGACAAAACGATAATTGGAACAAGGTGGGTGTTTTGAAATAAGCTTGATGATAAAGGTGAAGTAGTTAGAAACAAGGCTAGGTTAGTCGCCAAAGGGTTTAGTCAAGTCGAAGGCTTAGATTACGACGAAACCTATGCCCCAGTAGCTAGACTCGAATCCATTCGAATGTTGCTAGCTTATGTCGCACATCGAGGATTTAAGCTGTTTCAAATGGATATTAAGTCGGCATTCTTAAATGGATACATTAAAGATGAAGTTAATGTTAGCCAACCCCCCGGATTCGAAAATCTAGATAAACCCGACCATGTTCTAAAACTTAAGAAAGCTCTCTATGGACTTAAACAAGCTCCTCGAGCTTGGTACGAGAGACTTTCAATCCATCTTAAGTCAAAAGGGTTTAACCAAGGCTTAGTTGACCCAACTCTCTTCGTAAAAACCTTAGGTAAAGAAATATTCATAGCTCAAATTTACGTAGACGATATAATTTTTGGAACCTCTAACTCAGCCTTACTAAACGAGTTCGTTTCACTCATGGAAAGTGAGTTTGAAATGAACTTGGTAGGCGAGATAAGTTTCTTTTTAGGTCTGCAAATTAAACAAACTAAGGATGGTATATACCTATATCAACAAAAATACACTAAGGAGTTAATTAAAAGATTTGGAATGCAAGACGCTAAGATAATAAACACCCCAATGGCAATTAATGTTAACATAGGAGAAGACCTAGAAAGTAAGTCCATTGACTTAAAGTACTATAGGAGCACGATAGGAAGTCTCCTATACTTAACTGCGAGTCGACCCGACATCCTATTCGCAGTAAGTATGTGCGCCAGGTTTCAAACCTGTGCTAAGGAGTCTCACCTAACCCTAGTTAAGCGTATCCTTAGATATCTTAAGGGTACACTTAACGTTGGTATTTGGTACCCTAGATCTACGGAGTTCAAACTAATCGGCTACTCCGATTCGGATTATGCCGATAGTAAACTCGATAGAAAGAGCACGAGTGGTTGTTGTCAACTACTCGGCTCAAGTCTAGTGAGTTGGTGCAGTAGGAAGCAACATTGTGTTGCCTTATCTACCACCGAAGCTGAATACGTTGCGATGGGTGAGTGTGTAACTCAGCTTCTTTTGATGAAGCACACTCTCCGAGACTTTAGGTTGGACTTCACCAAAACTAAAATTTTTGTAGACAACATAAGTTCGATAAATCTAACTAAGAACCCTATATGCCATTCAAGGACAAAGCATATAGAGGTAAAACACCATTTCATTCGAGAACATGTAGCCAACGGCTCCATACAACTCGAATATGTTGACTCGAAGTCTAACCTAGCACTATATTTACTAAACCACTACCCGAAGCCGAATTTAGTCTCTTGAGACGAAGATTAGGCATGTGCGTAATAGAATAGGAACTTACAAATTATATTTTCTTACTACTATTTCTTACTTTTTTTTTCATGGAACTGGCATAGGACATACCTTAGATATCATGCACCTATAGATTTAAGGAGCCAATACATCTCATAACACATAGGACTAATGTGTTTGTGTACTTAGCCACGTAGATGGGCGTGAGATGTTAGGACCTTACTCCTGGTTCCAGATGTAGAGCTAGTGCATCGCTATGAACCACAGAGTATAATCATACATACTAACCGACTACGACCAGATCGGTTGATCCTTCATATCAATCAAGCCTAAATATGAGTAACATTTTATAGATGAACTTATTTTCAGTATATTATTTTTAAAAATAAAAATGTGGAACATGCTTGGACTTTAAATTTAACATTTATTTTGTTTTCCACACACCCCTTACTCTTTTCGATATACTGCAAAGGGGGAGAAAAGGAGAAAAGGACAAAAGTTAAGGGGTCAAAATTTTTTGATAACTTAACTCTTACTTCATAATTGAACCAAAAGTTAACTTTAAGTTTTGAAAACTTATTTAACTTTTAACAAAAGGCCAAGGTTAAGAAATCATTTGGTTTCTTAACTTAAAACTTATTTTAAACACTATAGCCAATATTAAGTAATTTCGGTTACTTAATTCTTTTTCTTAGTAGCACATATCAAGGGGGAGAGTTAAAACCCTTTCTCAAGTACTCACCCTCGGTCAAGGGGGAGGATTCCTCAAGGGGGAGCACTTGAAAAAGAATTTTTATATACTCCTACTCATTCATGCATAATCTCATACTTATTTTTGTCTTAACTTTGTATGTGGGTTTGCCATAAATCAAAAAGGGGGAGATTGTTGGTGCAGTGGGCACCTAAGTCGAACCTAAGTTTTGATTATAGCAAACGATATAAAGTTAAGCTTATATTGTTATCTCACGAGCTAAATCAAGTGTGCAGAAAAGTCTCAATGCTGGAGCTGAAGGCTAGCGACACCCGGAGGAAGCCGCGGTGGTCGGGCGACACTCGAGTTACTTCGGAGGGAGCCGAAGGAATTGAGTGGAAGGCCAGAAGCAAAAGTGACACGTAAGTATCGAGGTAAGCTCGTGTGTGCGAGCGTAAGTGAGGTCGTATCCTCTTTACAGGGATGATCTTAGGCGACGATCCGACCCAAGACTTCTCATGGAAGGTCTATGTTGAGATCGGACGGCAAGTGGCCGTCGAATCCGCTTATATTTTGAGCTAACTCTTTATTGTAGTCAAAAATCTTGGCCATCAGTTCAACCGGCCAGTTCAATCGGTGCCAGTTCAACCGGCCAGTTCAACCGGTGGTCAAAAATCAGCCTCGAGGAGTCAAGCTTTATCACCATTTTGTTGGGAGTATGAGGAATACAATCAAAGTCCCACATTGGTAAGACATGGAAAAGATCATGTGCTTATAAGAAAAAAGATATCTCCATTGGTATGAGGCCTTTTGGGTAAAGCCCAAAAATAAAACCATGAGGGCTTAGACCCAAAGTGGACAATATCATACCATTGTGGAGATATGTGGAGCTTATAAGCACTAACAATTGGTATCAGAGCCATGGTCCATGTCAAGCCATGAACCTCGAACGAAGGAAGTTGAGCTCCCACGTCCGGATCAAGAGAACCAGACATTAGGAAGGAAGTCTAGTTGGGTCGGGGGGACCGAACAACTGGCAGGAAGTCCTGGTGGGTTGAAGATCGGACATCAAGCAGAGAAAATCCTTCGAGGAGGGATAGGCTTGAGGGGGGGCCCAATGTGGTCCTTCGTTTGAGGGGGGGATTGTTGGGAGTATGAGGAATACAATCAAAGTCCCACATTGGTAAGACATGGAAAAGATCATGTGCTTATAAGAAAAAAGATATCTCCATTGGTATGAGGCCTTTTGGGTAAAGCCCAAAAATAAAACCATGAGGGCTTAGACCCAAAGTGGACAATATCATACCATTGTGGAGATATGTGGAGCTTATAAGCACTAACACATTTTTCAAGGAGTTTTGTGCCCATTTGTGATTGGTTGAAGACCCATTCATTGAGGGGCTTAAAGGCTATAAAAGGAGGGCCAAACCTAGGGTTTCATCCTTAATTCTAAGTGCTCAAAAGCCTCCATTACACTGCAACTCTCCGACGACTCTACAACAACGAAGTGCTGCCAACAACCCTAGCTTAAAGTTTCTTTTGTTTAGTTGTTGGTATAATCTTAATTTGTTATTGCTTTCAATATTGCAATTCTTTTTAATCGAGGTTTTTCGTTGCATTTTACTTTAATAGAAGAGAGGGTTTGTCTCTCTATCTTTTTGCTTCGAAGGCTTTTGTAATCGTAAAACTCCTACCTCCAACGAGGAGGAGTGTTTTAGTGAATTGCCCTCTGTACACGGTCTAGGACCGTTAGGGCCTTGGAGTAGTAGCCGAAGGCTACGAACCAAGTAAAAAAACTATTTGTCTCATTTAGTTTTTATTTACATTTCCGCTACATTTAATTGTCTATCGAACGATTTAAAAGAAAAGTTTTTATCGCTATTCACCCCCCCCTCCTCTAGCGATCCGCTTCGATCCAACATTAGTCATGGTAAAAGAGTTAATTTTTCCAGCGGATTTCTATATTTTGGATACAGGCCAACCTCCACTGATTCTTGGACGATCATTCCTGAAGACAGCAAGGACAAAAATTGATGTACGTGCAAGAACGCTTACAATGGAGTTTAGCGACACAGTTGTTCAGTTCAGCATTCCATATGCAATGAGATATCCCGCTGAGGATCATTCACTCTTGATCATAGATGTTCTGGATGAGTTAGATTGTGAGGAGGCTGAGCATATTGACACAGATTGGGTGAGCATGTTTGACAGTTCAGATATTTCATTGGGAGACATTGGTTGTGCTGCAGGTGATGCAGAGGATGATGTTGGTGGCTTAGATTTACTCTGTGAGACTATTTTTGCTAAGGAAATAGAGATATCTACAGTGGAAGAAGGATCAGAAAGATTGCTTTCGATGACTGTTTAACCACCTAGAATGGAATTGAAGTCATTGCCTGAGCACCTTAAGTATGCATACTTAGGTGAAGACGAGCAGAGACCTATCATTATTGCTCGAGATCTTGAGCCAGAGCAGGAGCGGTGTCTGCTAGATCTTCTCAGACAACATCAGAAAGCTATTGGGTGGATGATTGATGATATACTAGTATTATCCCTACCTTGTGCATGCACCAGATTTTCTTAGAGGACGTCATGAGGCCAGTGAGGCAACCATAGCGTAGACTAAACCCACTTATATCAGAGGTTATCAAGACATAGATAACCAAGCTTCTTCCGGCTGGTATCATATACCCCATCTCCGACAATCAGTGGGTCAGTCTCGTGCATATGGTGTCAAAGAAGTCTGGTATCACCATGGTAGCGAATCGACATGATGAGATGATCCCTACACGACCGCAGAATGCATGGAGAGTCTGTATTGATTATCGCAAGATGAACCAGGCCACCAAGAAAGATCACTAACCCCTACTATTTATTGATCAGATGTTGGAGAAGCTGGCAGGGAAATCCTATTATTGTTTCTTAGATGTCTACACAGGCTATTTTCATATTCCCATAGCACCAGAGGATCAAGAGAAGTCTACCTTCACATCCCCATTTGGAACTTTTGCATACCGACGTATGCCATTTGGGCTCTGCAACGCTCCAGGTACCTTCCAGCGGTGTATGGTAAGCATCTTTTCTGATCTATTAGAGCATTGCATGGAAGTATTCATGGATGATTTTACTGTATATGGCACCTCATTTGATACCTATTTGGATAGTTTGCCACGAGTCTTACATAGGTGCATAGAGACTGACCTGGTATTGAATTATGAAAAATGTCATTTCATTGTTACACGGGGCATAGTTTTTGGTCATATAGTCTCTAAAAAGGATATTGAAGTAGATCTTGTGAAAATTGATACTATTTCTTTGTTATCTTACCTCTTACGGGTGTGGGAAGTGCATTCTTTTCTTGGACATGCAGGATTCTACAGGAGATTCGTCAGAAATTTTAGCAAGATTGCCCTTCCCTGGTGGATTGATATTTACCTTACTTGAGGGGAGCTTGTTTCTCTTCACTTCTTTCTTTTTGCACATACACACTTTCCTTTCGTAGTTCTATTGCGCAGTTTTGTTTCTTTATTGAGTTTTGAATAATCGATTCTTGGGTTTTATCGGATATCGAGTTCAATTTTTTAAGCATTCTTAATCGAGTCTTGGATGTCATAAAAGCTAGTTAAGTTTGGTTGTCGAACCTGGAGATCGATTGGACATGATTGATTGTATTGATTGCATTTGGTTACTTGTGTGGTGTTGAATTTAATTTTGATAGACTAAGCTTGATTATTTCATACACCCAGTGAGGATTTGAGCCTTCATGATTATTTTCCTTGTATGTGGGTAGCACTCATGATTATTGACACTTTAGAACTTGCTTTTCTCCTTGTCGAGATCACATTACCATAAGTTGGATGATTATGATGAAGGCCACCTTATTATTCTTTGTTGATACTCTTTTGATACATGTGCTCTTAATGAATATACTCTTCCATGTAGATAGACATCACTTGTCCTTTATCATTTCTCCTTCTTCTATGACATGTCTTGTTATTCTTTCGATGTTGAGACATTTGAACTTTATCATGTTGGTTCTATTGCTCGAGATGGTAAAATTTAAGTGTGGGGGAGGAAATGATTGGGAGAGTCATAGTTGAGGATTTATTGCAGAAAGGCTAGATTTGAATGGTGCATGAGTGAATGCTTGATCACCATGGTTGAGTCATGTTTTATTTTCCTGTGAGTGTGTATTTGCATTGAAAGACCATTAAGAAAAGAGAACGTCATGAAAAAAAATGATAAAGAAAACTAATTTGAAAAAAAAAAATAGAAAAAAAAAACAAGAGAATAATTCTTGATGTTAGGGTGCCCATAAAAAAACTGACTTGAAAAAAAAAAGAAAAAAAAGTGGATATTTTTAGATGACGTGTTATTTTCTTGAATGGATAATGATTCTTGTTATGAGATTTATTTATTCATTGCATGAGATGTACAAATGTATGTTTCTTGTGGACAAACATGAATGTGGAGAACAATAATGGTTGTTAGTTTTGAGAATGGAAGGAGATGTGCATGAGCATTGTTTCATTGAATGCAACATGATAGTATTTCAATTGCCTTTTGTCTTCATTGCTTTCTATTCTAATATTTGTGCCATTCTTATATCTTGTGCTTGTTCTTCATTGCAATTCTTGAAAGTCCTTCTGAATCATGCATTCATGTGGTTGAAGTGGTGGAGAGTAGGAAATAAGCAAGCATATAGTAGTGTAACATCTTGAGTAGCTTTGAGTGAGCTCTACCTTTGTAATGCTTATGAGAATGAGAGCCACCTTTATTGATCTGATAAGGTTTATCATTCTTGGTCTATTTAGGATTTATTGAAGTCACCATACTTGTTAACTAATGCAAGAACTAAATGCATGAATGTCGTGATTTTTGTGGATTGACAACCCTAAGTAACTACCTTTTTCGATTTTCATGATATTAGGAGGAATTGCTTGGGGAAAATGGATTTGATTATTCGTCGTTTTTTATACTTACCTGAGACGTGCAAGAATAAGTGTGGGAGAATTGATAACTCATATTTTGATGCATTTATTTTGATTTATTCCGTGATATATTAATCCGCTCGTATGCTTAAGTGTGGGAGTGATATATTAATACTGTAGCAGTCACGGGAAGAAAGAGGTCAGAATGAAGCATGGGCAGCCGTGCCTTTTTTTGGCACGGCGTGGTACTGTAGCTACAGTAAAATCATTATATCTACATTGAAATTATTGTAGCAAAGTTACTATAGCAGTAGAAATTGTTTTTGCACAGAACGTGACACGGTCGGTCGTGTTTTTTTGGCACGGTCGTGTCGCAGTGAAAAACCATCGTTTGGGGGGCTATAAAATGGATTTTCAGAGGGTTTTAGGGCATCTTCTCCACTTTTAAGCCCTAGCACATGCCACCACAACCCTCCACCACCCTTTCTTCATCGAATTCGAAGAAGAACCACTCCATCGGAAGAATCCGACGATATTCTCCACCTTCCAGCTGACCATCACCTTCTCTTGTGGATTCACGGAAGAGTTCTGCCTCGACGACATCATCCAAACTTCACTGGATTCGAAAGAGCAAGGAGTCACCACCAAGCTTCCAGATTTGGGAGTTTGCATCATCTTCGCCATTCATTTTGCTCCGGAGAATCGATTGAGCTCCGTTGAACGTAGTTGGAGTATTCTATCCATTATTCAGACATATCTTAGTGGGATGATCGTTTACTTCATTTTGTTGCTTGTTACATTTACTTTATAGTTGTCAATTCCTTTACATTTGAAATTGGATGAATTTTCAGTTGTGTAGTTGTTTAGTTATTTTGCGTTCAATGTGTTTGATGAATTGCTTCCTAGAATAGCCTTTACTTCAAGTACATTTAATTGTTAGTTGCAGAATTTAATTTCATTGTTATAGTTTATTTCTTTAATTCCTATTAACTTGTGTAGTTGCATAATCCTCAAATCCAAACCCCCCATCCTATTAAGAAAAATCTTTACTCTAGAGCTGACTTTCACCGTTGCCTTCCATGGGAGACGATCCGAGTTGTTCCCTGTGCTATTTTGGCATAGAGAGGATTTGGTAATTAAATTGATAGTAGTGATTCATTGTTGTTGCACTCGCTATCAATGTCTTCCACATTATGTACCACCAAGGAATGAGGAACTTCCACACAGACAAAATCTGAAAGCCTCGATCCCTCTAAGGCACTAGCCAACCGAGCAAACTCATCTATTTTTCGATTCTCTTCTCTCGGGATTTGCTTTAGGGTTACTTCTTGAAAATGAGTTTTTCGTTTCTCAAAAGCCGCAAAGTATTTCTGTAACCTATCCTCTCGAATGGAAAAAGTACCCTTGAGTTGTGACACAGCTAATTGAGAATTTGAATGAATTATGACTGAGGTGGCTCCCACTACCCTAGCTAACTGTAATCCAGCCAGAATTGCCTCATACTCCACTTCATTATTGGATGCTTTATACGCTAAACGAATGGCGATATAGGTTTCTTCATCTAAGAGAGATATTAGTACCACTCCAACTCCACTTCCTCCAGCTCCTAAAGATCCATCCAAAAGATGTCCCAAATACTCTTCCTCTCTCTTTCTTTCACCGAATTGTTCTCCATATCCATGGGCACTTTGACTAAGAAATCTGCTAGTGACTGAGCCTTGATGGCAGTTCGGGGATGATAGTGCACATCATACTCACTTAACTCTACCGCCCACTTGGCCAATCTCCCTGAGGAATTTGGTTTGGTGACTATCCAACTCAACTCACTATTTGTCAGCACATTCACCAAATGAGCTAGGATGTACGACCTTAATTTGCGAGCAGTTAGGATGAGTATATATGCCAGCTTTTCAAATTTAGTGTACCTCAACTCATCCCCCTTCAATATGTGACTAGTATAATAAATAGACTGTTGTTGCGTGCCTTCTTGTCTTACTAAAATGGAACTGATAGCTCCCTCAGATATGGCTAGATACACCCACAATGGTTCTCCTTAGATAGATTTAGCTAGTAATGAGAGTCCCGCCAGGTATTTCTTTAGGTCTTGGAAAGCTTGTTCACACTTCTCATCCCATTAAAACCGAGTGGCTTTTCTTAGAATCCGAAAAAAGGGTAAACCTCGATCTGCTGACCTGGCAATGAACTGAGACAATGAAATAATCCTCCCAACCAACTTCTAGGTTTCCCACAAGTTGGTGGGGGATTTTATATTACACGAAGCATGAATCTTTTCCGAATTACCTTGCAATCCTTTCTCAGTCACAATGTATCCTAGGAATTTTTCACTCTTCGCCTCGAACAAACACTTCTTTGGATTTAGCTTCATGGTATAGCGTCTAAGGGTGGAAAAGGCTTCTTCAAGATCCTACACTAAATCCCGAGTGAGCCTTGACTTTATTCAGTGAATATCTTATCCATGAGCCTTGTTAGGAATTGGACGTTGCTAGAGGGGGGTGAATAGCGTGTTCGTCGCTTCGATGGAAATTGATCGTGTGCTTGCTACAATTATATTAGTACGCAGCAAAAATAGAAAATACAATACAAATACAAATACACGAGATATAATGTGGTTTGGAATCTTAGGCTTCCTACTCTATGGATTGGGCTCGAATGAGCCCTAGCGATGCAAACACCACCACTACTTTACGGATTGGGCTCATGACTTGGGCCGATTGCACCAACAATCTCTCCCTTTTTGATGTTTGACAAAAACCAACACTAACTCAATCCAATTGTCAAAATTGGGAATCTCAACTTCTCCCACATCAATTCTCTCCCTTTTTGACATACATCAAAAAGGCTCTCCCCAAGAGTGTCAATGTCTCATATCCCAATGAGATATTATAATCTCCCCCTTGGTCCAAAAACATCTAGGATGCCTTCACTCTTCCTAGTGATAAGTCTCATATCACTAAAGAGAGGCAATCCTTCAAACTCTCTCAATTTCCAAATTGGGCATCTCACATTCTCCAATTTTCTAACTCTCCAAAATTCTCCTCCTCATGAGGAAGAATACATCCATCATCCCATGATGGATAACCTCCCCTAAAGGCTTGCTCCCCCTTAACAATTGCACAAACAATGTCCTTGAAAAGTCCCTAAGCCTATAGGAACTAAACCCAAAATTAAGGACAAAAGTTCAACCTTGATCTTCCACACACCCTAAAATTTGATACATCACCCAAACAACTCTCCTAATTCATTTACAATGGATTTTCACCCTTTCCAATGCTTTCCAAAGCATATCCTAGGGTTAGAAGTAGTTAGGGTAACCTAACATAGTTAAAATTAGGCTAAACAGACCTTGTTTACCTGAAATCAACATTAGCAGTTGACTAGTTCAGTTAACAGTTGACTGCCCTATGCATCAGTCGACTGAGAAAGCTTCCAGTCCAGTGAAAATAGCTCCAGTTGAGGCGCCGCCTCGACTGGTTTCTAATTTAGTCGAAATTACAATTTCAGACCATCTTTAGAAATGCATAAGTAATTCTAGAAAATTCAAAAAATCATGAAATTTCGACCACACATTACTTATGCCAAACACTATAGGGGGGAAATATTTGAAAAATAAAATACCCAAAAATTAGTGAGTTTGACACAAAGTTTAAAACCATTGAAAAGTTCAATATTTTGACCTTACTTTGTATCAACTCTATCAATGGTGATTGATATCACAAGATAGACTTCACCAAGGTTTTTTAAAAGGATTTTAAAATGTTTTTAAAACTATATATTGAACCATGGTCTATGGGTTTAATGCACATGACTTGTACATAAGCTTTCCTCATAATTCCTTCATAGTATAAGATGAGTTTGAGTTCATCTAGATGCAAAAACTATGCACCATGAACTTAACTCATTTCCTAGCATCTCACATATGTCTAGGGTGTTTGAAAACAGACACATGTCAATGTAAAGTGAGATGTAGATTTTGTTCATCCTAATCTAAGGTCTCATGTATTTTTCTAAGGCAACACTACTTGATTCCCTTATACATGGGACTTCAAGTCATGTCAATTATCCTTAAATCAATTTTCATAAATCCTAAATGCATGAATGATGATTATGGCATAAATGATAACATAAATAAACATGGCCAAAAAACATGATGTCATGGAATATGATTAAATCTAAATACACATGACATAAAAGATAAGTCATAAGCATAATCATGATATTTTATACGATTAAAAAGAAATATGATGTCATGGCATGTTATATGGCAATCAAGGCATGACAAATAAAATATAAGGCATAAGAATACCTAAATTTTAATATTAGTTGTCATTTATTAGGATTAAGTTCATTTTGACATAATACTACTTATCTCCCAAGTATGCCAAAAACCCAACATGACACACTATGACCTCTAGACATAATTTGTACCAATTTGATCAATTTTTCATAATTCTCAACATATATTGGTACATCCTAAAAACCTTTAAGATTAAATTCAAACAACATTTCCAAAGTATTCCATTACCTTAGAAATGACCTAAAGTGTCAACTTTGCTATGGTTGAGTTAACTACTCATCCAATCAAGGTTGACACATCCTAACCCATTTAGCGTGAATCTATCACACTCCTAGGAACCCAATACCTATTGGAGCTCCTTGGGTTTACTAGGTATTCCTTAGGGATGACTTCCCTAGATACTCTCCTAATGACCCTTCTAGGCTTAGAAGCCTTGGTCATTATAGTTTTGCCTAAGTTAACTCTAGGGGTGACTCCCCTTGTAACCTTCTTAGTGGCTTCCCTAGGATTCTTTGAAACCTTAGCCGCTAGACACACACCATGGTTAGCTTTAGGGATAACTTTTCTAGTAACCTTGGCTCTTCTAGACCTGGGTTGTGTTCCATAATAGAATGGAACACTATAGTAGGTCTCCTTGGGCTTAGGTTTGTGGCCCAAACCTTTCTTGCCATTGGATGAACCTTGCCTCATAGACCCTAGGCTTTGACTCCTTTATCCCATATTTTAACCATTTGACCCTTGTATTTGATTTTGTATTTTCCTAAGGGACTTCTCCATCTTCTCAAGTTTTGACCTCAAAATTTGATTTTTCAAATTCTAATTTTTCTAATTTGGTGGGTCTATTATTTCCTTGAGTAGATTTGCTCTTTCTAGACATATGTCTATGATTTTTGGGTTTAAAACCTAGATGGTCTTCTACCTTCTTAATAGTTTCCCTAGGTAGGATTTTCTTAGGGTTATTAGTCTCAAATTTCTCCTTATTTCAAAAATTGAGACTCTTAGCACCTAGGCAATAGAACCTATTATTTCTATCATGCTCTTTATGAACAATAGCAAGATTACTCTTAGCATGCTTTTGCCTATGACTTAAAGAAGGTGCATTACTAAAATATACCTTAGGGTTTGCCTTAAAGGCTCCCCCTACATGTGATGCTCCCTCTTGAGTATTCTTCCTCCCCCTAGGGCATTGACTCCTATAATGCCCTTTTTGTTGACATTTGAAGAAAATGATGTACTCTTTGTTTTTAATTGTTGGGGGACCGGGTTCCTTGGCCTTTGGCATGACTTGTGTCGTCTTCTTGACCCGTTTCGGACACTTGCTCTTGTAGTGTCCGACTTTCCTACACTCAAAATATATTATATGAATTTTATTATTAACACATGGGTTTGAGTTACCTAGGTCAATGGTGGTTGGTACCGGAGTTGATTCTTCACTTCTTCCGGAGGTTGAAACTACTTCTTGCTCTTGCTCCGGCTCCAGTGATCTAACTTCCTCCCCCTCAATCCTAGAGGTGGAAGCTTCTTCTACCACTTCCACCTCTTCCGATCTAGATGTTGATTCCCTATCAACCTTCAAATCCTCAAGCTCTTAGGATGAAGATGATGTGCTTTCTTCTTCTTGAGCTTGGGAGGATGAGGATGATTCTTCCTCTTCCAAGTCTTCTTGAACCGGTTCGGGATTTTCATGGAACTTGACCAACTTGTTCCACAACTCCTTAGCATCCCTATAACTTCCTAATCTAGACAAAATATAGTTAGGTATCAAATTTACTAACATTTTTGTTACCTTAACGGTTGTCTCAAATTTTTGGCGTTGCTCCTCGGTCCACCTCTTCATCTTGAGGATTTCTCTGTTCTTTCCCCTCGGAGTATTGAATCATATAATCATGGCAAACCTATTTTCTATATTGGACATTAGGAAATATTTCATCCTACCTTTCCAATACGTGAAATCTTCATGGTCGAAGGCGGGTGGAATTACTATGTTATCGCCCAATCTCTCTTAAAGATCCATCTTGCCCTCTAGCGCCTTTGCTCCCTCAGATGTGAAGCTGGTGAAGAGCGATCCGCTCTGATACCACTTGTTAGGAATTGGACGTTGCTAGAGGGGGGTGAATAGCGTGTTCGTCGCTTCGATGGAAATTGATGGCGTGCTTGCTACAATTATATTAGTACGCATCGGAAATAGAAAATACAATACAAATACAAATACACAAGAACAAGTGCATGAGATATAATGTGGTTCGGAACCTTAGGGTTCCTACTGTTGAGGATTCGATGACCGTTAGAGGGGGGTGAATAGCTCATCAATGCTTGATGAAATTTGTTCATGTTTGATCGTCTACAATCTTGTTAGCACAGCGGAATGATAATAACAAATATAAACAACAAGATACACAACCACAACACGAGATATAATGTGGTTCGGAACCGAATGGTTCCTACTCCACGGATCGGGCTCTAAAAGTCCTAGCAATGCAAACACGCACTACTAATCCAATAAACTCCTTCTTGGAATAATCCAGAGGTGGAGAAACCTCGTACAATAACTCTTACAATAGTAAGAAACAAATACAAGCAAGATACAATAATAGAATGCAATACAAGTAAAGAAAATAACTTTACAAGAGCTTTTGGATTGCTTGCTTTGCAGTTGCTTGAGTTGCACTTGGAGACCCTGAATTACACCAGCAATTCGCTTCAAAACTCCTTAAGAAATGCTTGCCAAAATCCCTCTTTTGAGCTGCTTTTATAACCTGCAATCAGGCTGGATTTCGCCTATCAATCGACTGATCGGAACCATCAGTCGACTGATGACACTGTTGCTGTGAGACAACAGTGCAATCCATGCTGAAAAAATTTAACGGATAGGACATCAGTCGATTGATCATACTCATCAGTCGATTGATAGAGCCTTAACTCGACTGTTAACCCCAGCAGTCGAGTCTAACTCCATTCTATGCCCGAATTCTCGAGCACCAGTCGATTGATCACAAGATCGATCGCTGATAGCATCGACTTGATCGATCGACCGATGATGCAATCATCGATCGCCAACCTCGGCGATCGATAGTCGTTTTCGCTTGACTCGCCAAACACCGATCAATGAGTGATATGATGTATTAATCGACTGACACTCGTCAAGTATGATAATTTCATACTTGAATTAACTCCCTAGACCTAGACTCAACCTTCTAGCTCTTCCTTAAGTCTTGAGCCTCTAGGATACCTCCAAGTCCGTGATTTGTTCATCCTTTGTGCTTGCTTCCAAGAGTTTCCTTCGATTTTGTCATGTCTTGGGTTTCTCTTTGCCAAAGTACGCTTGGACTTTACGCCGCCAAGACTACATGTTTGGACTTACACTATCAAGACTTGCTTTTGGACTTCCTTTGCCAAGGTCCGCTTGGACTTTACGCCACCAAGACTACATGCTTGGTCTTACGCCGCCAAGCCCTTTCCTTGGACTTCTCTTGTTAAGATCACACTTGGACTTTTCCTATACCAAGTCTTCATACTTGGATTTTCCTATCACTTAAACATGTTCACAATTAGATCACAAATATTGCCTAACTTAGATGATTATCCAAACATCAAAACATACAAATGCTTGGGGCAATGTTGCACCAACAATCTCCCCCTTTTTGGTGTTTGGCAATCATTTAAGTTAGGTATTAAAACATTCTCAGAAATAAACATCACATGTCAATATATATCAATGTGAATTCCTAACTTAAATCATCCTTCTCCCCCTTTGACATACATCAAAAAGAGAAGAACTCATACAATAATAAGTTCATGAAAGAATTAAATTGGTTATGTCTTGAACTAAGGTATAAGATAGATGTGAGGCTTCCCCTTAATCTAAGACATAGGTTATGATAGATAAAACTTATGTTGAGCAAAGCACAAAAGAAGAACTATGAGCTATCTCCTATCTTTGCACCAACAATTGTATTTGTAGGGATGAAAGATTTATATTATGAAGCTCCCCCTACAACATTGCATCCAACAGTCCTAAAACTTCTTTTTACTAAAGATTATCATATCATAGCTTTAGGACATTCAAAAATACACTTAAGACCAGGAAAAGGACTATTTTTCAGAAAAACACAGAGTGTCAGTCGACTGAATTCTGATTCAGTCGACTGCCACACCCGAAGTCCCTTTTTCAAGTTTCTCAACCCAACTTCAGAAATACGCCAAAAATTCAAGAAACATCGAAAAATTATGAAATTTTGTGTACACATTTATGAAATCATTTTCTATCAAGGAAAAATAATTTAAAAATATATATTTTCCAGATTTCGAAAATGACACAATTTTGAAACCTAGCAAAAGCTTTAAGTATTTTACAAACTTTGTATCACTTTTGCTTAGCAATTGAAAACTGTTTTTCAAAGTATGATAAACATAGTTTAAATTATGTTTTATTTAACATTTCCAATCATATTCTTGGAGCTATATGCACATCAATTGTGCATAAGCCTTCCCAATGATTGGTCCAATGAAGGATTAATGTCTCTAGATGGCACTTTGGTTCATAGTAATGCATCATAACAAGTATGATTAACCAAGTGCATCTTCCTAACATCTCACATATTATCTAAGTGTCTCAATACAAAAATCATGATTTCTTAGGTGTTTTGTGAGATGCTTAAAGGTATATTCCTAGATTTTCTATAGGATCATGCAAACCTAGACCTCTATTCTACTAAGCACATTCCAAGTTTTCTCCTAAGTGATGAAAATTTCGCTTCGGGGAGAGCCTTGGTGACTATGTCGGCTAAGTTGGACTTAGATTCTATGTAATTAAGTTCAATGTCCCCTTTAGCCACATGATCTCTAATGAAGTGATGTTTCACTTCAATATGCTTGGTCCTAGAGTGATGTACCGAATTTTTGGTTAAATTTATAGTACTCACATTATCACAATAAACTTTGACATTGGAGTAGTGTAGTTCATAATCTTCTAATGTGTGCCTCATCCAAAGTAATTGAGTCACACAACCACCCATAGTCACATATTCGGCTTCGGTGGTTGACAAAGCAACACAAAGTTGCTTTCTACTACTCCAACTCACTAGAGAGGATCCAAGAAATTAGAATCCATCACTAGTACTTTTCCGATCCAATTTGCAACCCGCATAGTCGGAATCGGTGTACCCAATTAAATTAAAATATTTTATCCTAGGGTACCAAAGTCCTACATTTAGTGTGCCCTTGATATACCTTAAGATTCTCTTAACAACCACTAAATGGGACTCTTTAGCACATGATTGGTACCTTACACATATACCTATCGTAAATAATATATCGGATCTACTAGCGGTTAGGTACAAAAGGCTACTAATCATACTCCTATAGAGTTTAAGATCAATTTGTTTTCCTTCATGATCATTATCTATTTTTGTATTAGTTTCCATTGGGGTTGAAACTACCTTAGCATTTTCCAAACTAAATTTCTTAATCATTTGCTTAGCATATTTGGTTTGGTATACATAAATTCTTTCATTTGTTTGTTTGACTTGTAAACCTAGGAAGAAATTTAGTTCCCCAACTAGACTCATCTCAAACTCATTCTCTATATTTTTGATGAAATCTTGAAGGAGCTCATCATTTGTTGACCCAAAGATAATGTCATCTACATATACTTGGGCTACAAAGATGTCCTTAGACTTTGATTTAATGAAGAGAGATTGGTCTACTTGACCCCTTCTAAACCCCTTAGAGACCAAGAAAGATGACAATCTTTCATACCAAGCCCGGGGAGCTTGTTTCAAACCGTATAAAGTTTTTCTAAGCTTGAATACAATGTTTGGATAGTCTATGCTTTCAAACCCAAGAGGTTGTTCTACATATACTTCCTCCTTGATGAACCCATTTAGGAATGCCGACTTTACATCCATTTGATGGAGTTTAAAGCCCATGTAAGAGGCATATCCTAGTAGGATTCTAATTGACTCTAACCTAGCAATTGAGACATAATTCCCATATCACTCAAGATAGGCAATCCTACAAACTCTCCCAATTTCCAAATTCGGTATCTCAAAATTCCCATTTTTCCTCTTCATGAGGAAAAATAACATCCATCATCCCTGTTAGTGAAAGCCCTAGAGCCAATCATGTGATGATTGTAGTATGGACTTTATTGTATCATATTCCTATTTATAAAGGCATGGTTATTATATTTACTTGTATTGGTGCCAAATAACTAAATATAATAATGTCCTTGAGTAGTAGGTTCTTATCTATATCAGTCAATTGGTTGAATCGATAATGAGACGATATAGAGAACACTACTCTTAATCATTCCTAGTCGAGTATTAACATTCAGAGACAACGTTAATGCGTAGAGACTAGCATGTAGGTCAACATGATGACTTGATCTCACAAGTCATGGATATGAGATATCAAGTTGACACATGGGTATGCATTAGAGAATGAATACTGAATGACCCGCCATGAGAAAGTATCATGGATCGTTATATGAGTGTCATATACTTTCTCATGTGGCTATTAGTATGACTATTAGTCCTTAGACCTGAAGTCACCATGGTTCCCTACATAAGGCGTTGCATACTTTGGCTTCGTCAAACGTCACCCGTAAATGGGTGGACTATAAAGGCGATTACTGGGTATGTAACAAATTATGCGGAGGGATATGAGTGATGTAGATGGGATCTATCCCTCCTATATGACGGGAGTGAAATCGATATTCTTGATAGAGTGAGACCACGAAGTGTATGGCCATGCCCAAATGAGTCAATATGAGATATTGAGCTCATTTGATTAGAGTGAGTCTACTTGGAGTTCAAGATTTAGATTGTACCGAGGATGACACGGTCTATGCCTCGATTGGTCAATCTAGATGTCAAGGATAGAGGGACATTGTCACATATTGTGAGAGTCACAATTAGTAGTCACAAAGGTGATGTTGGATCTCAACATTCTTGTAACTTGGGTAGCAATGATGTGTTGCTAGATACCGCTCATTGCTTATGTTCCTAAATCGGTTTAGGAGTATTGCCAATGTTACAAGAACCTATAGGGTCACACACAAAGGGCAATTAGATGGAGATTAGGTTCATATGATGAACCATGAGGATTAGGTTCATGGGATGAACCAAATTGGATTAAGAGTAATCCAAATTAGACTAATTGAGTTAGACTCAAGTTGATTCAAGTGTTGAATGAGTCTAATTTAGATTTGATTCATCAAATCAATTTAAATTAAATGAATAGAGATTCATTAAATTAAATTGACTTGAATCAAATGGTTGGATTTGATCAACCATGGGAGATAAGAGGTCAAGTTTGACTTGACTTGAGAGGGAAGATGAAAGGTCAAGTTTGACTTGACCAAATGTCATGTCATGATGATGACTTGGCATGGCCGGCCAATGATGATGTTCCACATCATCATGAACACATCATGGGGTGCCACCTCATGAGGGAGACCAAGAGTCATTGGCTCTTGGAGTTACATGCATGCATGTAACCCCCTTATAGTGGGTTATGGATGATATGAAGTTAAGTTGTGTAACTTCATCTTCTTCCTCTTCTCTTCCCTCAAGCTCTCTCTTCCTCATCTAGCTATGAACGTCCAAGGGGTGCTAGCACACTCTAAGGTGTTTTTCTCCACCATTTGTCCGTGTGGATACTTGTAGAGGAGTGTACACTTGACACTCTTGAGTTCCGGCGAACCTTTTGGACGAGCGGGATTTGTGAAGGGCGTCGCATCGAGGATAACGTCCTTATCATGTAGATCTAAGGTAGATCTAGGGTTTTATACAAACACATACATGTTTTAGTTTTAATACATCTTTGCACGGATCCGTGCCCGGACTTCCAGGGTTTTCGCAACGCAAAAAGCGGTTTTTACGGCTCGGAAAGTCCAACAGTGGTATCAGAGCCACGTGCGAAGCATGTATGTGTTTTGTTTTTGTAATTTTTGTATTAGATATAAAAAATTATAAATTTATATGTTTCTGTAAATTTCCTATTTTTATAGAATTTTTGGGTATTTTTCTCGAAGAATCGAAGCAACGAGTGTTGGGACACTTGTAGGCTTCAACCGTCGAGAAAAACTCTCCGAAACGGCGAGTTCTCGCTTTAGGTTTTTGGGACAGTGACTTAAGTCACTGTAAGATCATTGTAGGGACACTCGCAAAGTTTATTTTGTGAGTATGGGCGCTGGCCCTATCCCCGAAAGGGGCATTGTCTCGCGATCGCGCTCGGAAACCGCTTAGCGGGACCGTTACGGAGAGGTGACTCATAAAATTAAAAAAAAAAAATAGGAAAAATTATATAAATTTTCTGTAAAAATATATAATTTAGAATTATGTATAATTCTGTGATTTTCATGGCCCAATAACCCCAATTTGATTGGATGATGTATTGTAATTCATAATACGGCCTGCGTACCGTTTTTGTGGTTGTGCGTGTGGTATAGTGTATGCGACCTACGCATCGTACCTCTTCTTTTGATATTCTAGTTGTAAATAGTTTTAGACTCGAATGTAACTCGAGTTTCATATTTTTAATGTACAAAATGGAGCGGTGGAAAGTTCACTTGAAGACGAGGTTACGAGAAGGGTGACGACGACACATGGCGGTCAAAGGAAGCGCTTGGAGAAGCCGTTAGCCTTAGGTTGACCGTTCGATCTTCTCATTGGCTTGAGAAGATCGTAGTAGGGCCATGACTACATCACATATAATTATATATATATATATATATATATAATTGATTTTGCTTGTATGTATGTGATGCATGCTAGTAGAATAATGCTTGTATGTATATGATATATGATGCATGCTAGAATAATTTTCTTGTATGTATATGATGCATGCTAGAATAATGATTGTATGTATGTGATGCATGCTAATATAGGATAATAAAGGCCTAAATGCGTATAAGATACACATTTCGATTAGATTAAATCATAATTGAATCAACTCGAAAATGCCTACCGAGCCTTGATACCCATCACTACCTCGATCATTTGTTGTTGTTGAATCTGCCAAAGCAGAGCAACGCATATTATCTTGGTAGGGTGCGGAGGGACAATCTTGGTTCCGCCTATCACGCTTGGGTTAGAGTAAGCTCAATTAGATTGAGCAAAACTAGTTAACTCAATTGGATCGAGTAGAACTATAGGTATATTCCAACCGTTGGAAAGATAGGATAAGATCGCATTTACACTAAATCTTGGGTGATTTAGCCAAAGCTAACTCAAGGTCTTTTGTAAATGTGGGTCTTGATCCTATAAACAAGAGTTGCATAGAGATGTAATCGGTAATGTGTTACCCACCGATCGTACTAAGTCTTGGGCAATTTAACCAAAGCTAACTCAAGGCTTAGTATGAAGTGGATCTTGTCCCGCAAGAATTATAACTAGTTTGTATGAATCTAGTAATGTGGTTTGACCACATCCATAACTTGATTCTACAAAATTCCTATAATTTAGTGGGAGTATCATTTGATTAAAAGCCTAATTAAATGATAAAAAGAATATGATATTAATTCTCTGCATTGTATGTTGTAGATTACTATGTCGACAAACATGAACACTCTCTCTCTGCGTTTTGTCCTTGAGAAGGACAAGCTTAATGGAGCAAATTTCCTGGACTGGTACAGGAACCTGAGAATTGTTCTCACCCAAGAAAGGAAGTTGTAAGTCCTGGAGCAGCCCATTCCAGAGGCACCTCCTGTCGCTGCCTCGCGAGCTGACAAAGATGCTTACAAGAAGCATCAAGATGATGCATTAGATGTGTCATGTCTAATGCTCGCGACCATGAACTCTGAGCTTCAGAAGCAACACGAGTTCATGAATGCTTATGATATGGTTGGATATCTTCGTCAACTATATCAAGGACAAGCAAGGCATGAGAGATATGATGTCTCTAAGGCATTATTTAGGTCCAAAATGCAAGATGGGACTCCCGTAGGTCCATATGTACTCAAGATGATTGGGTACGTAGAAAACTTACAAAGGCTGGGATTCCCACTTGACCAAGAGCTGGCCACTGACCTGATCTTGCAATCTTTTCCACAAGCCTACAATCAATTTTTCATGAATTACAATATGAATGAAATTGATAAGCCATTGCTCGAGATGCTCAAAGATGTTGAGAACTACGAGCTTAACCTTAAGAAGGGAAAATCACACCATTTTGATGGTGCAAAAAAGAAAGGCAAGGGCAAGCCTAAAGGTAAGGGAAAGTCCTGCCAAGGGCAAAGGCAAAGAACTTAAACCCAAAGGAGGGGTAGGCTAAGGAAGGGGCTTGCTTCCACCGCAAGGAAGCGACACTCGAAGCGTGAATCGCAAAGCATACCGAAGATCTTAAGAAGAAGAGAAGTGAGACTTCTACTGTGTATAAATGTTATAGAAGTCAATCTATCTATTTCTTCATCATGGGTATTAGATACCGGATGTGCATCTCACATTTGTACCAATGTGCAGGCGCTGAGAAATAGCAGGGCATTGACAAAGGGCGAGGTGGACCTACGAGTAGGCAATGGAGCAAGGGTTGCTGCTGTTGCTGTAGGAACTTATGATCTATCTCTGCCCTTTGGGCTTGTACTAGAATTAGATGAATGTTGTTATGTGTCTGCCTTAACTAAGAACATCATTTCAGTTTCTTGTTTGGACAAGAAAGGATTTTCATTTATAATAAAGAACAAATGTTGTTCAGTTTATTTAAATGATATGTTCTATTGTAGTTCACCTCTAATGAACGGACTCTACTTTCTAGACTTAGAGAGCCCTATCTATAACATAAGTACCAAGAGGTTCAAGTCAAATGAGTTGAACCAAACATATCTCTAGCATTGTCGCTTAGGTCACATAAATGAGAGTCGCTTATCTCATCTCCATAAGGATGGGTTGCTAGACTCATTTGATTTTGAATCATATGAGACATGCGAGTCTTGCCTTTTAGGCAAGATGACCAAGACTCCCTTTAGTGGACCACGTGAAGAAGAGCAGCGATTTGTTAGAACTTATACATAGTGATGTATGTGGTCCTTTCAATGTTGCTGCTAGAGGTGGTTACAGGTACTTCATTACATTTACTGATGACTTCAGTAGATATGGTTATGTGTATCTTATGACACATAAATCAGAATCCTTTGAAAAGTTCAAAGAATTTAAGAATGAAGTACAAAACCAGCTTGGCAAGAGTATTAAGATACTTCGATCAGATCGAGGTGGTGAATACCTTAGCCATGAGTTTCGTGACTATCTAGCTGAGTGTGGGATTCTATCCCAACTCACTCCTCCTGGAACACCACAGTGGAATGGTGTATCCGAAAGGAGGAATCGTACCCTATTAGATATGGTACGATCTATGATGAGTCACACAGATCTTTCTATATCCTTTTGGGGATATGCTCTAGACACAGCAGCCTTTACCCTTAACCATGTACCATCCAAGGTTGTCATAAAGACATCATATACGATATAGACAGGGAGAAATCCCAAGATGTCTTTCATGAGGATTTGGGGTTGTGAGGCTTACGTTCGACGTCAAGTCTCAGACAAACTGGGACCCAAATCTGATAGGTGCTATTTTGTTGGATATCCCAAGGATACAAAGGGATATTACTTCTACATTCCCAGTCAGCACAAAGTGTTTGTGGCAAAGACTGGGGTTTTTCTAGAAAGGGATTTTGTTTCTAGAAAAACTAGTGGGAGTACGTTCGATCTTGAAAAAATTCAAGATAAGGACTATAGCACTGAGGCCTTGATGGAGGTTGAACAGGAACTACAAAGTGTTGTGGGTGATGAGGTTGTTGTACAAGGAGTTGTGGAACAACCACCTGTTCAGGTAGACCTACCTCTTCGCAGATCTGATAGGGTACGTCGTCAGCCTGAGGGATACTCATTTCTCTTGTCTGACCATGATGACGTAATGCTCATTGAGAATGAGCCTACCTCCTATCAGGAAGCTGTGATGAGCCCAGATTCTGAGAAATGGCTAGAGGCCATGAGATCCGAGATGGAATCCATGTACACCAACCAAGTATGGACTTTGGTTGATCCACCTGAAGGGGTCAAACCCATTGGGTGTAAGTGGGTCTTTAGTGTTGGGCTTTTCCGGGCCGCAAAAACCGCTTTTTGCGTTGCGGAAACCCCGGAAGTCCCGGCCACGGATCCGTGCGAAGAAGTATTAAAACTAATTACATGTATGTGCTTACAAAATCCTCTAGATCTACCTTAGAACTAAGAGATAAGGATGTTACCCTTGATGCGATGCCCTTCGCAAATCCCGCTCGTCCAAAGTCCATGGAACTCGAGAGTGTCAAGTGCACACTCCTCTATGGTATCCACACAAGCAATAGGTGGAAGAAAACTCAACCTTGAGTGTGCTAGCACTCCTTGGTTGGTTCGGCCAAAGAGAGGAAGGAGAGGGAGAGCTTGAGAGGAAAATTCCCAAGGAAGAAGATGAAGTAATGAGTGATTACTCACCAAAATAAATTTTCACTCACATAACCCCCCAAATGGTGGCGGCCACTTCATGGAGGAGTTACATGCATGCATGTAACTCCCATGACCCTTGGTCTCCCTCATGATGTGGCACTAATTGACAAGTCAATGATGATGTGGAGCAACATCAGTGGCCGGCCATGACTAGTCATCATCATGACATGGCATATGTTCAAGTCAAACTTGACCTTTCAAATGCCCTCTCAAGTCAAGTAAAACTTGACCTCTAATCTCCAATTGTGTATCAAATCTAACCACTGGACTCAAGTCAATTTAATCTACTGAATCTCTATTCATTAATTTAAATTGATTTGATGAATCAAATCTCAATTAGACTCATTCACACTTGAATCGACTTGAGTCTAACTCAATTAGTCTAATTTGGATTACTCTTAATCAATTTGGTTCATCCATGAACCTAATCCTCATGGTTCATCATATGAACCTAATCTCCATCTAATTGCTCTTATGTGTGTGACCCTATAGGTTCTTGTAACGTTGGCAATGTCCCTAAACCGATTTAGGAACATAAGCAATGAGCGGTTTCTAGCAACACATCATTGCTACCCAAGTTACAAGAATGTTGAGCTCCAACATCACCTTTGTGACTACTAATTGTGACTCTCACTATATGTGACAATGTCCCTCTATCCTTGACATCTAGATTGACCAATCGAGGCATAGACCGTGTCATCCTCGGTACAATCTAAATCTTGAACTCCTAGTAGACTCACTCTAATCAAATGAGCTCAATATCTCATATTGACTCATTTGGGCATAACCATGCGCCATTGGTCTCACTCTATCAAGAATATCGATGTCACCCCGTCATATAGGGAGGATAGATCCCATCTACATCACTCACATCCCTCCGCATAATTAGATTTACATACCCGATGTCGCCTTTATAGTCCACCCATTTACGGGTGGCGTTTGTGAAACCAAAGTATGCAACTCCTTATGTAGGGAACCATGGTGACTTCAGGTCTAAGGACTAATAGTCATACTAATAGCCACATGAGAAAGTATATGACACTCATATAACGATCCATGACACTTTCTCATGGCGGGTCATTCAGTATACATTCTCCAATGCATACCCATGTGTCAACTTGATATCTCATATCCATGACTTGTGAGATCAAGTCATCTTGTTGACCTACATGCTAGTCTCTATGCATTAACATTGTCCCCGAATGTTAATACTGACTAGGAATGATTAAGAGTAGTGTTCTCTATATCATCTCATTATCGATTCAACCAATCGATTGATATAGATAAGAACCTACTACTCAAGGACATTATTATATTTAGTTATTTGGCACCAATACAAGTAAATATAATAACCATGCCTTTATAAATAGGAATATGATACAATAAAGTCCATACAACAATCATCATATGATTGGCTCTGGGAGCTTTCACTAACAATCTCCCACTAGCACTAGTGCCAATCACCGTAGTATCTAATACCCAATGACCTAGTGTGACCATCATGCTTTTTCGTGCCAAAGCCTTGGTCGAGGATCTGCGATGTTAGCCTCTGTGGGTACTCTGCAAATCTTCACATCGCCGCGATCGACAATCTCACGAATGAGATGGAAGCACCGATATATTCGGCCTCTGTTGTAGAATCAATAACTGTGTCCTGCTTAGAACTCTTCCAGCTCACTGTGCTACCTATTCAAGCAAAACACGAACCCTGACTGCGATCTATAATCATCACAGTCGGTTTGGAAGGCTGGCATCATTTGTAACCCTTCTGACTAGCTCCTCATCGCCTCCAAATATCAAGAAATATTCTTTAGTCCTTCTCAAGTACTTAAGAATATTCTTGACTGCTATCCAGTGACGCTCACCTGGATCTGACTGGTATCTACTCGTCATGCTCAAAGCATACGAGACATCAGGACGAGTACACAACATGGCGTACATGATAGATCCTATAGCAGATGCGTAAGGGATCTTATCCATGCGGTCTCTCTCCTCTCTAGAAGAGGGACTTTGAGTCTTCGAAAGACTCACACCATGTGACATCGGTAGAAGTCCTTTCTTGGAATTCTGCATGGCAAACCGAAGTAATACCGTGTCAATGTATGTACTCTGACTTAGGCCAAGCAATCTCTTAGATCTATCTCTATAGATCTTGATGCCTAGAATACGGTGCTTCACTAAGTCCTTCATTGAGAAGCACGTCCCACCAAGTCTTCACGGTATGGCGAAGGGATGTCATTCCCAATAGTAGTATGTCATCCACATACGATCAAGGAACACAAATGTGTTCCCATTAACCCTCTTGTAGACACAGGGTTCATCTTCATTCTTGATGAAACCAAACTGTTTGATCGCATCATCGAATCGAAGATTCCAGCTCCGAGAAGCTTGCTTTAGCCCATAAATGGACCTTTGCAGCTTCCATACCTTCCCAGTATGCTGTGGATCTACAAAACTCTCAGGTTGTGTCATGTACACATCCTCGAGTAAGTTTCCATTCAGAAACGCGGTTTTGACATCCATCTGCCAGATCTCATAATCGTGGTATGCTGCAATAGCAAGCAAGATCCGAATGGACTTAAACATCGCCACTGGAGAAAAGGTTTCATCATAGTCAATACCATGAATTTGCTTGAAACCTTTAGCCACCAATCGGCCCTTATAGGTATGCGTAAGTCCATCCATGTCAGTCTTTCTCCTAAAGACCCACTTACACCCAATGGGTTTGACCCCTTCAGGTGGATCAACCAAAGTTCATACTTGGTTAGTGTACATGGATTCCATCTCGGATCTCATGGCGTCTAGCCATTTCTCAGAATCTGGGCTCATCACAGCTTCCTGATAGGAGGTAGGCTCATTCTCAATGAGCATAACGTCATCATGGTCAGACAAGAGAAATGAGTATCTCTCGGTGACGGCGTACACTATCAGACCTGCGAAGAGGTAGGTCTACTTGAACAGGTGGTTGTTCCACAACTCTTTGTGCAACAACCTCATCACCCACAACACTTTGTGGTTCCTGTTCAACCTCCATCAAGGCCTCAGTGCTATAGTCCTTATCTTGAATTTCTTCAAGATCGAAGGTACTCCCACTAGTTTTTCTAGAAACAAAATCCCTTTCTAGAAAAACCCCAGTCTTTGCCACAAACACTTTGTCTTGTTGGAATGTAAATAATATCCCTTTGTCTCCTTGGGATATCCAACAAAATAGCACCTATCGGATTTGGGTCCCGTTTATGCGAGACTTGACGTCGAACGTAAGCCTCACAACCCCAAATCCTCATAAAAGACATCTTGGGATTTTTCCTTGTCCATATCGTATATGGTGTCTTTACCATAGCCTTGGATGGTACACGGTTAAGGGTAAAGGCTGCTGTGTCCAGAGTATATCCCCAAAAGGATATAGGAAGATCTGTGTGACTCATCATAGATCGTACCATATCCAATAGGGTACGATTCCTCCTTTCGGATACACCATTCCACTGTGGTGTTCGGGAGGAGTGAGTTGGGATAGAATCCCACACTCGGCTAGATAGTCACGAAACTCATGGCTAAGGTATTCACCACCTCGATCGATCAAGTATCTTAATACTCTTGCCAAGCTGGTTTTGTACTTCATTCTTGAATTCTTTGAACTTTTCAAAGGATTCAGATTTATGTGTCATAAGATACACATAACCATATCTACTGAAGTCATCAGTAAATGTAATGAAGTACTTGTAACCACCTCTAGCAGCAACATTGAAAGGACCACATACATCACTATGTATAAGTCCTAACAAATCTGTTGCTCTTTCGCTCTGTCCACTAAAGGGAGTCTTGGTCATCTTGCCTAAAAGGCAAGACTCGCATGTCTCATATGATTCAAAATCAAATGAGTCTAGCAGCCCATCCTTATGGAGCTGAGATAAGCGACTCTCATTTATGTGACCTAAGCGACAATGCCAGAGATAGGTTTGGTTCAACTCATTTGACTTGAACCTCTTGGTACTTATGTTATAGATAGGGCTCTCTAAGTCTAGAAAGTAGAGTCCGTTCATTAGAGGTGCACTACAATAGAACATATCATTTAAATAAACTGAACAACATTTGTTCTTTATTATAAATGAAAACCCTTTCTTGTCCAAACAAGAAACTGAAATGATGTTCTTAGTTAAAGCAGGCACATAACAACATTCTTCTAATTCTAGTACAAGCCCAGAGGGCAGAGATAGATCATAAGTTCCTACAATGATGACAACCCTTGCTCCATTGCCTACTCGTAGGTCCACCTCGCCCTTTGTCAATGCCTTGCTATTTCACATTACAAATGTGAGATGCACATCCGTATCTAATACCCATGATGAAGAAATAGATAGATTGACTTCTATAACATTTATACGAAGTAGAAGTCTCACTTCTTTTCTTCTTAAGATCTTCCGGTATGCCTTGCGATTCACGCTTCGATGTCCTGCTTCCTTGCGAAAAAGCAAGCCCCTTCCTTGGCTACCCCTCCTTTGGGTTTAAGTTCTTTGCCTTTGCCCTTGGCTTGGGACTTTCCCTTACCTTTAGGCTTGCCCTTGCCTTTCTTCTTGCACCATCAAAATGGTGTCAGTTACCCTTCTTAAGGTTAAGCTCGTGATTCTCAACATCTTTGAGCATTTGAATGGCTTATCAATTTCATTCATGTTATAATTCATGACAAATTGATCGAAGGCTCTTGGCAAAGATTGCAAGATTAGGTCAGTGGCGGCTCTTGGCCAAGTGGGAATCGGCCTTTGTAGGTTTTCTCGTGCCCAATCATCTTGAGTACATATGAACCTCAGAGTCCCTTCTTGCATTTTGGACCCAAATAATGCCTTAGAGACTTCATATCTCTCATGCCTAGCTTGTCCTTGATATAGTTGCGAAGATGTCCAACCATATCATAAGCATTCATGAACTCATGTTGTTATACGAAGCTCGAGTTCATGGTCGCGAGCATTAGACATCACATCTAATGCATCATCTTGATGCTTCTTGTAAGCATCTTTGTCACTCGAGGCGATGGCGAGGAGGTGCCTCGGAATGGCTGCTCCGGGGCGACGACTTCCTTTCTTGGGTGAGAACAATTCTCGAGTTCTGTACAGTCCAGAAATTTGCTCCATTGAGCTTGTCCTTCTCAGAGCGACAGATCGCAGAAGAGAGTGTTCGTGTTGTTTGACATAGTAATCTACAACATACAATGCAGAGAATTAATATCATATTCCTTTTATCATTTAATTAGGCCTTTAATCAAATGATGCTCCCCTAAATTATAGGAATTTTGTAGAATCGAGTTATGGATGTGGTCAAACCACATTTACTAGATTCATACAAACTAGCTATAATTCTTGTGGGACAAGATCCACATCATACTAAGCCTTGAGTTAGCTTTGGCTAAATCGCCCAAGACTTAATGCGATCGGTGGGTAACACATTACGATTACATCTCTATGCAACTCTTGTTTATAGGATTAAGACCCACATTTACAAAAGACCTTGAGTTAGCTTTGGCTAAATAAAGATTTAGTGTAAATGCGATCTTAACCTATCTTTCCAACGATTGGAATATGCCTATAGTTCTACTCGATCCAATTGAGTTAACTAGTTTTGCTCAATCTAATTGAGCTTACTCTAATCCGAGTCGTGATAGGCGGGACCAAGATTGTCCCTCCGCACCCTACCAAGATAATATGCGTTGCTCTGCTTTGGCAGATTCAACAACAACAAATGATCGAGGTAGTGATGGGTATCAAGGCTCGGTAGGCATTTTCGAGTTGATTCGATTATGATCTAATCTAATCGTAATGTGTATCTTATACGCATTTAGGCCTTTATTATCCTATATTAGCATGCATCATATACATACATTAATTATTCTAGCATGCATCATATACATACAAGAATTTTTGGACTAGCATGCATCACATACATACAAGCATAAATCAATTAAATATATATATATCAACATATATATATATATATATAATTAAATGTGATATAGTCATGGCCCTACTACGATCTTCTCAAGCCAATGAGAAGATCGGACGGTCAACCTAAGGCTAGCGGCTTCTCCAAGCGCTTCCTTTGACCGCCATGTGTCGTCGTCACCCTTCTCGTAAGCTCGTCTTCAAGTGGACTTTCCACCGCTCCATTTTTGTACATTACAAATACAAAACTCGAGTTACATTCGAGTCTAAAACTATTTACAACTAGAATATTAAAGAAGAGGTGCGACGCAGTCGCAAACATTTTACAACACGCACACCCACAAAACGGCACGCAGGCAGTATTATGAATGACAACACAAATAATCCAATCCAATTGGGTTATTGGGCCATGACAATCCCAGAATCATACATAATTCAAAATTATGTATTTTTACAGAAAATTTCTATAATTTTTCCTAATTTATTTCGAATTTATGAGTCATCTCTCAAAGCGGTCCGCTAAGCGGTTTTAAGTAGCGATCGCGGGACATGGCCCCTTTCGGGGATAGGGGCAGCGCCCTACTGAAAATAAACTTGCGAGTGTCCTACAAGCGATCCTACAGCGACTTAAGTCGCTGTCCCAAAAACCTAAGCGAGAACTCGCCGATTGGAGAGTTTTTCTCGGCGGTTGAAGCCTACGAGTGTCCCGACACTCGTTTGCTTGACTCTACGAGAAAAATACCCAAAATTCTATAAAATTAGAAATTTACAGAAACATAAAAATCTGTAATTTTTATATCTAATATAAAAATACAAAAGCGAAACACATACATGCTTGCGCGTGGCTCGATACCCTTTGTTGGGCTTTTAGGGCATGGCAGCTTTTTGCGTTGCGGAAACCCGGAAGTCGACCACGGATCCGTGCGAAGAAGTATTAAAACTAATTACATGTATGTGCTTACAAAATCCTCTGAATCTGCCTTAGAACTAAGAGATAAGGATGTTACCCTTGATGCGATGCCCTTAATCCAACTCGAGAGTGGCAAGTGCACACTCCTCTATGGTATCCACACAAGCAATAGGTGGAAGAAAACTCAACCTTGAGTGTGCTAGCACTCCTTGGTTGGTTCGGCCAAAGAGAGGAAGGAGAGGGAGAGCTTGAGAGGAAAATTCCCAAGGAAGAAGATGAAGTAATGAGTGATTACTCACCAAAATGAATTTTCACTCACATAATGGTGGCCACTTCATGGAGGGAGTTACATGCATGCATGTAACTCCCATGACCCTTGGTCTCCCTCATGATGTGGCACTAATTGACCAAGTCAATGATGATGTGGAGCATCATCATTGGCCGGCCATGCCTAGTCATCATCATGACATGGCATTTGGTCAAGTCAAACTTGACCTCTAATCTCCCATGGTTGATCAAATCTAACCACTTGACTCAAGTCAATTTAATATAATGAATCTCTATTCATTAATTTAAATTGATTTGATGAATCAAATCTCAATTAGACTCATTCAACACTTGAATCAACTTGAGTCTAACTCAATTAGTCTAATTTGGATTACTCTTAATCTAATTTGGTTCATCCCATGAACCTAATCCTCATGGTTCATCATATGAACCTAATCTCCATCTAATTGCTCTTATGTGTGTGACCCTATAGGTTCTTGTAACGTTGGCAATGTCCCTAAACCGATTTAGGAACATAAGCAATGAGCGGTATCTAGCAACACATCATTGCTACCCAAGTTACAAGAATGTTGAGCTCCAACATCACCTTTGTGACTACTAATTGTGACTCTCACAATATGTGACAATGTCCCTCTATCCATGACATCTAGATTGACCAATCGAGGCATAGACCGTGTCATCCTCGGTACAATCTAAATCTTGAACTCCAAGTAGACTCACTCTAATCAAATGAGCTCAATATCTCATATTGACTCATTTGGGCATGGCCATGCACTTCGTGGTCTCACTCTATCAAGAATATCGATGTCACCCCCGTCATATGGGAGGGATAGATCCCATCTACATCACTCACATCCCTCCGCATAATTCGTTACATACCCAGTAATCGCCTTTATAGTCCACCCATTTACGGGTGACGTTTGACGAAGCCAAAGTATGCAACTCCTTATGTAGGGAACCATGGTGACTTCAGGTCTAAGGACTAATAGTCATACTAATAGCCACATGAGAAAGTATATGACACTCATATAACGATCCATGACACTTTCTCATGGCGGGTCATTCAGTATACATTCTCCAATGCATACCCATGTGTCAACTTGATATCTCATATCCATGACTTGTGAGATCAAGTCATCTTGTTGACCTACATGCTAGTCTCTATGCATTAACATTGTCCCTGAATGTTAATACTCGACTAGGAATGATTAAGAGTAGTGTTCTCTATATCATCTCATTATCGATTCAACCAATCGATTGATATAGATAAGAACCTACTACTCAAGGACATTATTATATTTAGTTATTTGGCACCAATACAAGTAAATATAATAACCATGCCTTTATAAATAGGAATATGATACAATAAAGTCCATACAACAATCATCATATGATTGGCTCTAGGGCTTTCACTAACATTTAGGAGAAAGACTGACATGGATTGACTTACGCATACCTATAAGGGTCGATTGGTGGCTAAAGGTTTCAAGCAAATTCATGGTATTGACTATGATGAAACCTTTTCTCTAATGGCGATGTTTTAGTCCATTCAGATCTTGCTTGCTATTGCAGCATACCACGATTATGAGATCTGGCAGATGGATGTTAAAACTGCATTTCTTAATGGAAACTTACTCGAGGATGTGTACATGACATAACCTGAGGGTTTTGTTGATCCACAGCATACTGGAAAAGTATGCAAGCTACAAAGGTCCATTTATGGGCTAAAGCAAGCCTCTCGGAGCTGGAATCTTCGATTCGATGATGCGATCAAACAGTTTGGTTTCATCAAGAATGAAGATGAACCCTGTGTCTACAAGATGGTTAATGGGAACATAGTTGTCTTCCTTATATTGTATGTGGATGGCATACTTCTCATTGGGAATGACATCCCTTCGCTACAGTCTGTGAAGACTTGGCTGGGGATGTGCTTCTCAATGAAGGACTTAGGTGAAGCAGCCTGTATTCTAGGCATCAAGATCTATAGAGATAGATCTAAGAGTTTGCTTGGCCTAAGTCAGAGTATATACATTGACATGGTATTACTACGGTTTGCCATGCAGAATTCCAAGAAGCGACTTCTGTCGATGCCACATGGTGTGAGTCTTTCGAAGACTCAAAGTCCCTCTTCTAGAGAGGAGAGAGACCGCATGGATAAGATCCCTTATGCATTTGCTATAGGATCTATCATGTACGTCATGCTGTGTACTCATCCTGATATCTCGTATGCTTTGCAGTGACTTAGATACCATTGAGTGAGCGCCATCGATATCGGATAAGATATATTCTTTTGAGAAGGACTAAAGAATATTTCTTGATATTTGGATGATGAGGAGCTAGTCAGAAGGGTTACATGATGCCAGCCAAATCCGACATGATTATAGATCACAAAGATTCGTGTTTTGCTTGAATGGTGGAGTGGAAGAGTTCCAAGCAGACACCTTGGATTCTACAACAACAAGAGGTCGAATATATCGCTGCTTCCATCTCATTCAAGAGATTATCGATAGAGGAGATGTGAAGATTTGAAGAGTACCCACAGAGGCTAACATCGCACATCCCTTGACCAAGGCTTTGGTATAGAAAAAGCATGATGGTCACACTAGGTCATTGAATATTAGATACTACGGTGATTGGCACTAATGCTAGTGGGAGAATTTTAGTGAAAGCCCTAGAGTCAATCATGTGATGATTGTAGTATGGACTTTATTGTATCATATTTCTATTTATAAAGGCATGGTTATTATATTTACTTGTATTGGTGCCAAATTACTAAATATAATAATGTGCTTGAGTAGTAGGTTCTTATCTATATAAGTCGATTGGTTGAATCGATAATGAGATGATATAGAGAACACTACTCTTAATCATCCCTAGTCGAGTATTAACATTCAGGGACAACGTTAATGCGTAGAGACTAGCATGTAGGTCAACATGATGACTTGATCTCACAAGTCATGGATATGAGATATCAAGTTGACACATGGGTATGCATTGGAGAATGAATACTGAATGACCCGCCATGAGAAAGTATCATGGATCGTTATATGAGTGTCATATACTTTCTCATGTGGCTATTAGTATGACTATTAGTCCTTAGACCTGAAGTCACCATGGTTCCCTAAATAAGGCGTTGCATACTTTGGCTTCGTCAAACGTCACCCGTAAATGGGTGGACTATAAAGGCGATTACTGGGTATGTAACAAATTATGTGGAGGGATGTGAGTGATGTAGATGGGATCTATCCCTCCTATATGAAGGGAGTGACATCGATATTCTTGATAGAGTGAGACCACGAAGTGCATGGCCTTGCCCAAATGAGTCAATATGAGATATTGAGCTCATTTGATTAGAGTGAGTCTACTTGGAGTTCAAGATTTAGATTGTACCATATGACATGGTCTATGCCTCGATTGGTCTAGATGTCATGATAGAGGATATTGTCACTTACGTCACAATTAGTAGTCACAAAGGTGTGATCTCAACATTCTTGTAACTTGAGTAAAATGATGTGTTGCATTATTTTATGTTCCTAAATCTTCTAGGAGTATTGCCAACGTTACAAGAACCTATAGGGTCACACACATAAGAGCAATTAGATGGAGATTAGGTTCATATGAAGAACTATGAGGATTAGGTTCATGGGATGAACCAAATTGGATTAAGAGTAATCCAAATTAGACTAATTGAGTTAGACTCAAGTTGATTCAAGTGTTGAATGAGTCTAATTTAGATTTGATTCATCAAATCAATTTAAATTAAATGAATAGAGATTCATTAAATTAAATTGACTTGAATCAAATGGTTGGATTTGATCAACCATGGGAGATAAGAGGTCAAGTTTGACTTGTGAGAGGGAAGATGAAAGGTCAAGTGACTTGACCAAATGTCATGTCATGATGATGACTTGGCATGGTCCAATGTTATGAGTTCCACATCATCATGAACACATCATGGGGTGCCACCTCATATGAGACCAAGAGCCATTGGCTCTTGGAGTTTTGCATATGCCCTTTATGGGTTATGGATGATATGAAGTTAAGTTGTGTAACTTCATCTTCTTCCTCTTCTCTTCCCTCAAGCTCTCTCTTCCTCATCTAGCTATGAATGTCCAAGGGGTGCTAGCACACTCTAAGGTATTTTTCTCCACCATTTGTCCGTGTGGATACTTGTAGAGGAGTGTACACTTGACACTCTTGAGTTCTGGCAAACCTTTTGGACGAGCGGGATTTGCGAAGGGCGTCACATCGAGGGTAACGTCCTTATCATGTAGATCTAAGGTAGATCTAGGGTTTTATACAAACACATACATGTTTTAGTTTTAATACATCTTTGCACGGATCTGTGGCCAGACTTCCGGGGTTTCCGCAACGCAAAAAGCGGTTTTTGCGGCTCGAAAAGTCCAACAATCCCATGTGGATACCTCCCCCTAAAGGCTTTCTCCCCCTTGACATATAATGTGGTTCGGAACCTTATGTTTCCTACTCCACAGATTGGGCTCGAATGAGCTTTAGTGATGCAAACACCACCACTAATCAATAATACTCCTCAACAGCAAGTCGGAGGCGGAGAAACCTCGTACAAGGATTACAAAAGTAATACAAGCTAAAACAAGCAAATACAAATGAAATACACAAAACAACGTAAAGAAAACTTTACAACTATTGCTTTGGATGCTTGCTTGTATGATCGCCATGGACTAGCCTTGAAGGACTAGAAATAACCAACTATTCCCCTTCAAATCGCCCAAGAAAATTGCTGCTAAATCCTCCCATTCGAGCTCCCTTTAAAGCTACAACTCGGGCTGATTTTCGCCTAGCAATCGACTGCCATAAGGCCCTAGTCGACTGCTGCTATAGTCATTGTCTCACAATGACTTAATCCACGTTGGAAAAACTCCAACGGATACACTGGAAGTTGACTGTCATTACCCATCAGTCGACTGCCCACTGAAGCAAGGGTTGTTGTTGTTGCTGTAGAAACTTATGATCTATCTCTGCCCATTGGGCTTATACTAGAACTAGATGAATGTTGTTATGTGCCTACTTTAACTAAGAACATAATTTCAGTTTCTTATTTGGACAAGAAAAGATTTACATTTATAATAAAGGACAAATATTATTCATTTTATTTAAATGATATGTTCTATTGTAGTGCACCTCTAATGAACAGACTCTACTTTCTAGACTTAGAGAGCCCTATCTATAACATAAGTACCAAAAGATTCAAGTCAAATGAGTTGAACTAAACCTATCTCTTGCATTGTTGCTTAGGTCACATAAATGAGAGTCGCTTATCCCAGCTCCATAAGGATGGGCTGCTGGACTCATTTGATTTTGAATTATATGAGACATGCGAGTCTTGCCTTCTAGGCAAGATAACCAAGACTCCCTTTAGTGGACACAGCGAAGGAGCAACAAACTTGTTAGGACTTATACATAGTGATGTATGTGGCCCTTTCAATGTTGCTGCTAGAGGTGGTTTACATCTTGACTTCATGAATGGTTATGTTATGATCTCGATGATATAAAATCCTTTGAAAAGTTTAAAGAATTCAAGAATAAAGTACAAAACCAGCTTGACAAGAGTATTAAGATACTTCGATCAGATCGATGTGGTGAATACCTTAGCCATGAGTTTCGTGACTAACTAGCTGAGTGTGGGATTCTATCCCAACTCACCCCTCCTGGAACACCATAGTGGAATGGTGTATCCGAAAGGAGGAATCGTACCCTATTAGATATGGTACGATCTATGATGAGTCACACAAATCTTCCTATATCCTTTTGGGGATGCTCATGCTAGGATGCCCTTCTCTTAATCCAAGGCTATCCAAGGCTATGATAAAGATATCATATACGATATGGACAGGGAGAAATCCTAAGATGTCTTTCATGAGGATTTGGGGTTGTGAGGCTTATGTTCAACATCAAGTCTCAGACAAACTGGGACCCAAATTTGATAAGTGCTATTTTGTTGGATATCCCAAGGAGACTAAGGGATATTACTTCTACATTCTCAGTCAGCACAAAGTATTTGTGGTAAAGACTGGGGTTTTTCTAAAAAGGGATTTTGTTTCTAGAAAAATTAGTGGGAGTACGTTCGATCTTGAAGAAATTCAAGATAAGGATCATAGCACTGAGGCCCTGATGGAGGTTGAACAGGAACCACAAAATGTTGAGGGTGATGAGATTGTTGCACAAAGAGTTGTGGAACAACCGCCTGTTCAGGTAGACCTACCTCTTCGCAGGTCTGATAGGGTACGTCGTCAGCCTGAGAGATACTCATTTCTCTTGTCTGACCATGATGACGTTATGCTCATTGAGAATGAGCCTACCTTCTATCAGGAAGCTGTGATGAGCCCAGACTCTGAGAAATGGCTAAAGGCCATGAGATCCAAGATGGAATCCATGTACACCAACCAAGTATGGACTTTGGTTGATCCACCTGAAGGGGTCAAACTCATTAGGTGTAAGTGGGTCTTTAAGAGAAAGATTGACATGGATGGACTTACGCATACCTATAAGGGTCGATTGGTGGCTAAAGGTTTCAAGCAAATTCATGGTATTGACTATGATGGAACATTTTCTCTAGTGGCGATGTTTAAGTCCATTCGGATCATGCTTGCAATTGCAGCATACCATGATTATGAGATCTGGCAGATGGATGTCAAAATCGCATTTCTGAATGGAAACTTACTCGAGGATGTGTACATGATATAACCTGAGGGTTTTGTAGATCCACATCATACTGGAAAAGTATGCAAGCTGCAAAGGTCCATTTATGGGCTAAAGCAAGCTTCTCGGAGCTGGAATCTTCGATTCGATGATGCGATCAAACAGTTTGGTTTCATCAAGAATGAAGATGAATCCTGTGTCTACAAGAGGGTTAATGGGAACACAGTTGTCTTCCTTGTATTGTATATGGATGACATACTACTCATTGAGAATGATATCCCTTTGCTACAGTCTGTGAAGACTTAGCTAGGGACGTGCTTCTCAATGAAAGACTTAGGTGAAGCAGCCTGTATTCTAGGCATTAAGATCTATAGAGATAGATCTAAGAGATTACTTGGCCTAAGTCAGAGTACATACATTGACACGGTATTACTATAGTTTGCCATGCAGAATTTCAAGAAGGGACTTCTGCCAATGTCACATAGTGTGAGTCTTTCGAAGACTCAAAGTCCCTCTTCTAGAGAGGAGAGAGACCGCATGGATAAGATCCCTTACGCATCTACTATAGGATCTATCATATACGCCATGCTATGTACTCATCCTAATGTCTCATATGCTTTGAGCATGACGAGTAGATACCAGTCAGATCCAGATTAGTGTCACTGGATAGCAGTCAAGAATATTCTTAAGTACTTGAGAAGAACTAAAGAATATTTCTTGATATTTAGAGACGATGAGGAGCTAGCTGTAAAGGGTTACAGCGATGTCAGCTTCCAAACTGACCAGGATGATTATAGATCACAGTCAAGGTTCGTGTTTTGCTTGAATGGTAGCGCTGTGAGCTGGAAGAGTTCAAAGCAGGACACAATTGTTGATTCTACAACAGAGGCCGAGTATATTGCTGCATCAGAGGCAGCAAAGGTGGCAGTTTGGATCCGCAAGTTCATTACTAAGCTTGGGATGGTTCCTAGCATAGCAGATCCTATAGAGCTCTATTGTGACAATAATGGAGCGATTGCGCAGGCTAAGGAACCTCGCTCACACCAGCGGACCAAACACATACTACAGCGCTTCCATCTCATTCGAGAGATTATCGATAGAGGAGATGTGAAGATTTGCAGAGTACCCATAGAGGTCAACATCGCAGATCCCTTAACCAAGGCTTTGGCACAGAAAAAGTATGATGGTCACACGAGGTCATTGGGTATTAGATACTACGGTGATTGGCACTAGTGCTAGTGGGAGATTGTTAGTGAAAGCCCTAGAGTCAATCATGTGATGATTGTTGTATGGGCTTTGTTGTATCATATTCCTATTTATAAAGGCATGGTTATTATATTTACTTATATTGGTGCCAAATAACAAAGTATAATAACATCCTTGAGTAGAAGGTTCTTATCTATATCAATCGATTAGTAGAATCGATAATGAGATGATATAGAGAACACTACTCTTAATCATTCCTAATCAAGTATTAACATTCAAGGACAATGTTAATGCGTAGAGACTAGCATGTAGGTCAACACGATGACTTGATCTCACAAGTCATGGATATGAAATATCAAGTTGACATATGGGTATGCATTGGAGAATGTATATTGAATGACCTGCCATGAGAAAGTATCATGGATTGTTATATGAGTGTTATATACTTTCTCATGTGGCTATTAGTATGACTATTAGTCCTTAGACCTGAAGTACCATGGTTCCCTACATAAGGAGTTGCATACTTTGGCTTCGTCAAACGTCACCCGTAAATGGGTGGACTATAAAGGCGATTACTGGATATGTAACAAATTATGCGGAGGGATGTGAGTGATGTAGATGGGATCTATCCCTCCTTTATGATGGGAGTGACATCGTTATTCTTGATAGAGTGAGACCACGAAGTGCATGACCATGCTCAAATGAGTCAATATGAGATATTAAGCTCATTTGATTAGAGTGAGTCTACTTGGAGTTCAAGATATAGATTGTACCGAGGATGACACGGTCTATGCCTCAATTGGTCGATCTAGATGTCAAGGATAGAGGGACATTGTCACATATTGTGAGAGTCACAATTAGTAGTCACAAAGGTGATGTTGGCGCTCAACATTCCTGTAACTTGGGTAGCAATAATGTGTTGCTAGATATCGCTCATTGCTTGTGTTCCTAAATCGGTTTAGGGACATTGCCAATATTACAAAAACCTATAGGGTCACACACAAAGGGCAATTAGATAGAGATTAGGTTCATATGATGAACCATGAGGATTTGGTTCATGGGATGAACCAAATTGGATTAAGAGTAATCCAAATTAGACTAATTGAGTTAGACTCAATTTGATTCAAATGTTGAATAAGTCTAATTTAAATTTGATTCATTGAGTCAATTTAAATTAATGAATAGAGATTCATTAAATCAAATTGACTTGAATCAAGTGGTTAGATTTGATCAACCATGGGAGATAATAGGTCAAGTTTGACTTGACTTGAGAGGGAAGATGAATGGTCAATTTTGACTTGACCAATTGCCATGTCATGGTGACTTGGCATGGGGGTCGGCCAATGATGATGTTCCACATCATCATGGACTTATCATGTGGTGCCACCTCATGAGGGAGACCAAGAGTCATTGGCTCTTGGAGTTACATGCATGCATGTAACCCCCACCCATTGAAGTGGTCGGCCACTTTCATTAGATGAGATTTTTATTTGGTGAGTAACTCTATCTTCTTCTTCCTTGGATCTTCTTCCTCTCAAGCTCTCTCCCATTCCTCATCTTGGCCGAAACTTCCAAGGAGTGCTAGCACACTCTAGGTTGTTTTTCTCCACCATTTGTCCGTGTGGATACCAATAGAGGAGTGTACACTTGACACTCTTGAGTTCCGACAAAGCATTTGGACGAGCGGGATAAGCGAAGGGCGTCGCATCGAGGGTAACGCTCTCATCATGTAGATCTAAGGTAGATCTAGATTTCCTTAAACACATACATGAATTTATTTTTCCATATCTTCGCATGGATCCGTGGCCGGACTTCTGAGGTTTCCGCAACGCAAAAAGCGGTTTTTGCAGCTCGGAAAGTCCAACAATTGCACCTACAAGACTCTGATAGGTGGCTCCTGCATTCTTTAACCCAAAAGGCATCACCACATAGGCATACAATCCTCCTACCATAATAAAGCTAACCCGCTTTTGATCATCCTGTGCCAAGGGGATTTGGTGATACCCTTGATAAGAATCCATAAGTAATACCACTTCATACCTCACAGTAGAATCCACCAACTAATCAATACGAGGCAAGGGGTAGTAGTCTTTAGGATATGCTTTATTTAGATCACGGAAGTCAATACATATCCTTCATTGCTCAGAAGGCTTGGGGACCAATACTACATTTGAGACCCACTCAGGGAATTGAATTTCCTTAATATGACCAGCTTGCAATAACTTATCCACCTCCTCCGCGATAATTTTGTCCTTCTCCAGTCCGAAGTGCCACCTTCTTTTGTTGAACTGGCCGGACTCCCCGAATAATGTTGAGATGATGCTCACAATTAGGGGATCAATCCCTGTGAGGTCATGCACATCTTTGGTAAAAATATCTTCATTCCTTTGCAGGTAAGCAACGAGTTCTTCCTTCACATCCAGCTGCTGGGCTACTCAAGTGACTTTTTCGGGGGCTATCTCCACTGACTCACCTTCTTCCATTTTCTCTACTTTGGGTAAGACTTCTTCTAGCACATATACTCTCGTAGTAGCAATAGCCTTCCCTTTGGGATCATCCACCCTGGCTTTCTTCTGATCATCCCTCACCATTTGGATGTAACAACTTCGAGCTGCCCTCTACTCCCCTCATACTTCTCTGATGAGATGACCTACAAGGAACTTGTCCTTCTGGTGGTAGGGAGAAGTCACCAGCTAAAAAATGGATAGAAAAGGATGACCCAAGATAGCATTATAGGTGGAAGGAGCGTCCACCACAAGGAAAGGAATCATATTAGTCTTTTGGTTGGGCTTTGTGTCCAATGTAAGAGGTAAAGAAATTTGCCCTACAGGGTGCATCATGTGTTTGTCAAACCGGAATAGAGGAGTCGCAACATCCTCCAACTGCACATTTCCTAGTTGTATTTGCTTGAAGGCTTCCTGGAAGAGGATATTAACAGAGTTCCCCGAGACCACCAGGACTCGGGCTACCTCATAATTTGGCAAGGAGACCCTAACCACTAGAGTATCGGGGTGAGGTAAGAGTATGCCTTATAGATCTTCAGGTCTAAAGTATATCCGAGGCATACTCTGAATGGCCCGGTCTTCTCCAATAGCCAAACTCTCAATTAAACGAGCGTAGAATTTTCTGGCTCTATTGAAATCCTCGTCAATGGATCCTCCTGCAATAACATTTATGGCTCCCCGAGTGGGGACGTCACCTAGAGCAATTAATGCATCTTTATTAGCTGATCCTTCTTGTGAGACACCTTCCTGGTTGGATGGTCGTGATCTTGGTGGGGGGAGAGCCTGGGGTCTTCTATTGTAAGGCCCCGGACGAGCAATACTTGGCTGGCGACCTCTTCTTGCTTGCCCTCTCATCTATGGTTGTAGGTGCGGATATTCAGCTCTAATATGCTCCCACTCACTTTGTAGCTTGAAACAGTGGTTGATAGTGTGCCCATACTGTAGGGAGTTGCTTCGAAGACTCATTGGCTCCCATGTCCCCGGATTAAAATTTTCACCAATGAAAGAACTAATCCGGATGGGATGAGTTTCCTTAGCACAACCTATTCGTCGTCGTGCTAACAACTTGAGTGATCGTTTGAACAAACTAGTTGTTCAAGCAACACAACTCTTCTAGTTGGTTAACCGCGGAAGAGACGACGGACAGATCGCCGATTTTTGTGTTTGTCTTCGGGGTCCATGATTATACAAAATATATACATACGCACACTTGTATAATCAACACATAAAATAACATGCTAAAATCAGAAAATAAAGTTGTACCACTTTATACCTTACGATCTTCTACCGTATGTCCTATCCTCCTCGTGGACGACGTGTGGGCGAAGATCCTCCACGAGTAGAAGCCTTCTAGTTCGCATTCTTCCCTTCCTTGTCCGCTGCGAACAAAGAGAAGAACCAACAAAACCTTTCCTTTCTAGAACCGGCCACCAAGCAAGGGAGTTTGATGCGCCGTGAGAACGAAGGGATTAGCGCCGGCCAACCTTGAAGAGAGGTTGCCGCCGGCCACCTAGAGGTAGGAGAAGCACTGGCCACCAATTGTTGGAGGACCGCCGGCCACCAAGGATCAAAGGAGAAGGAAGAGAGCCGGCCAAAGCTTAGAGAAAGAAGGAGTGAGCGCCGGCCACCAAGGAGAAAAGGAAGAAGATGGGCGCCGGCTTCTTGTCCAAGAGTTGTCGCCTAAAACTTTGCTTCCAAACCCTAGCCGCCCAAACTAAAACCCTAACTCAAAAATTGAACATATTTTGCCGCCAAACCTAAGCCCTCTATTTATAGAATTGGGCTTAAGCCTCCTTTAATCTCCACCGTTGGATCTAGGGATTTAATCTCCACCGTCGGATCTAGGGTATTATCCCAACCGTCAGATCTAGGGATTCATCCCAACCGTCGGATCTAGGATTTCATCCCAACCGTCGGATCTAGGGTTTCATCCCAACCGTCAGATCTAGGGTTTCATCCTAACCGTCGGATCTAGGGATTTAATCCCAACCGTCGATTCTAGGGTTTCATCCTAACCGTCGGATCTAGGGATTTAATCCCAACCGTCGATTCTAGGGTTTCATCCTAACCATCGGATCTAGGGATTTAATCCCAACCGTTGGTTCTAGGGTTTCATCCCAACCATCGGATCTAGGGATTTAATCCCAACCGTTGGTTCTAGAGTTTTGTTTTACATCCTTGGATCTAGACTTCTTTAGGATTATATTAGGCTACGATAGGGACCATAAGGAGGAGTTGGATCTTGGCCACCCGATGGATCGGAACCACACTAACTTGATCCATCAATGATGTTCCATTCCACTAGAGGATCATCATTGAACTACCTCACCAACCCCCATAAATTAATATGGGCTCCATATATTATTTGTACATTCATCTCCCCGTGTTTAAGATATCGAATGTCCGTCAATTAATTGATTTACTGACCATCAATTAATTAACATCTAATTCCTCGAGTAGTACCACTCAACCTTATCATCATGTTGACTAAGTCAACCAGCTGAGTTTACATGATGAACCTTATGAGCTCCTCAAGGGGACATCATCAACCTAGTATATAGGACACGGTTTCCTCCTATAATCAACGGCACACCATGTAAATAATATTATTTCCCAACTTACCGGGCATATTGATTTAATCCATTTAAATCTCACCCTTTGGTAAATCAAAGAAATAAATACTAAGTACATGTGCCCATTATTATATCGGGATTAAGAGCATGTACAACATAATATCCGAGGTCCGATTCAATTATGTAGTCAGCAATTAATTGAATCACCTCTATGTCGGTCCTGCTCAATACACCTAAGTGTACTAGTGTAACTCCATGTTCAAGACAAAACAATACCAAGCTACACTACAACCATGTCAATGGTTTGTCCAAAACCATCTTGGTTGTGAGCCAATCACCTCTACTTATATTTTACAAGGGACTGATAACATGATCTTCTGTGTCACACCAAGCACCATGTTATCTACAATGTAAAATATTAGACAATATGCACACACATATAATAAATATATAAAGTGCAAACAATGATCATGTGATTCTTATTCCAAAATAAAATGTTCATACAAAAAGAGCTAGGCTTTTGATACATTCCAACAATCTCCCACTTATACTAAAGACTACTGCCGTCATCACCTCGCCATACATCTGATCCCCATGTCCTCCACATGCCTATCAAACGCTTTCGCTGGAAGGGCCTTAGTGAATGGATCCGCCAGGTTATCCTCTGATGCAATCTTGGCGACAGCAACTTCTCCTCGCTTTACAATCTCTCGTATAAGGTGGTACTTGCGCTCTATGTGTTTACTCGCCTTATGGGCTCGTGGTTCCTTCGAGTTTGGAACTGCACCACTATTATCACAATAAATTGTGATAGTTCTGTGCAAACCAGGAATCACATCCAAGTCCATCAAGAAGTTCCTGAGCCATACAGCTTCCTTGGCTGCCTCAGAGGCTGCCACATACTCAGCTTCCATGGTAGAGTCCGCCATGCATTTCTTCTTGACACTCCTTCATACTATGGCTCCACCTCCAAAAGTAAACACAAACCCCGAGGGAGACTTACTCTTGTCCCTATCTGATTGGAAATCCGAATCCGTGTAACCCACAGGGACTAATTGATCTGCCCGATAAACCAGCATATAATCCCTAGTCCTTCTCAGGTACTTCAATATATGCTTTACCGCAGTTCAATGTCCCTGTCCAGGATTACTCTAATATATGCTAACCATGCCCATGGCAAAGAAGATATCCGGTCTCGTACATAGCATAGCATACATAAGGCTTCCTACTGCCGAAGCATAAGGAACTGCCTTCATGTCCTCTATCTCCTTTGATGTTTTGGGACACATCTCTTTAGATAAAGGAACTCCATGCCTAAAAGGTAGAAAACCTTTCTTAGAGTTCTGCATGCTAAAACGAGCAAGGATAGTGTCAATGTATGAAGCTTGAGATAAGCACAACATCCTTTTCTTGCGATCCCTTATAACTTTGATCCCAAGGATGTGTCCCACTTCTCCCAAGTCCTTCATGTCAAACTGTTTGGATAACCATACCCTTACGTCTGATAACACTTTGATATTGTTGCCAACTAACAAAATGTCATCTACGTATAGTACAAGAAACACCACTACGTTTCCGTCACATCTCTTGTATACACAAGGCTCATCCGGACTTTGAATAAATCCATATGACTGGATTACCTCATCAAAGCGGATGTTTCAAGATCTAGAAGCTTGCTTCAATCCATAAATGGACCGATTAAGCTTACATACAAGATGCTCTTTGCCTTTAGCAATGAATCCCTCTGGTTGTTGCATATAGATGTTCTCCTCAAGACTTCCGTTAAGGAAAGCTGTCTTGACATCCATCTACCAAATCTCATAATCCATATGAGCAGCTATAGATAAGAGAATCCGGATAGACTTAAGCATAGCTACCGGCAAAAAGGTCTCCTCATAATCGATACCCTCTTTCTGAGTATACCCTTTCGCGATAAGCCTAGCTTTGAAGATCTCAACCTTCCCGTCCACTCCTCTCTTTCTCTTGTAGATCCACTTGCATCCAATGGCTTTTACACCATCGGGTGGCTCTACTAGCTCCCAGACTTGATTAGATTCCATAGATTCTATCTCTGAATTCATCGCACTTTGCCAAGATACCGCATCTCTATCTTGGAGTGCCTCGTCATATGTCCAGGGATCCGGTTCATGTTCACCAGGGACTAAGTCCGAAGACTCTCCCAAAAACATGAATCTCTCGGGTTGTCTAACAACCCTCCCACTATGACGAGGTGCCTCCTGTGTATACTATGTGACACGCAGTGCAGTGACTTGTGGCATCTCCTCTTGTATCGGTGGTACTGAAGTCGGGACTTCCCCTGTTAACTCCTCAAGAACAATCCTACTCGTGGGCTTGTGGTTCATCACATAGTCCTCCTCTAGAAATCTGGCATTCGTACTCACGATCACCTTCTAATCTCTTGGACTATAGAATAAACCACCCTTCGTTCCCTTAGGGTAGCCAACAAACAAGCGTACTTCTGTACGAGATTCCAACTTACCAGCATCTCCCTTTAGCACATGTGCTGGACTACCCCAAATCCGAATATGTCTTAGACTAGGCTTTTGCCCAGTCCACAACTCTGTGGGAGTAGAGGGTACTGACTTAGATGGAACCAAGTTCAGAATGTGTCTTTATTGTTTCCGGAGCAAACCCCGAGCGAATCGGTAACTCGAATAACTCATCATCGATCGACCATCTCCATGAGAGTCCTATTCCTTCGCTCCGCCACACCATTCTGTAGGGTGTGCGGTGCGGACAATTGGGATTGAATCGACCTCGATAAGTAACTCCTAAACTCTCCCAAGAGGTACTCGCCACCACGATCGGTCGTAATGTCTTGATACTTTTACCTTGGCGGTTCTCCATCATGACCTTGAATTCTTTGAACCTTGTCAAAGCATTGGACTTATGCGCATCAAGTAAATGTATCCATATCTTGAATAATCGTCTATAAAAGAGACGAAATATTCAAAACCACCTCTTGCTGGATAGACATAGGACCGCACAAATCGAATGAACCAATTCCTAACACATCTTTGGCTCTATACCCTTGGCCTTGAAAGGCCTCTTGGTCATTTTACCTTCAAGCAAGATTCGCGGGTTGGGAGATCCTCCACTAATGAACCTAAAGGTCCATCAGCTATCAACCTTTGAATTCTGCTTAGGTTAATATGACCAAGCCTTAGATGCCAAAGATATGTTTGGTTCATTTGCGAAGGTTCTTTTCTCTTATTAGACTTAGAAGATGAGTTATTGATTTCTATATGCATCGTGGGAGTTTTCGGTTCCAGAGTATATAAATTGCCAACCAATGTACCAGAACAGATAATCTCCTATTCCTTTTTATAACCACTTTGTCATTAAAAGAAACAGAATATCCATCCATAAACACTTTAGAAACTGAAATTAAATTCTTTCTAAAAGTAGGTACATAAAGACAATTTCTTAAAACCAAAATTTTATTCCTATCAAAAGATAAATAAACGTCTCCCCCGATAGCCGCCACCTTTGAAGCATTGCCCATGAAGGCGGTAATCTCTCCCTCGGCTAGTCGTCGGGTTTCTGGAACCCTGCAAAGTATTGCAGACATGATCGAGTGGCTCTGTATCTACACAGGACCTTTGGTAGATAATCTAAACATGTTTCAACAACTAAACAAGAAGATATACCTTTGTTCTTTGGCGAGGACAGTCCGCTTCCAATGTCGATCTGCTTGCAAGTGAAGCACTTGCCTTTTCGGCTTCTTCACTCCAAAGAGGTCCCACTGCCACCTTCTTCGCTCCACCTTGCTTCTTCTTCTTCTTACCTTTCGGTTTAGAGGAAGAAACCTTCTGAGCGACCATGGCTTGAGCACTTTGACGAAAAAGTCCCTCTGCGCTTTGGAGTTACAGTGAAGCTCCATGCCAGAATACAACCTCTTATTCATATTGTAGTTGAGGCGGAACTGCTCAAAACTCCTAGGCAGAGACTGGAGAATGATATCGACCTCAGTTTCCCCATCGATCTCAGCTCCGAGGACTTCCATCTCATTAAGATGAGCCATCATCTTGAGAACATGATCCCTAACGGGTGTTCCCTCGATCATGGTGGTCGTCATCAAGTTTCTCATTGCCTCCTGTCTAGCCGCCCTACTCTGATGTCCGAAAAGTTCCTTGAGATTGAACATCATGTCATAAGTTGTGGCTATGGCCTGATGCTGATGTTGCAGCACATTTGACATAGATGCCAAAATGTAACACCGCGCCATCTCATCTGCCTTGACCTATTTCTTATAGCGTTCTTTCTCCTTTTCATCAGAGTCATCGGAGGGCTTAGGAGGACATACCTAGAAGAGTACAAATTTGTACTCCTCCGCAGTTAAGACAATATCCAGATTTCTTTTCCAATCAATGTAGTTTGGTCCAGTAAACTTATTTTCTTTTAAAATCACAGCAAGTGGGTTGAAAGCCATTTGAAAATCCTAAAAATCACAATGATCAAAATATTAGATTTCAAATATTATTGATTCCTCAAAACAATAAAATCCCGAAATCAACCAACACCTCCAAACACCGAGAATATCGCATGCCACGATAGTGTGGACGTATACGAATTCTACATTTGTAAGAGGAGGTTTTACCCATTAATTTTATTATCTTGTCAACCTTACTTTTTGACAAATAAAATTAATAGTTGCTTCCTCTTTAGCCCTACAAATAAAAGCAGTGACTCCGATGGGGAGGATACTTTTATTTGCATCTAAGTGTGCACCATTACACGATACTAAGGGAATTATTTCGGATTATGTGTCTTACCGATGGGGAAGTACACACGCTCCTAAATAATTTCCTATATCCATTATTTGACCTAATGATTTGCAAGCAAACCCATCCGATGGGGAGGAAGGCACTCAGAGCCAATGCGCAAGTTTGTTGCATCACACGTCAAATTGTAATGGAGGCCGCGGGAATTAATTAAAATATCCCTCTCCCACTTAGTAAATTGAAATCAAGGAATTTTAAAGCATACACAACATGCATATAAAACAAATAAGCAATAAATATGGAAAAAAACAGAATTTTTCCAACTATTATGGCATTGTTCTCCAATACGCATCCCGTCGTGTCGCCACCTCGTCCGCTCCATCTTTTCCCGTGCGCAAGTCACCAAAGAGATCCGGGCCGAGATAAATCATTTTAATTTACATCCATCGATCATATACTCTACGAAGGAGTGTACAAATAATCTATTTCGAAAGTAAACTAAAATGAACGACTAAACAATGTCGTATTTAATTACAAAAATTAAATACTAATCTAGCCTCGTCAACCCCGAGGATTCAAATAATATACATACAATCACACACAAAACAATCACATACAACCAAATAGCCATAATAGTCGGATCTTATGTCTGCAACCAAAAAGTTAGCCTACGCACTGTAACGCCCGTAAAATTCCTAGCAATTTTACAAGAATTTTTGGCTTGATGATAATGGGCTTTATGTAGGCCTTTTTCCAAAACAAAAGAAAATAAGCCAAAAATGGATACAAGACCTAGGAATTGAACTCCAGACCTCTAGAGATAGCCAAGCCCTATTGATGTACCCACTAACCATAAGCCCAATAGGATTGTATGATTAAGGAAAGGGGGGGAACTATAGATAAATGGAACTAAGGGTAAATGAAGAGGCATAGAAAAGGAAAAGAGGAACTTCTCTTCCTCCCCCCTTTATAAAGAAGAGGGAAGATTGAAATTGTTTACTTCCTCTCTTCTTCTCTTCCTCTTCTCACCGAAATTCCAAGGCTTCCCTCTCCATTTCCCTCTTTTGGCCGAGCCTCATCCAAGCAAGAAAGCTAGGGCTAGGTTGGTTCTTTAGGTTGTCTTCTCCACCAAAAGCAACGCGAAGGATGTAAGTATCCCTCACCTGCATACGAGTAGCTTCGGTTGACGTTTTATAAAAGAAATCTATATAGTTATTTTCGGCCAAGATATGATCTAGGGTTTCCATGAAGTTGTATGCCATGCTTTTGTAATTAGATGATGATGTTAGGGCTTAAAATGGATTAGGTCAAAAGTTAAACCTAGGAAACCCTATGAACCATTCGGCCAACATGAGGTTTGCTAGTGTTTTATTGAAGTTATATCTTGTTTTTGCTTGCAAGTGATGATGTTAGCATGTTATAGGGATTAGGGTAAAGACCTAACCCTAGAGGCCTCCATGACCCATTCGGCCAAGTCATGAACTAGGGTCTCAAAGAAGCTCTATGCTATGTTTATGCTATGTTTATAACTAGATGATGATTTTAGGGTTTAAAGTGGGTTAGAACAAAAGCTAACCCTAATGAACACTTTAGTTCTATTCGGCCAAACCCTACTTTAGGGTTTCAATGAAGTTCCATGCCATATTATGGGAACTAGATGATGATTTTAGGGTTTAAAGTGGGTTAGAACAAAAGCTAACCCTAATGAACACTTTAGTTCTATTCGGCCAAACCCTATTTTAGGGTTTCAATGAAGTTCCATGCCATACTATGGGAACTAGATGATGATTTTAGGGTTTAAAATGGATTAGAACAAAAGCTAACCCTAAGGAACAACAAGACCTATTCGGCCAAACCCCACCATAGGGTTTCAATGAAGTTTCATACTATGTTTTGTAACTAGATGATGAGGTTAAGGTTTAAAAAGGGGATTAGGTCAAAGTTAAACCTAAAGGCCCTACATGGACCATTCGGCCACCTTGGGTCTTTAGGGTACAATGAAGTCCATACCATGAATTGTATGCTATGTTATGTTAATGAAATCAGTTATGTTGTTATGAAATAGAGTATGTCATGCTATGTTGATGAAATAAGTTAGGTTGTTATGAAATGAAGCATGCCATGCTATGTTAATGAAATAAGTTATGTTGTTATGAAATAAAGTATGCCATGCTATGTTAATGAAATAGGATATGTTGTTATGAAATGAAGTATGCCATGCTATGTAAATGAAATGAAGCATGATGTGTATGAAATGAATTATGCCATGTCATGAAAATGAAATGAAGAATGATGTGTATGAAATGAAGTATGCTATGCTATGTTAATGAAGTGAAGCATGAGGTGTATGAAATGAAGTATGCTATGCTATGTTAATGAAATGAAGCATGATGTGTTATGAAACGAAGTATGCTATGCTATGTTAATAAGACATGTAGTACAGTAAGCATATAAGTATTTTACCTTCTGCATGGCTTGTACCAAGACCTTAACAAGGTCCAAAGAAGGGATGGGCTCCTAAGATGCCCTAGGTCGATGGAATAAGACTCGGGCCTAGGATGGGCTTCTATGTATGATTGCCCCTAGGTCGATGGAATAAGATTCGGGCCTAGTACGGGATGGGCTCCAAGATGCCTTAGGTCGATGGAGTAAGACTCGGGCCTAGGATGGGCTTCTACGCTATGACGATTGCCCTAGGTCGATGGAATAAGACTCGGGCCTAGAAACCTATTAGGTTCGAGACTTGCTACCTCGGGCCTATTTAGGGATGCGCGCTATGATAATGAAGAAGTGGTACAATGCCGGGCCCAAATATGTTGAGATTTATATTTACGTACCTAATATATATATTTTCAAAAGCATCTTGCATATGTATGTCATGATTGTTAAGTTACATGTTATGTTAAATAATATGTCATGATTGTTAAGTTACATGTTATGTTAAATAATATGTCATGATTGTTAAGTTACAAGTTATGTTAAATAATATGTCATGATTGTTAAGTTACATGTTATGTTAAATAATATGCCATGATTGTTAAGTTACATGTTATGTTAAATAATATGTCATGATTGTTAAGTTACATGTTATGTTAAATAATATGTCATGATTGTTAAGTTACATGTTATGTTAAATAATATGCCATGATTGTTAAGTTACATGTTATGTTAAATGATATGTCATGATTGTTAAGTTACATGTTATGTTAAATGATATGCCATGATTGTTAAGTTACATGTTATGTTAAACGATATGCCATGATTGTTAAGTTATATGTTATGAAAGTTATGTTTTATGATATGTTATGAATGTTTACATGCTTACGTTTGATACGTTATGAAGGATATGTTTTATGATATGTTATGAATGTTTACATGTTTACGTTAGATACGTTATGAAAGTTATGCTTCATGATATGCTATGAATGTTTACATGTTTACGTTAGATACATTACAAGTTATGTTGATGATACAGTGATCCATGCTATATTTCACTTACGTTACTTATGCTACATGTTAAGTTGATGACACCAAGTATGTTACATGTTATATTGCTTCTATGTTGTGAATGTTGCATGCCATGATTAATGATAATGTATGGTTTTAGTGAGTAGGACAGGATCTTACTAAGCCTATGTGCTTATAGTTTATCTTTCCTCGATCGCAGAGATACGGGTAAGGGATGGATAAACTAAAGGGAGCAGCAGGAGGGGCCAATGTGTGTGATAGTGGCATGGTGGAGAAGATCCGTTAGGTCTAAACATGTTTACCTATGATAAAGATGTCTATTCATGTCCTCACTTATGTCTCCTTATGACGATGATGTTATGAATTTACTAAGCACTAAGTATCTACATATATGATGCATGCTCTATGTTAAGAAGAAGAAGTAAAGAAGAAGTAAGAAGAAGTATCTATCCACGCTATGAAGCATACTCTATGCTAAGAAGAAGAAGTATGTATATATATATGTATATATGTGTTAACGCATGTTTATGTTTAAAAGAAAAAAAAAGTATTAAGAAGTATGTCTAAAGTCTTCCGCTGTGAGAATTAAGAAGTAGGTATAAAGTCTTCCGCTGTATGTAATGTATGTACGGTTGCGTCACGCGCCGCCTCTCCGGACATTTAGGGTCCCGGAAGGGCGGGCGTGACACGCACATCCTACTATTATCCGGCATACTCAATATATGATATGTGCATGAAAGTAACCGAATCCAAAACACACAAAATCGGAAACCGTGGCTCTGATACCAAATGTAGGGAGTTGCTTCGGAGACTCATTGGCTCCCATGTCCCCGGATTAAAATTTTCACCAATGAAAGAACAAATCCGGATGGGATGAGTTTCCTTAGCACAACCTATTCGTCGTCGTGCTAACAACTTGAGTGATCGCTTGAACAAACTAGTTGTTCAAGCAACACAACTCTTCTAGTTGGTTAGCCGCGGAAGAGACGACGGACGGATCACCGGTTTTTGTGTTTGTCTTCGGGGTCCATGATTATACAAAATATATACATACGCACACTTGTATAATCAACACATAAAATAACATGCTAAGATCAAAAAATAAAGTTGTACCACTTTATACCTTACGATCTTCTACCGTATGTCCTATCCTCCTCGTGGACGACGTGTGGGCGAAGATCCTTCACGAGTAGAAGCCTTCTAGATCGCGTTCTTCCCTTCCTTATCCGCTGCGAACAAAGAGAAGAACCAACAAAACCTTTCCTTTCTAGAACCGGCTACCAAGCAAGGGAGTTTGATGCAACCGCCGGCCAAGGAACGAAGGGATGAGCGTCGGCCAACCTTGAAGAGAGGTTGCCGCGCGGCCACCTGGTTGGAGAAGCACCGGCCACCAATTGTTGGAGGACCGCCGGCCACCAAGGATCAAAGGAGAAGGAAGAGGGCCGGCCAAAGCTTAGAGAAAGAAGGAGTGAGCGCCGGCCACCAAGGAGAAAAGGAAGAAGATGGGCGTCGGCTTCTTGTCCAAGAGTTGCCGCCCAAAACTTTGCTTCCAAACCCTAGCCGCCCAAACTAAAACCCTAACTCCAAAATTGAACCTATTTTGCCGCCCAACCTAAGCCCTCTATTTATAGAATTGGGCTTAAGCCTCCTTTAATCTCCACCATCGGATCTAGGGATTTAATCTCCACCGTCGGATCTAGGGTTTTATCCCAACCGTCGGATCTAGGGTTTCATCCCAACCGTCGGATCTAGGATTTCATCCCAACCGTCGGATCTAGGGTTTCATCCCAACCGTCGAATCTAGGGTTTCATCCCAACCGTCAGATCTAGGGATTTAATCCCAACCGTCGATTCTAGGGTTTCATCCTAACCATCGGATCTAGGGATTTAATCCCAACCGTTGGTTCTAGGGTTTCATCCCAACCATCGGATCTAGGGATTTAATCCCAACCGTTGGTTCTAGAGTTTTGTTTTATATCCTTGGATCTAGACTTCTTTAGGATTATATTAGGCTACGATAGGGACCATAAGGAGGAGTTGGATCTTGGCCACCCGATAGATCGGAACCACACTAACTTGATCCATCAATGATGTTCCATTCCACTAGAGGATCATCATTGAACTACCTCACCAACCCCCATAAATTAATATGGGCTCCATATATTATTTGTACATTCATCTCCCCGTGTTTAAGATATCGAATGTCCGTTAATTAATTGATTTACTGACCATCAATTAATTAACATCTAATTCCTCGAGTAGTACCACTCAACCTTATCATCATGTTGACTAAGTCAACTAGCTGGGTTTACATGATGAACCTTATGAGCTCCTCAAGGGGACATCATCAACCTAGTATATAGGACACGGTTTCCTCCTATAATCAACGGCACACCATATAAATAATATTATTTTCCAACTTACCGGGCATATTGATTTAATCCATTTAAATCTCACCCTTTGGTAAATCAAAGAAATAAATACTAAGTACATGTGCCCGTTATTATATCGGGATTAAGAGCATGTACAATATAATATCCGAGGTCCAATTCAATTATGTAGTCAGCAATTAATTGAATCACCTCTATGTCGGTCCTGCTCAATACACCTAAGTGTACTAGTGTAACTCCATGTTCAAGACAAAACAATACCAAGCTACACTACAACCATGCCAATGGTTTGTCCAAAACTATCTTAGTTGTGAGCCTCTACTTATATTTTACAAGGGACTGATAACATGATCTTCTGTGCCACACCAAGCATCATGTTATCTACAATGTAAAATATTAGACAATATGCACACACATATAATAAATATATAAAGTACAAACAATGATCATATGATTCTTATTCCAAAATAAAATGTTCATACAAAAAGAACTAGTCTTTCAATATACATTCCAACACATACTCTGTGTGGTATTGGCAAAAGAATAGGATTGGGGGATTATGGGGAATTCCTCTATATCTGATCGGGCGTTGAAGGATACCCTGCTGATCGTACTCCATTTCCCGTTCCTTCCATGTCCGCGATGGGGAGGGGGGTAAGGCTTCTGTAGCCATAAGCCGCAAAGAAGGGAGAGGGTGAACTCCTAGCATCGGTGGTCTCATCCAAGGAACTTTGGGCAAAAAAGACCTTGCATATTCTCGTGTGGGAATTCCCCATTGGATAGGACCATTCTTTCTGTCGGGGTAGAGGCAGACTTCTTTTCTGTCCTTCTTACCTTCAACCCTTCTTCCTCATTAATATACTCCTCAGCACGACCCAGGAGCTCTTCATAACTGGTGGTTGGCCTTCTTAATAGGGAACTGAGAAATGGTCCCTCCTTTAGCCCATGAGGGATAGAGACCCTCAAGAGATCAAACATGGCTGAGGGTATCTCTCGGGCTGTAGCGGTGAAATGATGGATATAGCTTCTCAAAGATTCTGAGGATTCTTGTTTTAAATGAATCAAAATAGAAGCATCATGCTTATAGGTTTTACAACTAGAAAACTGTTGAAGAAAAACTCTCTTAAAATCAGCAAAACATGTAATGCAACCAGAGGGTAGAGACTTAAACCATCTTTGAGCTGAAGCAGCCAAAGTGATGCGGAAAACCCTGCATTTAAGGGCGTCAGAATAGCAATAGAGGGAAGCAGCACCTTCGAACTGAGATAAGTGCTCATCCAGATCAAAAGCGTCATTGTACATCCCCACCTAGAGAGCCCGAAAATGTTACGGTGGTTGCTCTATCATAATGTCTTCAGTGAAGGGACATGGCTCATAAGGTTCAAGTGCCCTGGTGAAATGACTCTCCCCCTGGTCTTCATGTCTCATCGATACTACTAGAAAAGGATACTGAGACGCTCTCCCCATCAGTATTTCTCCTGGCGATATTTTAGTCTCTTGAGGACCAAGTGGAGGGACATGGGAAGGTCTTTCAAGTAGTTTTTCCCTCTGAGAAGGTTCACCAGAGTGTGGATGGAGATATTTTGTCCTTTTCCTTTCTCTTACTAGAGCTTCAGATACTGCTGTATCTACCATGGCCCTTAGCTGGGACGGTAATAGAGTGATAGAGCTCTCCTCTACGAAAGAGGCTGCTAGAGGAGGGATCTCTTGCAAATGCATCTCTATATCTTGCTCAACAGAAATGTTCCCACAGACGATGCCAACTAATGTGGCAACGGATTTTCTACCTCCTTTTTGAGCTGAAGATGTCCAGGAGGTCTGGGGTCCTCTCTGATCACAACAATAGGAGATAACGATTGTAGAGCGAGCAACGGAGAACGATGACACGAGATTTAATGTAATTCGGAATTCTAATTCCTACTCTACGGGTGAGCTCTCCAATGAGCTCAAGCACTAGACACTTTTACTATAATCGCTCCTTCTCGAAAGTACTTCCGATGGTGGAGAAAACTCTTTACAGATAAGAACTTATACAAAGTAAATAAAAAATAAAGCTTATAGGATCCTCCTTCTCTTTTTCGATGATGAGTCTTCTCTATCCCAGCTCCCTGTTCCAATCTCTAGAAATTGCAAATGAAGTTCATCTCCAGTCCTCCGGTTCCACCCTTTCTTCTTCCTTTCTTCCTTCCTTTTATACTCGGTGCCCTTGGAGCCAACTGTTGCGTAACAAACTATATGGATCACCGTCCACGTGAACCCTTTTCCCCGGAGAAATAATTTTGCTATGATGTTAGCAAGCGAATGTTACTAAGAATCTTCTGTGGGGTCCTCTAAGTATCTTGGTTTGTTATACTGTGTAATAAACTCTTATGTTAGAGCATAGTAGAAACTACCTTCCTCTTTTCTTTACCCCCACTTTATTCCTGGGCCCTTCTTTCTCCTAATCACTTTTCCTTACCTCTGCCCTGACTCAGCTTTATTTCCCGAGTGGCTTCGTCACTAACTCGATTTATTTTCCCTAGTTGCTCTCCGGATTTTCTTTGCCCACTGGTTATTCCCGAGTTGCCACGTAATCAACACACCCTACTTTCTCGAGTTGGATCTTGCCAGGTTGGACCGTATATTTTACCCTATATTTTTTCCTTTTATTTTGTCCACTACGATTCCCTTCCTTCAAATTTCTAAGTCATATTATGGTAGTATCAGTTGTAAAATTTATTTGTTCTATTTTTGAGATAATCTCTTTTGTTGTAAATTTTATTATTGATTTGTGACAATTTAGTTTTTCGTCGCAAATTTTATTCTCGATTTGGTACGATTTATTTCCCCGACACTAAAATTCATCACTAAATCAATATTTTTTTTTTGTAGTGGATATGATCGACCATTCATAAACCGTTAAATCATCTTTGAATTGTGAAATTATTGATTACAAACCGTGGTCGGATCTATTTAGTCCAACCTACATCGTGCTAGATTGAGCATTTAGGTTTATTCTAATTGAATTATTTAAGCCAATCAGTTGATGATTTGATATTATTTTGTTTTCTTACATGATTTTCCTGTTAAAAATCCCTTTCGTTAAAACTTTTTTGACTTTTTTATTTTTGTCACGTTTATAAAAATTCCAATATTAATAGTTTCGAGATTAATAAACTTTCTCAATTAAAAAAAAAACTGTCATTTTGTGTTTGATCATTAATCACTAGCACTGCAAAATGACTTAATTGATTAATTGGATAGTAATATTCAATTCGATTAAAATAAAATTAGCTATTTACCATGCACATTATCACTCTCCGAGGTTAACACATTTGCTGTTAATGAATGATCGGGGATTAAATGCTAAAAGTTTTCAAAGTTTAAAAAAGTTCTCAGATAGGCATTGTTTAAAGTAAATAAATTGGAATAAAATTTCTTTATTATTTTATCTCAACGAAACAAAGACAAAAACAGAGAGGTGAATGAGACGCTGATACAAAAAGTCAAAGTGGGGATAGGATAATAAACAAAGTCAGAGCACAAGCACGTGATCCAACTACTTGCGGAGCAGCCCACAAATTTATGTATGACAAAAAAAAAATTTATTCTGTATATATATACACACTGAAATAAATGAATATAATTATTTTTTAATATATACTGAAATATCAGAAATACTTAAGTTATTGCAAAATATTCAAATCAAACTCTTTCCATTTTTCTAAATAAAAAAATATCATTTCATTAAAAATGAGAATATATTCGTAAAGAAAATGAATGCTCTATTTAAAACAATAGTTTTCCTTGATATTTGTTTTTTTTTCCAGAAGAACTATATTTATTTAATGTCATTTTACTGTTTAAAAATAAAAATTAAGAAAAATAGTAAAACGTCTGTGCGCAGCTGATCGCAAAGGTCAACCATGGCAGATCAGCAAGATATTATTTGGATGTGAATGCCCGATTTGCCCACCTCCTTTCCCAAGTCTCAACTCCAAACACTGAACCGCTCTTTCTTTGAACTCATACGATGAAGCCAGCCGCAGCCATCATCATCCCTCTTTTCCTCCTCCTCTTCCTCCCACAGCTTCACGCCCTCAAACTCTGCACCGATTCAAGTAGTTTCTTTTTCTTCTCGATCTAAACTTTCCCTTAATTTTAGTTTAATTTCTTGTGTTATTGTTTGCTCAGTCACAGAGCTAATTAGGGATTTTTCTGTTCCAGTGGCGCCCGTGACTCGGAGGACCCCTTTAGCTTTCTGCGGATACACTGGCAGCAGCTGCTGCAACGCCACCGACGATGGTGACCTCCGGCGGCAGTTCGAGGCCATGAACATCTCCGACGGCGCATGCGCCGCCTTTATAAGATCGATCGTCTGCGCGGTAACACCTTGTCCCCGAACTTGCCATCTCTGTTACTCTTGCTGTCTGCTTTGGAAACATTTTGGTGTTGTGACTAACAGCACTGGAACAAAATCGAATTTTGCAAAGTCAATTCACGGAGCAGTATTTGAAAAATGGTCTTTCTAGAGGGGCGAACTGCCAGCCCGATCAGTTCGGGCCGTGGTCGGACCATGTCTGGCCTGGACTCTGGAGACCTATATGTTATTGCTATATAATTAAAAAATTATAGAATATTAAAATATTGATTCTGATTTTCTTTTTCCGTAAAGATAACACATATCAATAGAATTTTCCAATTTGTTTCAGAGATGCGATCCATATTCTGCCGAATTGTTCGGTATGGGTCCGGTACTTGCGACAGTGCCTAATCTATGCAACTCTACCCTCACATCAGCAGCCTCTTCCCTGGCCAGCGTCTCCAACCAAAACTTCTGCAAACAAGTTTGGGATTCCTGCAATAATGTTTCGATGCAGAATTCTCCATTTGCTGAACCTGGACTGCCGGCGTCGTCATCTAGACTCGCCGATGTCTGGCATTCCGAGTCAGACTTTTGTGAAGCGTTTGGAGGTACATCGGGTGACAGCACTCTATGTTTTGATGGTAACTCGACCTCATTCAGTAGCAGCACAGCCTCAACCATCACCGGAGGTCTTTGTCTTGAGAGAATCGGCAACGGATCTTACCTGAACATGGTTGCCCACCCCGATGGCTCCAATCGCGTCTTCGTGTCGAATCAGGCTGGCAAAATATGGTTGGCAAGTGTTCCTGAACGAGGATCAGGAGGAACATTGGAGATTGATGAGTCCAACCCCTTTCTCGATTTAACTGATTTAGTCCACTTGGACACTCAATTTGGCCTTATGGGACTGGCATTTCACTCGAACTTTACGACTAACGGTCGGTTTTTCGTTTCGTACAACTGCGATAAGTTTCAATCCACAAGCTGTTCTGGAAGATGTTCCTGTAATTCTGATGTAGGATGTGACCCTTCAGAGCTTGGTACGGACAATGGTGCCCAACCATGTCAATATCAGGCGGTTGTGGCTGAATTTACTGCCAATAGTTCCTCAACCACACCTTCCACAGTACGCATCTTTAACTATCTTGGATTAAGCAGAGCTTATTACCCTTTTTACCATGTTTATGTAGCAAATTGCACACGCACTGTGCTTGTTGATTTTAGGCAACTAGTGCCAATCCTTTAGAAGTAAGGAGGATCTTCACTATGGGCCTTCCTTATACAAGTCATCATGGTGGGCAAATTCTATTTGGACCAACAGATGGCTTTCTGTATTTCATGATGGGAGATGGTGGAAACAGAGGGGACCCCTTCAACTTTGCTCAAAACAAGAAAGCTTTGCTTGGAAAAATTATGCGAATTGATATAAACACCATCCCAAGTAAGTCCCTTGACAATCTTATTTTGTTTCCTTCAACTCCTCGCTTTGAGATGCAATTCCTCTGGATGTTGCCAAGAAGTAAACACAAAAATCTAGTGTGAAATATTTGTTGCATATTTCTGAAAAAATTAAATTGGTTTCGCCCACACATGTCAATGCATGTTCAAGAAATTTTAACTCCACATCATTTGAATATGTTCAGTTTTGCGAGAGGCATTACCAAATGGTTGATTGTTTCAGCTATTCTAACCGCTACTTATCTGTAGGCGAGAGTCAAATAAATGATCTTGGTCTGTGGGGAAATTACTCCATTCCAGACGATAATCCTTACACCGTCGATCGCGAATTACAAGTTGAGATATGGGCCTTGGGTCTACGGAACCCATGGCGATGCAGTTTCGATATACAAAGACCTTCCTATTTCTTCTGTGCGGATGTTGGCCAGGTGTTTCTTTCAATTTATATCTCGTTTCGGATTGTCTTTGCAAAGTTATTTTCTTCAACCCGTTAACATATGAGAAGCATTCCACGTTTTGCCTGCATTCTTATAGTGTAGAAACCAAAAAAGAGGAAAAAAATGTTCATTTCACAGCACTTTTTTTTTTTTGCAAATTTGGATTCTCCTCTTCTATTTCGGAATACTGCTGTGCTATGTAATTCTTCTATTCTAAACAAGTTTGCCTTCTGGAACAATGAGGCTTCTGCTTTATGCCAAAGATCTGTGTGCTAACTGATACCAACAAAATTACAGGAGGTGTATGAAGAGGTAGATTTGATCACAAAGGGAGGAAACTATGGATGGCGTGTCTACGAGGGTCCTAATCTTTATACTCCACCTTCGTCTCCCGGCGGCAACACTTCACTCAGCTCCATAAATCCAATCTTCCCTGTCGTGGGTTACACGCACTCCGATATAAACACGACGATGGGCTCTGCTTCGATCACCGGCGGTTATGTGTACAGGTCCACGATAGACCCATGCTTGCATGGAAGGTAAACTAACTGTTTACTAAATTCTGAATTATACTGCATAGGTTAAGATTGAGTGAACTTGGGATCTTTTATTTTTATCGCATGAAACAACAGTTTCTTTGTGGCTAAAACTGTTGTTCTGCAAAACAGGTACTTATACGCGGATCTTTATGGTGGAGCTATTTGGGCGGCCACAGAGGCCCCTGAGAACAGTGGAAACTACACCAGCACTTTGATTCCTTTCAGCTGTACAAACAACTCTCCATTACCGTGTGATACCATCGCCGGAAGTGCTCTTCCCAGCTTAGGGTACGTATACTCGTTTGGCGAAGACAACAGAAAGGACGTCTTCCTGTTAAGCAGCAATGGTGTGTACAGAATCGTCCCCCCGAGCCACTGCAACTATACTTGCCCATCGGAGAACACAACCGGCGCAGGGAGTTCAACTCCTGGCCAGTCTTCAACTGCATGCCGAACTGGGGGGCTGCTGGGGAGACTGGTAGTGATGCTGCTTGTGCTGCTCTGGTGTTTGATTTATATTCAAGCACCGCAGTGCAAGTGAAGGAGAAGATTGTACTGACTGAGTGAGCGAGGCTGTCCATAATGCTGCGATCATTTAGAATTTTAGTCGATTGTCCAACGCAGTTTCATTCATGGATTTGATCATCTCTGAAGCAACCTGAGTTTTATGAATCCCGCTGCTTTGATGGCTTCTTCGGTATGCAGCTTGCGGGCTTTCTTCTGGTTTTTGCCAACTCATATATTCTTGTTTTTTTTTAAGAAAAATAAGAATGCACTTTATTTTTATTGTCTGTGTTTTCTTAACCATTCGTCTTAAATTTGCAAGAATAAAATTTGATTATTACGATTTAGTTTAGATTGTTAGAAAATATATAAATATATAATTTATATAATCATAATCGTATTGAGGAAATTATATATATACAAGGGTCAAAATTAATTTTGAGAGATCAAAATTCAATAAACGATCCCCACAATTAGAGCAGTGTTTCAGGTGGAGAACAAAAAGAAGCGGAAAAACCGCCTCTTCTTCTCTCCAGTTTCCACAGACTTGGACCATTCGCCATTGCTCATCTTCCTCCTTCCTTCCTTGGACCTTCCGCACCACTTGGATTAGAGTTACCTCTTCCCCGACAGGGAAGATGGGGCAGCAAACGCTGATCTACAGCTTCGTCGCTCGAGGGACCGTCATTTTGGCCGAGTACACCGCCTTCCCCGGAAACTTTACCACCGTCGCATCCCAATGCCTCCAGAAGCTCCCTTCCTCCAACAACAGGTTCAACTACAACAGCGACGGCCACACCTTCAATTACCTCGTTGAGAACGGTTTCAGTGAGTCCCTATCCCCATTTTAGTTGTTCTTCGATGAATTCCTTGGTTAGGCGTTGGATTGGATTTGGATTCATCAATCGTTATGCATTTTGGTTACTTTTGATTAATTTGCCCCGGAATGTTATCTTGACGTTTCGGATCATGTTACTTCTTTAATCGATTTTCGTTTTAGAACTCGGATCACCTACAATCGTATGGTATGTGATGCGGCGAGGAAAATTCGTTTACCTTCTTTTAATGCGATGAAGCACGAAGGAAACTTTGGGGGTGGGAGTTTCTCACAGACCACAACAGTAAAAATGAGAAGACGAAGCAAAGGAACGCAAAACCAACACAGACAACGAAACTTAGAGCACAGGATGTAACGTAGTTCGGAATAAGTATTCCTACTCCACGGAGATGAGCTCTCTCACCAGGAACAATGCCCAAGCACTTTCTACTATGAACGTCCTCCTTTTCGGAAAGAAAACTTTCCGAGACGGAGGAGAAAACCTCTTACAGTTTAATCCCAATACAAGAAAGAGTACATGCAATGTAACAGCGAATGTCGCTACTCTCCGTCTCCGGTGAGGTAGTGGTAGCTCTCCTCCTCCCGCATCTTCGTTTCTTGCTTGCTGGAATAATGTGGATCCCCTTCCTTCTGTACTCCTCTTCCCTTTTATCCTTCTTCTCTGATCCATCGCTACCTCGCGGGCTATCCCCATCGTACACGTGGCCACCACGTCCACCTGGAGAATAATTCTGTTACAGATACGATGGGCGAAAGCTCCTCGGAATATTATGTGGGGACCTCTCCTTCTGTTACATAACACCTCTCCATCTATATTTCAGGAAACTAGGTTAGCTTGTCCCCCTCAACCATCCACTTTTGGTGAAACTAACTTAGGTCTATAGCTCATGGATGGTATAACCTTTGGGCTCCCCACCAGCTCGAACTCACTCTCCTTTTTCCCTCACCGAAAGACCTCTGGACTGCCTAGGCCGAGTTGATTCTTATCCATTCCGTCTGCCTCTAGGCTTATCTGACCGAACCGATTCTTATCCATCCCGTCTGCCTCTAGGCTTATCGGGCCGAACCGATTCTTATCCGTCCCGTCTGCCTCTAGGCTTATCTGGGCCGAACCGATTCTGGCTTATTTCCCAACGAAGTGTCTCCTCCCGCCTTCGCTTTGCCGTGTCAATTACCTTCACTAGCTTTCTCGTGCCAATTATTTCAGGCGCTTGCGCCCGAACCGTTCCTCTTTTTTTTTCTCCGCTGAACCCGCTAATTGTTCGGGTAACGCCTTGCCTGTGAGCCCTCCTATCTAGTTCATAGAGAAGAGGTAACGGTAGTATTATTAGTCAACCCCAAAAAATAGTCAAGCGAAGTTATAAGCTTGACTTTCCAACTATATACGGTTCCTACTCCATTCTTGACTTATTAATTCAAATTTACTCCTCTCTTACAGCTCCACCGCATATACTTGAGGCGGCCTAATGGGCTCATGGGCCTCGCTTCTCCTTTTCTCCCCTATAATTGAACCGTCACAAAAACCCTATATAAACCTCCGCCTTTTTCTTTTAGGTATTACTTAGTGTGCCCAACAATTTCGTCCCTTCCACTTCTTCTCTCCTGCGATTTTCATCGGCGGCGTTTCAGCGACCCAACCCTTCCCTGCTTATACGCTCTTCTTCTAACCCCCCAAGTAAGTACTCTGTCCTACTTTATACCTATGACCCCTAAGACCATTCCCTCACATGCGTGGTATGAGCACACCATAACCCAACTAGACCGCGACCATTATTTCTTTAACCTTAAGGACAGGTTTATAGACTCTTCCCTGAAATACTGCTTTACGACCAAGATGCATCGACCAAATTGTCCTCCTCCTGGTCTAACTTGCTTATTCTCTGAACAGTTTCTCAACGACCTGTTCCTACCAGCACCTTCCATCTATTTAGACATTTTAGACTTTTATGGACTACCTTTGAACTAATTTACCCCCAATTCCTTTCGGATTCTGTCGGGGGCCTCTATAGTATTTCAACATCTAAACCTCTCTTTAACCCCTGAAATATTCCACTGCTTCTTTCAATTGAAATCTTCCAAGGCAAACCTTTTTTTATCTATTCAGCCGTCCAGACTGTCAATTCCTAGTAAACATGCCTACTTCCCATAAGGGATGGGAAGAATTGTACTTCTTTGTACAACTTCCGGTACCTTTACCCTACTCAGATACCTGGAAGTTAGAACTTCCCGAACTGCCTTCCTTCCGAGAAATGAGGACCCAATGCCCTTTCTCGGAAGTTTATAGAATCCTGGGAGAGTCGCATTATTGCTCGAATCACCTAATGAAAACTCCCCTCCTGAGCCACTTCGAACCATCCCCCCTCCCTTCAACGGTAGGATGACACTTACCTTTCCATATAACTTTCTCCCTGCATTATTCATCTTTCTCACCGATACATTTTGCAGATAATCTAATGCAGGATGCTTTGGTAAAAGGAGAAGAGATTGGGGCTGCCAAGAAGAAGAAAGCCTCAACAAAGAGGGGTAAATCGGTGGCAGCTCCTTCTTCTCCTCGGAAAAAACTGCGGCTCGTTAAGAAAGGAGCCCCAAGTTCATCTGCTCTTCCCCTTCCCTCTTTTGGTCAGCATGGTTCGCGATCCTTAACCATCTACGAACCGAGGAGAAATGATATTACCTTATATGTCCCCTCTTCATCACCTCAAGGAGGGGACTCTCCTTCCCATTCTCCCAATTCATCCCCCCCCCCTTCACATGATTCTCCCTTGCCTTCCCGAACCGAGTCCATCTCTGCTCCTATCCCCTCCGACACACTTACTTCTCCCGCCCCTCTTCAGCACGTCGGACCCACGCTTCCCTCCGAAGGAGAGGATCTTCCCCTTCCGACCCCCTCAAGGGCTACATTGGGGTCTTTGCTGCAGATCCGCCACCCTTCGGAGGTAAAATTTTTCAACCAATCAGGCGTGCAAGACTCTTGCGAACAAGTAAGCAAATTGCTAGTTGAGGTACCTATTGTCCCCTTCTCCTCTTTACTGTACGTATCTCTGTGTGTCAGCATATACTGATGGTGCTTTCTTTCCTCTAGGCCTCAACCCAACACAACAAAATGGTAGTTCATCTGGCTCAATTTCAGTCCAGCGTAGAGGCACGCCACTTCGCCTCTCTAGCGCAGCAGAAACAACTCGTTCGGCAATTGAGCGAGAGAGAAGAGAAAGAATTTGACCTGAGAACCCAATGTGAAGATGCTATGACACAATTGGCCTGGTCCAAAGTAAAAAGGAGGAGCTTTAGCGAAGGAATGAAGACCTCAAACAGCAAGTTTTCCTCCAGTCTAGCGAATTGCAGCAGGTGGATATCCTCGCCCATGAACTAAAAGAGTATAAGGGGCAGCTCGGGGACGCCATCATTAAAGCCGCCGATTCTTCGACTACTATCGAACAGCTCCAACAAGAACGCCAACTGCTTCGACTGGAACGCCAAGCCTGGGAAGCCACTAGGAAATCTTGCATAGAGAAGTGCCAAGAACTCTCCTCCATGGTGGCTGCTCTTCCTCAAGTTCACAAGAATGGCTCGACAGCGATCCGCTTCATAAAGAATACTCCGAAGCCCTTTCAACTCTGGGACGACAAGTCATACAAGCAGCCACTGAGAAGGATACCTTGGTGGCCCAGTTGACTGAAAGCCAAACCCAATCAAGCTGGTGTCAAGCTCACTAACGGTGCCGTCCAGTGCGAGCAGGAATGGAGGTGATCTAAAAGGACGATATGTCAAGAAGGGGGTGGACCTGTTCATCCTGGGCTTCGATGGGTCCTCGGCTCTAAATGCTGAACGGGGGTATCCGCCTCCAGGCACGGACACCGGTTATTTAAATCCTGTAGATGCATTATCCAAGTGGCCCCCTGAACTGTTTGAATTATTACTTCCAACATCCTATTCCTTGTAATGACCCTTTTCTTAGTGCTGAAAAGTAATTATATTAACATAGCTTTTTGTTGCTCTCTTTGTATGTCTCCTTGGGAATTCTGAACCAATTTTGTGCTTTTCTCTTTTTACGCTGACGTTTCTTTTCTCGTGTTGCATGGCGCAATCACCTCGTTGGTTCGGGGACTTACTCAGAAAGTCTCGGATGGTCCTGTTCATATCCGACCCAATTTTGTCTCGGCCAAAAATTAAATGACTTTCGTCTGTTGATCTTCACTGTGTCTCTTACCGCTTCGGAAACGATATCTTGATAAGTACCTATGTTGTTGCCATTACGATATCAGTCTCTTCACCTTCTTCTCCTTCCCAAGAACTACTGCAGTTCCTTTCCCTCAACTATAAATTATCACCCTCCATGTCTTCGTCCTTCCACCTTACTCTCATGGCTTCAGTGGGACACCCTATTGAGATTTCTTCGGACTCTGAATCTTTCGAGTTGTGGGACTGACTTTCCGAAGACGCTGAAGATTCTGAAACCCGCTCGACAGCGACCTCATCTTTCCGCCCCTTCCTTTTCCGCCCCACACCACAGCTCCCTCCCCTCCCACGGGGAGGTCTTATCGAGCACCCTTCCCATCTTTCCGCAATCGGGTGTGGAACCCTCCTTTAACATGGGAGTACACAGTGGGAGATCCCCGGGCCTCTGCTGAACTTCCCCCACTTCCACCGGCCCTAGCCTTCATTCCAGTCTCCCCGGCGAGGATCTGTCCGCCTCCTTTCGATGAAGGTCCACCAGTCATTCTAGTCTCCTCGGAGAGGATCCGTCCGCCTCTCTTTGATGAAGGTCCACCAGTCATTCCTTCTGCTCAAGGCGAGCTCTACAGGGTCATCTTGGCCTCTTCCCCTCCCGAGAAGCCTTCTCCCACTTCTTCTGTTAAGAGCAATCATAGAAAACCTTCATAGATTAAACGATGTAATCATTTTAAGTATGTTAATAAAAATGAAGGAGGGAATTGGTGTTTGTTTTTGTCGTTTTCCTGTGGAGGTAGGGTTTCTGTCATCAGAAAGACTGTAATCTAACCTGAACATACTTTCTTTTACCATCTCAAGGGGATTCGGACCCTTTTTCCTTACAATTACTGTACCAGTGACTTTTCACCTATTGTCGTTACGTTTCCCCTTCTTTACTAGCATTCATTATCCTTCCTTCCTTTTCTAATAAATGCGCCATTCTCCTCCATCGTTATAAGGACCTCCAACCTCGACTGTATAACATCCATCTTTTTCTTTCTTTTCCCCCAGTCATGGACAAAATGTCTGAGCAAAGCAGCAGTTCCTTTTCGGCTGAAGAAAATGTGAATGAGCAACGCTATATTGCTAACCTGGAAGAACAAGTGAGGTATTTGCAGCAGCGGTTGAGGGAGGTTTCTGCCAGCAACTGCTCTTTGCGCCAACAGCTAGCAGGGTCCCAGGAGGAACTATCTAAGCAGATCTTCCTGCAGCAATCTTACTTTCGGCAACTAATGTGCCAACCTCCGCCGCGCAAAGAAATTCCGTCAGCTCCTCCTAACAAAGAACTGTAATACCCTATATATATAAGGGTCTCTTATTTTCTTCTTGTAAAAAGAATTAGAATGTGTAATTTTTCTAAAGCAATGAACTTTTCCCGCTTGTCTTCTTCTTCCAGCATTTCTTAAGTTATGCCCCATTTTACCTTCCTCATACCACAATAGAATGACACATATCTAGGGTATACTTTGGCTCTTCTGCCCTTTTACCCTACTAGGAATATAATAATATAGAGTCACTAAATGACCCGACTCTACTGCTCTATCGCCACACGGAGATAAAATAATATATAGTTGAATAATGAATTCAATTTCTTCCGCTTCGCGGGGATAAAAATGATATATAACTGAGGAGACCTCGGTTCTTCCGTTCCGCCACCATACGGGGATAAAATAATATATAGTTGAATAATGAATTCAACTTCTTCCGCTTCGCAGGGATAAAAATGATATATAACTGAGGAGACCTCAGTTCTTCCGTTCCGCCACCACACGGGGATAAAATAATATATAGTTGAATAATGAATTCAACTTCTTCTGCTTCGCGGGGATAAAAATGATATATAACTGAGAAGATCTCAGTTCTTCCGTTCCACCACCATATGGGGATAAAATAATATATAGTTGAATAATGAATTTCAACTTCTTCCACTTCGCGGGGATAAAAATGATATATAACTGAGGAGACCTCAGTTCTTCTGCTCCACCACCACACGGGGATAAAATAATATATAGTTGAATAATGAATTCAACTTCTTCCGCTTCGCGGGGATAAAAATGATATATAACTGAGCAGACCTCAGTTTTTTCGTTCCGCCACCACACGGGGATTAAATAATATATAGTTGAATAATGAATTCAACTTCTTTCGCTTCGCGTGGATAAAAATGATATATAACTAAGGAGATCTCAATTCTTCCGGTCCCCCACCACATGGGGATAAAATAATATATAGTTGAAGAATGGATTCAACTTCTTCCGCTTCACGGGGATAAAAATGATATATAACTGAGGAGACCTCAGTTCTTCCATTCTACCATCACACGGGGATAAAATAATATATAGTTGAAGACTGAATTTAACTTCTTCCGATTCGCGGGGATAAAAATGATATATAACTGAGGAGATCTCAGTTCTTCCGTTCCCCCACCACACGGGGATAAAATAATATATAGTTGAAGAATGGATTCAACTTCTTCCGCTTCGCGGGGATAAAAATGATATATAACTGAGGAGACCTTAGTTCTTCCATTCCGCCACCACACGGGGATAAAATAATATATAGTTGAAGAATGAATTCAACTTCTTCCGCTTCGCGGGGATAAAAATGATATATAACTGAGGAGATCTCAGTTCTTCCGTTCCACCACCACACGGGGATAAAATAATATATAGTTGAAGAATGGATTCAACTTCTTCCGCTTCGCGGGGATAAAAATGATATATAACTGAGGATACCTCAGTTCTTCCGTTCCGCCACCACACGGGGATAAAATAATATATAGTTGAAGAATGAATTCAACTTCTTCCGCTTCGCGGGGATAAAAATGATATATAACTGAGGAGACCTCAGTTCTTCCGTTCTGCCACCACACGAGGATAAAATAATATATAATTGAAGAATGAATTCAACTTCTTCCGCTTCGCGGGGATAAAAATGACATATAACTGAGGAGACCTCGGTTCTTCCGTTCCACCACCACACGGGGATAAAATAATATATAGTTTAATGAATTTCAACTTTTTCCGCTTCGCGGGGATAAAAATGATATATAACTGAGGAGACCTCAGTTCTTCCGCTCCACCACCACACGGAGATAAAATAATATATAGTTGAATAATGAATTCAACTTCTTCCTCTTCGCAGGGATAAAAATGATATATAACTGAGGAGACCTCAATTCTTCTGTTCCACCACCACACGGGGATAAAATAATATATAGTTGAATAATGAATTCAACTTCTTCCACTTCGCGGGGATAAAAAGGATATATAACTGAGGAGACCTCAGTTCTTCCGTTCCGCCATCACATGAGGATAAAATAATATATATTTGCCCAAAGGCCTTCAGCATAAAAAGTGAGCTGCTCCTCCACCGCTACTCTTCCTTCTTTCGTCCCGAAGAGAACACCCTCATCCATCCCCTCTATTGAAAGCAAGGGTTTTATTATATAGCGGGCCATCAAAGAAATATATCTTCGTTACCCTTCTGCTTAGGGCCTCCCTTTCTACCAACTAGGAGCCCAATAGCCATTATCAGCCCATTTCTTTCTCCTTTTATAGGGGATGCTTCATCTTCCTCTCTTTAGTTATCTTCATCCCTTCCGCCTTCTCGTCTCCCTTTTCTGCATCTGTTCTTCTTTCCGCCGCCATCTTCCAGTGCCCCCAATCATCCCCTTTAGCCTTTTCCTTCCTTCTCCCACGGACATGATGTATTCCTCTTTCTTTCGTGAAATAGCAAGCCGTTACCCACGGGTCAAACGGGATGATGGTCAGTCGCCAGCTTCATCTTCGCGTTCGCCCCCGTCTACCACCGTCCCCCCTATCACATCTCTACTTTCTCCTCCACCTCCGTCTGAAACCCCTGCTACATCCACCCCATGCGAAACTGCAATAATCAGCCCATCCTCCTCCCCGGTGCAACCGACAAACCCTAACTCTCCCCTTTCCTTCCACTCCGCTTCGGGTATGTAGGCGTCGCCTCCTCCCTCATCACAACCTGAAGATGATTCTAGAGAGATCGTGCGTCCATGTCCATCAACAGCAGATACTTGTGCATCCTTGCCTTCTTTTTCCCCGGAACACGCTTCCATCTTTGAACCCATGGTAATCGACATTTCGCCACGGCCTATTTCCCCTTCCGCCCTTCGCCTGAAGAGCCTTTCACCTCCTATGGGCGCTAGCCCACCTCCTTCTACTTCTCGCCTTCCCAATGAAGGCTCCTCCAACCCTATACTCATCATATCATCCTCTCCGGATTCCTCGCCAAATCAATTCCCTTTCGCAACTTCTGATGTGCCCACCTCACTGCCAGTCGCAACACACTTTCCCCCTCCTGCTCCCGATTCTTTGCCCCCGACCTCATCCCCAGTGAACCTTCTGGCCAGTGCTCCTCCTTCTCTCCCCTTCGAACCCCCGCTTCAAACTATAGCTACCACCCCTATTCCTCCTCTTATCAGTGAACCTCCACCTTCAGCATTGTCCTCCCCTTCTTCTTCCCTTTCCCCCCGGAGTCTTCGAATATTGAATTTAGAAGAACTGGCTCCCCGGATTGGAGGCTTGCGCCATGCTCTGGAATTGGTATGTTTCTTCAATCAACTTCTTTAACTTTTCTTACTATATAATTTCCTTTCAACAACCGGCGTACAGACCCTGACCAACTATCAAGAGTTAGATCGCTCCCTCCAGCAATATCGAGCTCGATCTCTAAAGTTGGAACAACAGCAACGGGAGGATTTGGTGGCTGCCCAACATCGAGAATATCTTCTATCACAACAACTGCAACAATGTCAGAAGCAACTGGCAGAAGCTCGCCACCAACTTCAAAAAGATGCCGATACTATAGCGGCATTACAGGAACAACAGAGAGCTGGCACGGAACCATCCTTACTGCCGCGGGATATTCAGGCGGCACGTCCTGATCAGGAGTCTTCCCCCTCTCAAGAGTTGATAAATCTTCGGGATCAGGTAGCGGAGCTCCTTCAGGGGAAGCAATGAGACTCAGACACCATCGCCCGTCTTCGTGTTCAGCACCAGAAAGCGGAGGATAAAATAGGGGACCTCCGCACTCGCCTGTGCAAGGAGATACAAGAAAACTCTTCCCTCATAAATTCTAGGGCGCATGCTCACGCCCGTCTACGCAGGCAAGAAACCTCCCTTCAGAGGCTGAGCACTGAGTTTATCCATACCAAATCTTGTTGGTGCAATCGGCCCAGGTCACGATTGACCAGGACTCGAGCTTGGCTCGGGAGATATTTTGATGTTAGACAAAAACATATGACAATGTAATTGTCATGGTAAAGTCCAAGTCATGGGTACTTGGCATGGAAAGTCCAAGTGGGACACTTGGCATTTGGGAAAGTCCAAGCGGAGTCTTGGCGACGTAAGTCCAATGTGTCTTGGCGGTGTAGACACCGTTAGCATGACATAGCTGATGGAAGCACCTGAAGGCTAGCGCGATGGATGAACAAGTCATGGATGACTTGGAGGGATCCGAGAGGCGTGAGGCTGATGGAGGTGGCTAGAAGGCTTAGGTCTAGGCTAAGGGTGGTCTAGCAAGTATGGGGACACCATACTTGGGTTAAAACCTCATGTTTGAGGTGTGCCAGTCGATTGATGCCATGTGATACGATCGTGGCGTGTCAACTAGGGTTTGATGCGGAATTGCCCTAGCGATCGATCGTCATAGGTGGGCGATCAACCGATTGGCCGAGTAGTCGATCGATCGTGCGATCGGTCGACGTCGATCGTGTGATCACCGACCGATGCTTGGATTTCGGGAGCCTGAAATGGAGTCTCACTCGACCGGGACGGCGAAAGTGATGCTTGATCAGTCAATTGATGTTCATGATCAGTCGACTGATGTCCTAGCCGTTGGATTTTTCCAGCGTGGATTACACCGTTGTCTCACAACAACAGTGTTATCAGTCGACTGATGGTCCCGAGCAGTCGACTGATCGACCTTTTTCAACACAGGTTGAAGCTATAAAAGGAGCTCGTGATGGAGGAAAAGCATCGGTTTTCTTGGACGTTTTGAAGCGATTTGCTGTTGCAAATCAGGGTCTTCAAGTACTAGTCCAAGGCAATCAACAAGCAAGCTTCCAAAGAGTTTTTGTAAAGTGTTCTTTACTTCTCTTGTTGTATTTCATATTGTATTTGCTTGTTGTATTTAGATTATTGTTGTAATCACATTGTAAGGGGTTTCTCCACCTCCGACTTGTGTCGAGAAGGAGTGATTATTATAGTGGTGTGTGTTTGGCATCGCTAGGGTTCGTACGAACTCAATCCGTGGAGTAGAAACTATTCGGTTCCGAACCACGTTAAATATTTGTGTTTGCGTTGTTGTTCATTTCGTTATTGCTTTCATTACTATTCCGCTGCACGCTAACGAAATTGTAGAGACAACCACGATCAAATTCCATCTACGAACGAACACTCCGCTATTCACCCCCCCTCTAGTGGCTTCAAATATCCTACATTTGGTATCAGAGCCCGGGGCTCTTCTACGGATTAATAACCTGGAGTCAAGACGCTAGAGGAACAAGATGGAATCTCAAGACAAAGCTTGGATGAGACATCAACACTCCACCACCATATGATCGAGAAGACTTTTCGGCGTGGAGAACAAGAATGGAGACATTCTTGATGATGGATATAGAGGATTGGTTCATCCTCGTAGAAGGTTTTGAACCTCCTCGGGATAGGAATGGACAAGTCCTCAAGTTGAAGAAATGGACTCAAGAGCAACGGCAAAAATTCAAAACTGAAGCCAAGGTAACAAAACTTTTAGAAGATTTGATACCTAATGATATTTTGTCTAGGCTAGGTGAATATCTTGATGCCAAGGAGCTATGGGACAAAATAGCCAAGCTCAATGAGAAGCCCCACTTGGCACAAGTAGAAGAAGATAAGGAAGAGGATGAAGAGAGTTCATCATCCTCAAGAGCAAGTGAGGAACCGGAAGTTGAAAAGGAGTCAACTTCCGGATCGGTGGAAGAAGAAGTAGAAAACACCTCCAACTCTAGGATTGAAGAGGAGGAAAGAATTTTCACTCCGGAGCAACAAGAGGAAGCTTCAACATCTAGTCAAGATGAAGAAGCTCCAATTTCGGCACCTACCACCACCATAGGTAACTCAAGCATGTCAATTGTAAATAAAAATCATATAATATGCTTGGTGTAGGGAATCCGGACACTACAAAAGTAAGTGTCCAAAAAGGGTTAACAAAGCTCCTCCGGCACCAAAAGTCAATGAAAAAGTCAAGGATGCCGGTGTTCCAACCAAGAAGAGCAAGGAGCACGTGGTGTGCTTCAAATGCCGACAACCGGGACACTATAGGAGCCAATGTCCTAGAAGAAAGGAGGGAGCTTCACAAGTAGGGGGAGTCTCTAAGATTAACCCTAAGGTATATTTTTATAATGCTCATTATTTAAATTCTAAGCAAAAGCATGCTAGAATTAATTCAAATAACTTTGCTATTACTCATGAATCAGCATGCTAGGAATGATAACTCTAGATCTATTTCAAAGAAGGAGAAATTTAGGACAAATGTCCCTAGAAATGTCATTCCTAAGAAAGCAATTAAGAAAATCGAAAACCATTTAGGTATCAATCCCAATAAGAGTAGACATGTGTCTAAGGTGAATGGTAATGCCCAAAAACCTAATCAAAAATCATTTGGGCAATTAGAGTTAGAAAATCAAGCCTTGAGATCAAGGCTTGAGAAATTGGAAAAGACCCTTGCAAATATACAAAATCAATTTAAAGTGTCAAACTCTAAGATCTAAAAGTCAACAAAAAGGGTGTAAGAGGCAAGAATCGTCTAGGAGACAAGGTTTGAGTCACAAATCTATGTCTAAGAAAGTAATGTCTACTTATCACAATGTTCCATTTGATTATAGAACTAAACCTAGGTCTAGGAAGACCAAGGTCAATAGGGAAGTCATCCCTAAGGTTGACCAAAGGTTATGCCTAGTGGCTAGGGTTTCAAGGAAACCTAGGGAAGCTACTAAGAAGGTTGCAAGGGGAGTTACCCCTAGAGTCAACCATGGCAAGACCCAAATGACCAAGGCTAATAAGCCTAGAAGGGTCATTAGAAAGGTATCTAGGGAGGTTATCCCTAAGGAATACCTAATTAACCCTAGGAGCTCAAATATATTTTGGGTTCCAAAGAGCGTGATTGATTCACGTTAAATGGGTTAGAATGTGCCAACCTTGATTGGATGGATAGTTAACTCAATTATGGTAAAGGTGGCACTTTAGGTTATTTTCAAGGTTATGGTTACCTTGGAAATACATTTGAGCTTTAATCCTAAAAGATTTTAGGATGTGCCAATATATTTTTGAAATCATGAAAATCAATAAAATTGGCACAATCTAGATTTAAAGGTCATAGTGTGTCACTTTGATCTTTGGCACACTTTAGGAATCAATGTATCAAGAGAAGTGTGTTTAAGGTGTAGAAGTTACATCAAGAGTGATACTCAAGTACTACACACCTTGATGTCTTACACTTATCATGCTTCATGTGTTTCACCATGTGTTTGCATAGAAGGAATGTCTAGGGTGGATTGCATCTCACAAAACAAGTCTTTTACCTTGATTGTGTATTTCAACACTTAGAAAGGGTGAGATGTTAGGATTTTGAAACTATTGGATGTTAATGTTTGCTAAAATGAAATAAAATATCAAAATACATTAACAAATACATGAACATAAGCAAAACATCAATATATTCGATATACAAGATTAAACATGAGAAAATGAAATAAGTTGGATAAAGAAATCGAGATTTTCTAAATTTCAAAACTAGAAATCAGATATCAATCAACTAATACAGTTATCAGTCGACTGATCATACTGTAGCACGATACGATGCATCCAGCGTGATCTTGTCTCTAGGACTCATTGTTTGCACATCGATCGTGATGGGATACATCGATCGTGATGATCGCATCGGCGAGAGGATCATCGATCGAGTGCTCATTGGCGATCAGTGGTGATCGCATCGATCGTGATGGCGACATCGATCGGCGATATTCTTATAACCGACACGAAGACTCGTGATCGATTCTTTGGCCGGCGATCGACTCTTGGTTGATAAACGCTCATAAGCGCGATCGATCGATGATGCACATCGATCGGCGTCACGATTTTATCTTCTTCCTCCTCTCCGATCGCCAACTTCTTCTCCGACCAGCGTTTCCGACCGCTCCGGTCACCCAAGCCTTAGGTTTGATAGATAAACTCTTCCACTCGCGTTTTCACTCATCTCACAACCCTAATCCACTCATTTTTAGTGATTTTTTCCCTTTTCGATTAGGGTTCCGGCGATCCAGTGCTCCGGCGAACTCTCCGGCGACCTTTTTAGCGATATCCGAGTATTCTCTCATCATCCCTCTAAATGGCGCCAAAGTAAAATTTTCTTACTCTAAAAACCCTAATTTTTCTTTCCATTGTAATCTATTATAATCTAATCGTGCATTGGTGCCCTTGTATTCCATGTCATTACATTACATTCATATAGGCAATCCCGTAGAAATGATCCACCCGAGGTTGAATCACGACTGTACCAAACCATGTTGGTTAGGTACATCGATAGGGACTTTTTTACACGTTACTGTAGTGACGTCATGGACATATTTGCATATTATCATCTTATGAAAATAGTATTATGCACACATGCCATCAATGATGATCTCCTTAAGGAGTTCTATCAGAACTTGAAAAAGGTAGACGATGGCCCTACCTACACTACTCACGTTGCAAAACGCGATTTAGAGTTCACTCTTGCGATATTGTAGGAGTTTCTTGAGTGTAAGCCATCGGATGACACCTTCATTTTCTACCCTACCTTCGATGCCCCTTTACCCGAGCCCTTTAACCATATCTCTTTGGACTCTATGCATGAGCATGTTTTTGGCCATCCTCGTCCACCAGCTCAGAACTTATTTCCTATTACTGAGCTATCTGCACCTGACAATGTACTCTACAAGGTCATTGTTGGGTATTTTCTTTCGATTGTGACTCGGGGTCTGACCAAGATTCAGCCTCTCCATCTCTTTCTCTTATACGCCATGCGTCATAGATTAGACATAAACATTGCATTGAACATGTTTCATTGCATTGTACATTTCATATCCCCTGTACAAGGGAAAGTGCATATGCCTTATGGCCATATCATCACAGCATGGTTAGAGTCAGTAGGCATCAACATTCACGAGGATCGAGGCGCTTATCTCGAGGTGTCTGTTGCATATCGATTCGTAACTTCTGCGTTGGCTACTCTGGACAGCGATGGGTGGCACCTCGACCTCTGCCCAGGGCACGTGGGGAGACACCTCTAGTGCCTGGAGAGGCTGCAGAGGACTATGAGGATCCTTATGTTGCTGATGAGGACGATCAAATACACCAGAGATGCATCGTGCCAGCGAGTCCATCGAATAGGCTTGGGCGGTGGAGGCTAGGTTTGAGAGTACCCGGAGACGTGGACTCGAGGATGGATGAGGTTCTGGCGGCAGGCCGCGTTGAAGCGGCCCGGCTCGACATATATGAGATGATGCGAGCCTGGACCTTGAACCAGCAGCCTCCTCCATCTCCACCTTCTGCAGACGATTAGAGTTGGAGGATGCTAGGATTTTTGTTTTCAGTTTTTGTAGTGAGATTGAGCGTCTCAAATCTCCATTTTGGATGTAAAAACTGAAGTTTTATTAATTAAATGAAATATTCTGTTTATGAAAATTACTTGTGTCTGATTGTGTGCTTATATTAATTTATTGGTTTATGGAAAATTGCCATATCATGGCATGAAGTTTCATCTTATCATATAACATGTCATGCTATTATTTAGGATTATTTTAGATGTCATGTTTGTTTTTAGATTATATCATATGTCATAACGTCATGATCATTGGTCATGCGTTATTATTAATATCATTTATGCCATGATCATTTCATGCATTTAAATGTTTAAAATTGATTCAAGGATAATGACATGACTTGGAGTCCCATTTATAAAGGAATCAAGTAGAGTTGCCATAGAAAAATGCATAAAACCCTAATTTAGGGAGAATAACTCCACATCTCACATCACATTGACATGTATGTATATTTATACACCCTAGATACATGTGAGATGCTAGGATAATAAGTTAGGTTCAAGGTGCATAGGTAGTGCATCTAGATGAACTCAAACTTATTTTAATCATCACCAAGAATCATAAGGAAAGCTAATATACAAGTTATGTATATTTAGCCAATAAACCATGGTTCAAAATAGGTTTTCAAAAATATTTTAAAATCAATTTATAAAATCTTGGTGAAGTCTATCTTTTGATAGCCATCATCATTGTAGAAGTTGATACAAAGTAGATCAAAAACTTTAAAGTTTTAATAGTTTTTGAACTTTGTACCAATCTCCTATTTCAATGGTAAAAATATTTTTCCAAAATTTTTCACTGATTGTAGGTGTGATAAGTAATATACGTATCAAATTTCGTAATTTTTTGATTTACGTAGAATTACTTATGAATTTCTAAAAGTCGAGTCTGATATCTGAAAATCAAGTTTTCAGTTATCGATCGGCTCTATAAGCGATCGTGATGGGCACGCTTGGACTTGACTAGTAGCGTAGTATCACTCATTGTTGCCGTGTCGATCGATGGGCATCACTCGATCATTGTAGCCGACAACAGTCATCAATGCTGATTTCGGGAAAACTAGAATTGTTTAGCCCGATTTCAACTATGGTTAAGGTTCCTAATCACTCCTAACCCTAGGATATGCTTTGGGAGGCATTATAAAGGGTGAAGATCCATTGGATATGGATTTGGAGAGGTGTTTAGGGTTTGTATCAAATTTAAGGTGTTGGAAAGTTTAATGTTGAATTTCTAACCTTATCTTTGATGGTTCAGAGTTCCTATTGACTTAGGGACTTCCCAAAAACATTGTTGGTGCAATGGTCAAGGGGGAGCAAGCCTTTAGGGGGAGGTATTCATCATGAGATGATGGATGGTATGTTTTTCTCATGAGGAGGAAAATGAAATTTTGAGAGACCCAATTTGGAAATTGGAAGAGCATATAGGATTGCCTCTCTTGAGTGATATGGGACTTATCACTAGGAAGATGGTAGACATCCTAGGTATTTTTGGACCAAAGGGGGAGATTGTAAGATCTCATCGGGACATGAGACATTGCCTTTCTTGGAGAGTTAGCCTCTTTTTGATGTATGTCAAAAAGGGGGAGAACATTAAATCACCAATTTGGGATAATTGGTAAAGAGTCTTTGAGTTAGATAGTCTAACTCAAATGGTTTGTTTTGTTTGGTTTTTGTCAAACATCAAAAAGGGGGAGATTGTTGGTGCAATCGGCCCAGGTCACGATTGACCAGGACTCGAGCTTGGCTCGAGAGATGTTTTGATGTTAGACAAAAATATATGACAATGTAATTATCATGGTAAAGTCCAAGTCATGGGTACTTGGCATGGAAAGTCCAAGTGGGACACTTGGCATTTGGGAAAGTCCAAGCATGAGTCTTGGCATGAGAAGTCCAAGGGGTTTGATATTGGCGGCGTAAAGTCCAAGCAGAGTCTTGGCGGCGTAAGTCCAATGTGCCTTGGCGGTGTAGACACCGTTAGCATGACATAGCTGATGGAAGAACCTGAAGGCTAGCGCGATGGATAAACAAGTCATGGATGACTTGGAGGGATCCGAGAGGCGTGAGGCCGATGGAGGTGGCTAGAAGGCTTAGGTCTAGGCTAAGGGTGGTCTAGCAAGTATGGGGACACCATACTTGGGTTAAAACCTCATGTTTGAGGTGTACCAGTCGACTGATGTCATGTGGCAGTCGACTGGCGTAGTCAACTAGGGTTTGACTGCAGGAATTGCCCTAGCGATCGCCATAGGTGGGTCGATCGGTGATTAAGCGGCGATCGGCCCGATCGTGTGATCGATCGGTGATGCTCGATTCGAGCGATTGAGTCTCACTCGGCCGGAGGGACGCGATCAGTGATGCTTGATCGATCGTGATGTTCGCGATCGGATCGGTGATGTCCTAAGCCATTGGATTTTTCGGCATGGATTACACCATTGTCTCCACGACCAGTGTTATCGTTGGTGATGGTCCGATCGGTGATCGACCTTTCGGCCTGAGTTGAAGCTATAAAAGGAGCTCGTGATGGAGGAAAAGGCATCGGTTTTCTTGGACGTTTTGAAGCGATTTGCTGCTGCAAATCAGGGCCTTCAAGTGCTAGTCCAAGGCAATCAACAAGCAAACTTCCAAAGAGTTTTTGTAAAGTGTTCTTTACTTCTCTTGTTGTATTTCATATTGTATTTGCTTGTTGTATTTAGATTATTGTTGTAATCACATTGTAAGGGGTTTCTCCACCTCCGACTTGTGTCGAGAAGGAGTGATTATTATAGTGGTGTGTGATTGGCATCGCTAGGGTTCGTACAAACCCAATCCGTGGAGTAGGAACCATTCGGTTCCGAACCACGTTAAATATTTGTGTTTGCGTTGTTGTTCATTTCATTATTGCTTTCATTACTATTTTGCTGCGCGCTAACGAAATTGTAGAGACAACCACGATCGAATTCCATCTACGAACGAACACTTCGCTATTCACCCCCCTCTAGTGGCTTCAAATATCCTACAAATCCTACTCCGAAGCAGTAGATGGAATTTCAGCTTCGATGCGTCAGAACATAATGGAGATGACATGCCTTATCCAGCAGGACCAAACTTCCTGAGCCGACGATATTTCAGTCTTAGCAGACGCCATTATGGAAGTATCCAGGCGTTATAGTGACATGAGCCGAGTTCTCCAGGAGCAACAAGAAAAATGTCACAGACTCCACCGGGATCAGAGTCCTGACCGCCCGAATCGGCAGGAGCGGTTAACCATCTTGCTGCGCGCCATATATCAAGACGGGTTTAACGAAGCGGTTTGGCAATATGATGATCAAGGACTTCCTCCCGCGAACTACCCTACTTTTTCTTTAAATTGGGAAGCCGGCTTTCGACGCTATCCTCCCGACCGGTTCAAATTATAACTTGATGTATGGCTCCGGGATAGGACTCCCTTTTTCATCCTTTTTTCTTTTTCATAGTTTATTATAGGTACTGTAACACGACTGTAAATGACTCATCAATCAAATTTGGGTTTGCTACACAGCTAATTAATACAACCAGTTATGAAGTACACTTCTTCGGGAGCCTCACAACTCCTTTTCTTATATCCACCACTTCTTATATAGTGTGAAAAGGTCTCAAATGAATGGCGTTCCAGGGTCACGGAAATTCTTTGCCCTGGTCATCTTTCAAATAATATGTTGATCCCGCTACACGACGCGTTACTTCATAGGGTCCTTCCAGTTTGGAGCTAACTTTCCAGGATCTCCAGCGGGATTAACTTTACACAGAACCAAATCCCCCTCCTGAAATCTTCGAGGCGTCACCCTCTTATTAAAGGCTTGCTTCACTCTTTGCTTGTAAAACTCCGCTCGCCTCCGTGTCGTCTCCCGCCTTTCTTCCACCAAGTCCAACTCAGTGCTTCGAATAATTTGGTTTTGCTTCGGCTCGTACATTTCTATTCGGGCGCTACTTAAAAGAGCTTCGACCGGAATAACAACTTCCGTCTCGTATACTAAACTGAAAGGAGTCTCTCCCGTTGTAGTTTTTAGCGTGGTTCGGTAGGCCTACAAGATTCTGGGCAATTCTTCCACCCAATTCCCTCTCTGAGTTCCCAATTTAGTCTTCAACCCTTGAATGAGAATCCTATTAGTGACTTGACTTCTGCTAGAGGATGGGCTCACAAGTGAAGGCTTGCTGAATATCGAGACTTTGGCACCATTCTTTAATCTTTTTGCCCTGGAATTGACGTCCATTATCACTAACTATCCTCCGAGGAATATCATATCGACAAACAATATTCTTCCATAGGAATTGGATTACAGCATTTTCGGTAATGTTGGAAAGAGGCTCTGCTTCCACCCACTTGGAGAAATAATCTACGACCACCAATAAAAATTTCTTCTGCAAAGGTGCCACAGGCATCGGACCCACTATATCCATTCCCCATTGATCAAAAGGACATGAAGCGACCACAACTTTCATTAATTCAGTCGGCCGCTCGGACCGATTGCTATGCTTTTGACAAGTTGGGCAAGTTTGCACTATCCGAGCGACATCTTGTTGGAGGGTAGGTCAATAATATCCTGCTAACAGGACCTTCCTTGCTAAAGCTCTCCCCCCAGATGATTACTGTAACAACCTTCATGAATCTCCCGGAGTACCCATTCAGCATCCTCACTTCCTAAACATTTCAATAAGGGTCGTCCGAAAGACGTCTTGTATAAGTCTCCGTTTAAGAGGGTGAATCGTCTGACTCTGCACATTAAAGCAGATGTCGCTCCTTTTTCTTCAGGGACCTTTCCATACTGTAAATAAGCTATGATGTCGGTCCTCCAATCAGGGATTGGGTCTGGTTCGGGCGCCGCTTCCTCCACATTGCATATCGCTAGGGAAGTAGGGATTTCCACATGGACCGTTTCCAATGATTTCACTCCTTCCATAGCGCTAGCCACCCGAGCCAATTCATCTGCCTTCCCGTTATTCTCCCTTGGAATTTGCTTCAAGAGGACTTGCTGAAAATGAGCTTTTTCTTTCTCGAAAGCTTTCAAATACTTGTGCAACCTTTCTTCCCGAACCGCGAAAGAACCTTGAAGTTGTGATATCACCAGTTGGGAATCCGAATGGATTATAATTGAAGAAGCTCCTACCGCCTTGGCAGCCTACAATCCCGCTAGAATAGCTTCATACTCTGCCTCATTATTGGATGCCCGATACCCCAGGCGTACGGCTATGCGAGTTTCCTTTTTATCAGGGGAAATTAACAAAACGCTAACACCGCTACCCGTAGATCCTAAAGAACCGTCTACAAATATGTTCCATGCATCTGATCCTTCCTCTTTTGTTGACGAGCTATCTTCCGAGCCAAAAGGTACCTCCGCTAGAAAATCCGTGAGCGCCTGGGCCTTGATAACGGTTCGGGGTTGGTAGTGAATATCATATTCACCTAATTCTACCACCCATTTGGCCAATCTTCTGGAGAAGTTGGGCTTAGTAACGACCTTACCCAGTTCACTGTGAGTTAGAACAGTGATGGGATGAGCCAGAAAGTACGACCTTAATTTTGTTGGGTTTCCGGCACCGCGGCGTGTGTGTGTTCGATCATGTTTCGCAAACATGAGCACAGCGGAAGCAATAAAAATAATAAATACTCCTATTTATTACAACACACACAACACACGCATGCTATTACAACAAGTGTAGACATAACCGTAAATTAAAATTTCCAATAAAAGGAAATTAAACTACGTTATACCTTCCGTATGACGTGTAGCGGGAACGGCATCAACCGGAACGATCCTCGTAAGAATCGTCTCTATCCGTATCCACGCCGAGCTCCTCGGGATGACTTCGCTAAGTCACGAGCTTCGTCTTCGTACGGGTTACTAGCCTCGTGTTGAAGACGACGTGATCGAGAGATGATCACGATCCGAATCCAAATTCGGATCCAAAACGAGTTCTCAAAACTCGCTTATCCGGAGAGGTGTTCGTCAACCGTTTGACGAATCCTTCGTCCTCCACCTCAGAGGATTACCGGAGATCAAATCCCCGGTAAGTTAGCCGCTGTCGGAGCACTAACCGTCGTCCAAACGACGCTCCGACGAGAGGAGGAGAAGCTGTCCAGAAAACTGGACAGCTTGGTGGAGGAGTAGGCGCCGGCCAAAACAAGGAGAGAAAAGCCTCACCTTGATGCCAAACCTATAGGAGATCACCGGAGGGTCGCCGGAGGTTCACCGGCTGAAGCTTGGTCGCCGGCAACAAGTTGGACGGCGGCACAAGTGGTTGGGCGGCGGCACAAGGTTGTTGGCGCCGAATTCACCAAGGAGGTGGGCGGCAACTTTGTGTTGGGCGGCCAAAAAAATAGATTAGGTTTAGGGTTAGGGTTTTAATCCCTATTTTATAGAGAACTAATTCTCTTAATGGTTAATGGATCATATCCATAAAGCCCGTTAACCCGCTCCATTAAGATAAGTTAAAATAAACCAAACCATGATGGTTTATTTTAAGTTAAAACGAACCGAAACAACTTTTTGGTTTATTTGTTTAAAATAAACCAAACCCTTTGGTTTATTCTTATCCATTGGATTAGAACCAAACCATTTTGGTCCATCCATTACGTCTTCATAAGACGCAGCCCATCCACGCTTCCATTGCGACTGAAATAATTTCATGCTCGCTTTATGTTTGGTCCAACCAAACATAGTTTCTCTCGGTCTGAGAATCCCATTCTCAAGCTCGTTTTAAATCCTTTGGATTACACTCGTTGTGCGTGTGATCAAATAGGTTCTCGGTTTATGTTGGCCGTCTATAATTAACCATTAATTATAGAACGATCATGAGTGGCACCTAGTAGTACATCATGATCCCCAATTAACCGAAAAGATCAACGGTTGATCCAGAACTATTTCTGAAACCCTTCAGTAGCTCGAATGAATCGTGCCCCATTCCCTTCACTCATCTTATACCCACTTGGTTCAGGACATGGTCTATTGGGTCAGTCCCCACTAGGCTGACTACGTCACACCTAGCCCAAGTATCATTTCCTCGTCCTACGGATTCTAGTTACTCCACATGTATCGAAGAGTACCTTACTCTAAACATGTAATGCTTTGGCGAAAGACTTTAGTAACAATCCGACGAGAGGCCATGGGTATACATCTCCTCGCAAGGAGTGGTGAATCCTTTATAGGTTATTCAAACACCTTCGATCACTTCGACTTATACCCAATCATCCCGGGTCCACATCTCCTTAGAGATGTTTGCTTAAGATGTCAAAGCATAAGTCTCCATGATCAAGATGACTTGAATACCGCAAGTCAAAGAACATCGCACTTAAGAACTTCATTGACATATCTATATATGCGAGAGAACCATATGAAGTCTTACGGTGGTCACTCGATGAACTAGTTACCATAACTAGCATCCACGATTAACTCGGACATCACTATGTCTCGGCCCGGTGAGAATCGGTGCTTGGATACACCAAGGAGTATACCTCGTGCTAGTCTCAACAGAATTGATGGTGTCCGGATCCATCAATTCATCGACTAGGATAATTAGATACATCACAATTACACATGTAGAGATACTCACTAGTTGTGATCCAATCACAAATTCTCTCATGTGAATCGTATCGTGGACATTGATAAATGAGTTTAAGATCCAATCAAATACATAAAACATGTATACTCAAATAGTGAATCTTCATTTATCATATAAATGGTTCATACATAAGGCGATTGCCTTAGGACATCTCTCATATATTACTAACAGACTCCCACTTGGCCTAATGTCAATCGCTACGGTATCCAATACCATAAGCACCAACATGACCCTCAAACTTACTTTGAGGTAATGCTTTAGTCAAAGGATCCGCTAAGTTCCTTTCAGTGGGAATTTTCTCGATTTGTATTTCGTTCCTACTGATGATCTCTCTGATAAGATGATAGCGGCGAAGCCCATGTTTGGATCATTGATGAGACCGCATCAAGTTCAGAGATGAACTTCTTGATCCAAACCGCTTCCTTTGCTGCTTCCAAAGCTGCAATGTATTCTGCCTTAGTGGCAGAATCCGCTATAGTGTCAAGCTTGGAACCTTTCCAACTCATTGCACCTCCATTCCAAGTGAATACATACCCAGACAAAGACATGGAATCATCCTTGTCTGTCTGGAGCTGGCATCCGTATACCCACGTATCACCATGTACCCTTCTCCATATATTAGGAACACATCCTTAGTTCTTCTCAAGTACTTAAGGATCGTCTTAACATGAATGATCCATTCTGGATCGGTGGTCTCTGCTCGTGACACTCCGAGCATACGATACATCGGGCCTCGTACATAACATAGCATACATGATAGATCCTATTGCGGATGCATAGGGAATCTTACTCATGCAAATCCTCTCGTCTTCTGTGCGCGGACACATAGACTTCGAAAGGTGTACCCCATGCCTGATGGGCAGATAACCTTTCTTGGATTCCGACATGCTAAACCTCTTTAGCACTCGGTCTATATATGTAGACTGCGAAAGACCAAGCAACCGTTTCGATCTATCTCTATAGATCTTAATCCCAAGGATGTAGGTTGCTTCTCCCAGGTCTTTCATGGAGAATGTCTTGGATAACCAAACCTTAACTGACTGTAAGATGGATACATCGTTTCCTATAAGTAATATGTCATCGACATACAATACTAGGAACACGACTGCACTCCCACTAACCTTCTTGTACACACAAGGTTCGTCTGGATTTTGTGAGAAATCAAACTTTTTGATCGTCTCATCAAAACGGATATTCCGACTCTGGATGCTTGCTTGATCCATAAATGGATCGTCGCAACTTGCATACCTTGGTTTTATCAACCGATGTGAAACCCTCAGGCTGTATCATATACACGTCCTCGAGCAAGTTTCCATTAAGGAAAGCTGTTTTCACATCCATCTGCCATATCTCATAATCATAATGAGCTGCTATGGCCAGGAGCATCCGAATGGATTTAAGCATAGCTACAGGCGAATAGGTTTCGTCATAATCAACACCTTGTTTTTGACGATATCCTTTCGCCACCAATCTAGCCTTATAGGTAATCACATTACCATCCATGTCGATTTTCTTCTTGAAAACCCACTTGCACCCTATAGGCTTTATGCCTTCAGGTGGGTCAACCAAGTTCGAACTTGATTTTCATACATGGAATCCATTTCCGACTTCATGGCACCAAGCCACTTATCCCTTTCTGAACTTGTCAGCACTTCTTCATAACTGGTAGGCTCCTCATCATCAATGAGTAACACGTCGTTCGATTAAACTACGAGAAATTCCATATCTCTCGGGAATATTGCGTGTTCTGCGGATCTCTGAAGATGTGGTGTTACAATAGGTCCAGCCGATTGCTCATCACTATGAGTTGTCGGTTTTGTGCTTCACCAGGTATCTCATCAATGTCTATTTGAGTCTCTCGAGCCTCCTCAAGCTCGACGACACTCCCACTGTTTTCTTGCAAGAGAAACTCTTTCTCTAGAAACACAGCATGCCTTGAAACAAACACCTTTTGTTCCACGGGATGATAGAATTGGTAACCCCTTGTTTCCTTAGGGTATCAATAAATAGACATTTATCGGACTTAGCATCCGATTTATGTCTGATACGCTTCACATAAGCGGGACAACCCCATATCTTCAAGTAAGATACATGAGGTTTCTTACTAGCCCATATCTCATATGGAGTAGTAGAGACTACCTTGGTAGGCATTACATTTTAACAAGTAAACAGGTATGCGAAGTGCATAACCCCAAAAGGACTTGGGAAGAGTCGCATGATTCATCATTGACTTGACCATGTCCAACAAGGTCCGGTTACGCCTCTCAGATACACCATTATGCTGTGGTGTATAGGGCGGAGTCCATTGAGACAATATGCCATTGTCTCTTAGATAATCAAGAAACTCTTGACTTAAGTATTCACCACCTCGATCCGATCGAAGTATTTTAATACTTTTGTCATGTTGTTTCTCTACTTCATTTCTGAATTCTTTGAACCTTTCAAAGGCTTCAGACTTGTGTTTCATCAAGAACACATACCCAAACCGTGAGTGATCATCGGTGAAGGTAATGAAGTAGCTATAGCCTCCTAAAGCTTGAGTTGACATAGGTCCAAATACATCAGTATGTACTAGACCTAGTAACTCTCCCACTCGTTCACCTTTTCCAGTAAAAGGTAACTTAGTCATCTTGCCTTTTAAGCATGATTCGCATGTATCGTATGAATCCAATTCAAACGATTCCAGAATTCCACATCGGTGTAATTCGGATATGCGTGTCTTGCTTATATGGCCAAGACGACAATGCCACATATAGGAGTCTATTTGATTATCCTTTCGAGCCTTTGTTGTTGCTCCGATATTGCAAATATCCTTTGAATCGTCCAACGTATAAACACCATTGCTTAAAGTTCCAGTCCTATAAAGAACCCCATTCAAAGTTATGTAACAACAATTGTTACTAAACGTCAAATGGAAACCATTTCTATTTAGACAAGAAATAGAAATGATGTTCTTTATCAATGAAGGAACATACAAGCAATTGTCCAGTTCTAAGACAAGTCCTACAGGGAGTTCCAACAAATACGTTCCGATGGCGAGTGCAGCAACCGTTGCTCCATTCCCAACACGTAAATTTGACTCTCCCCTTTGATGAGTCTTCTTCTATTCCTTAGCCCATGTATGTCATTACATATATGTGAGCCACACCCAGTATCAAATACCCAAGTGTCTGAGGAAATAGAATGACAATCAATAAAGAAGATTTCTGAAGAAGATGGGGCATCCGATGCCTTATCCTTCTTCACGAACTCAAGATAAATCTTGCACTTTCTTCACAAATGGCTCTCCTTGCCAAAATGATGGCAAGTGCCCTTTTGCGCTGGTTCCGCCTTCTTTGCCTTTTTCTTTCCTTTCTTCTGTTCTTTTGCCTTCCTCTTAGAACCTTTCTTTGAGGAATCAACTAACAGAACCGCCTTCTCCTCATGCTTCACAGAAGGCTCCACAGTCTTCAGCATATTGAGGAGCTCGGGAATGGTGGATTCCAATTTGTTCATCCGATAGTTCATCACAAATTGCGAGAAACTCTTGGGCAAACAATGCAGAATTAAGTCAATACTTAACTCATGATCCATCACAAAACCGAGGGTAGCTAGCCGCTCGATGTACCCGTTCATCTTTAGCACAAACTGTACTACAGACGAACCTTCTTGCATCTTCGTGGTGAAGAGGAGCCTAGAGACCTCGAACCTTTCGGATCTCGCTTGCTCATCGAACAACTCATGAAGATGGAAGACCATAGTGTTAGCATCCATATGCTCATGCTGCTTCTGCAGCTCAGGTACCATCGCCGCTAGCATGATGCAACTCGCCAGCTCAGAATCTGCCACATGCTTCTGATAGACCAACATTTGATGCAGGTTGCATCGTCCTTAGACGGTCGGGAAGAGGCTCTTGAGGACATATGCAAGCTTTTCGCCTTGAGAACAATTCTCGGGTTTCTAAGCGATCCGGAAGTTAGGCCCGATCGGTTTGTTCGAATCCAAAATAGTGCGCAAATTCAAAGACGTCATGATCAATTTATTGACCTAGAAATACAAAACGAGCATATATGAGAAAATGATTTTAAAATGCATCAATATACATTTATAAATCCCATTCAATTTTCGAATTCAAAAACCCCAAAAGCACTTCGGGAGATCGTAGGTCCATCTCCGAATGGGCTGATATCCATCATAGATAAGAACAACCTTGGAGTGAGTCCAACAAGCCATTCTTAGCTATGATGGTGGGTATCTAGTATACCGATTACATATCATGTATATGTAACTATCACAATGTGCTATCAACTAATTGAATGTTTACACATACATTGGGTTGTTAACACATTAACAAGTATGCATCATATGCATAGCACCCAACTTCACCTCTCTTCACATCGACCTTGGAGTGAGTCCAACAAATCGATGCTCCAAGTTAAAGCCGACCCATTAATCGCGAAATAGTTTTAATATGGTTAGAGCGCATTCAACCAATTAGCCAGGCTTGGAGTGAGTCCAACAACCCAAACTAACGATTGACCTCTGACTCTTACCATATTAGGTTAAACTATTCCAATGATTTGAACATGTTCAGGTTCGAGTAGGGCTTGGAGAGTCAACAACCCAAACAAGAAAGCGAACTCGTTCTAACCATATTAATGGAAGGTGTAGGCTTTAATATTGAGTTAGGGTTTTATGTCTCATCCTCTTTGCATGCAAATAACTATTATCTACATGGCATGACATACATGGCATACATCTACATGTCACGACACGCATGGCATAATGTTATGCATCTAATGCAATTACATGGCATACAATTATGTCATGTATATAATTTCCTTATATGTCATAACTATTTATGGAAATAAAATATGTTTAAGATTTGATTCTCCAAATCAAATCATAATTAAATTAGGAAACAAATTTCCAAATCTAATCACATATTTTATTCATGGAATTTATTTGATTAAGGAAACTCTATTTAGGAAATCAATTTCCTAAATCATTGAAACTACTTATGGAAATAAAATATTTTAAGATTTGATTTCCCAAATCAAATCATGATTAAATTAGGAAACAAATTTCCAGAATCTAATCAAATATTTTATTTATGGAAAATATCAATCTCCATAAATACTTCCAACTTTCCAAAAGTGGAAGATTTCCATAAATACTTCTAGACTTTCCAAAATTGAAAAATTTCCATAAATACTTCTAAATTTCCAAAATTAGAAAATTTCCAGAAATACATTATGACTATCGCAAAACCATTTTACGATTATGTGAAACACAAACTTTGGGCTCTGATACCCTTTGTTGGGTTTTAACATGGCGTGTGTGTGTTCGATCATGTTTCGTAAACATGAGCACAACTGAAGCAATAAAAATAATAAATACTCCTATTTATTACAACACACACAACACACGCATGCTATTACAACAAGTGTAGACATAACCGTAAATTAAAATTGCAATAAAAGAAATTAAACTACGTTATACCTTCCGTATGACGTGTAGCGGGAACGGCATCAACCGGAACGATCCTCGTAAGAATCGTCTCTATCCGTATCAACGCCGAGCTCCTCGGGATGACTTCGCTAAGTCACGAGCTTCGTCTTCGTACGGGTTACTAGCCTCGTGTTGAAGACGACGTGATCGAGAGATGATCACGAACCGAATCCAAATTCGGATCCAAAATGAGTTCTCAAAACTCGCTTCTCCGGAGAGGTGTTCGTCAACCGTTTGACGAATCCTTCGTCCTCCACCTCAGAGGATTACCGGAGATCAAATCGGTAAGTTAGCCTGTCGGAGCACTAACCGTCGTCAACGGCGCTCCGCGAGAGGAGAAGCTGTCAGAAACTGGACAGCTTGGTGGAGGAGTAGCGCCGGCCAAAACAAGGAGAGAAAAGCCTCACCTTGATGCCAAACCTATAGGAGATCAGGAGGGTCGCCGGAGGTTCACGGTTGGAAGCTTGGTCGCGGCAACAAGTTGGCGGCGACAAGTGGTTGGTTGGCGGCAGCACAAGGTTGTTGGAGGTTTAGGGTTAGGGTTTTAATCCCTATTTTATAGAGAACTAATTCTCTTAATGGTTAATGGATCATATCCATAAAGCCCGTTAACCCGCTCCATTAAGATAAGTTAAAATAAACCAAACCATGATGGTTTATTTTAAGTTAAAACGAACCGAAACAACTTTTTGGTTTATTTGTTTAAAATAAACCAAACCCTTTGGTTTATTCTTATCCATTGGATTAGAACCAAACCATTTTGGTCCATCCATTACGTCTTCATAAGACGCAGCCCATCCACGCTTCCATTGCGACTGAAATAATTTCATGCTCGCTTTATGTTTGGTCCAACCAAACATAGTTTCTCTCGGTCTGAGAATCCCATTCTCAAGCTCGTTTTAAATCCTTTGGATTACACTCGTTGTGCGTGTGACCAAATAGGTTCTCGGTTTATGTTGGTCGTCTATAATTAACCATTAATTATAGAACGATCATGAGTGGCACCTAGTAGTACATCATGATCCCCAATTAACCGAAAAGATCAACGGTTGATCCAGAACTATTTCTGAAACCCTTCAGCAGCTCGAATGAATCGTGCCCCATTCCCTTCACTCATCTTATACCCACTTGGTTGAGGACATGGTCTATAGTGTAGATCCCCACTAAGTGACTCGTCACACCTAGCCCAAGTATCATTTCCTCGTCCTCTGATTCTAGTTACTCCACATGTATCGAAGAGTACCTTACTCTAAACATGTAATGCTTTGGAAGACTTTAGTAACAATCCGACGAGAGGCCATGGGTATACATCTCCTCGGAAGCAGTGGTGAATCCTTTATAGGCTATTCAAACACCTTCGATCACTTCGACTTATACCCAATCATCCCGGGTCCACATCTCCTTAGAGATGTTTGCTTAAGATGTCAAAGCATAAGTCTCCATGATCAAGATGACTTGAATCCCGCAAGTCAAAGGAACATCGCGCCAAGCCAGTAAGAACTTCATTGACATATCTATATATGCAGAGAACCATATGAAGTCTTACTACGGTGGTCACTCCAATGAACTAGTTACCATAACTAGCATCCACGATTAACTCCGGACATCACTATGTCTCCAGCCAGTGAGAATCAGCTGCTTGGATACACCAAGGAGTATACCTCGTGCTAGTCTCAACAGAATTGATGGTGTCCAGATCCATCAATTCATCGACTAGGGATAATTCCGATACATCACAATTACACATGTAGAGATACTCACTAGTTATGATCCAATCACAAATTCTCTCATGCTGTGAATCGTATCGTGGACATTCAGTAAATGAGTTTAAGATCCAATCAAATACATAAAACATGTATACTCAAATAGTGAATCTTCATTTATCATATAAATGGTTCATACATAAGGCGATTGCCTTAGGACATCTCTCATATATTACTAACAAATTTGTGGGTGGTCAGAACTAGAATATATGTCAGCTTCTCTAGCTCTTATAGATTGATTTGAATATGGTATAAGTATAAATAAATCTTGGTGAGAACCTTCTTGTTTTAAAAGCAAGGCGATAGCTCCTCAGACGACCAAATACATCCATAATGGTTCTCCAGCTGCTGGTTTGGCTAACAGTGGGAGCCCAGCCAAATATTTCTTTAATTCCTGGAAAGCATGCTCGCATTGATCGTCCCACTAAAATTTGGTAGCTTTACGCAGAATCTTAAAGAAAGGTAACCCTTTGTCACGATCCGCTAACTCGATCGGGATAAGGGTAATCACCACCAACTTTAGTCTCTTGCAAATTAGTGGGTGACTTCATATTATAGTTGCACCTCTCGAGGTTAGCCTGCAACCCTTTCTCAGTTACTATGTACCCCAAGAATTTGACACTTTTTACCCCGAACAGGCATTTTTTAGGATTCAGCTTTATATTATATCGTCCCAATGTAGCGAAGGTTTCAGTTAAATCCTTGACCAAATCCCGAGTGGTTTTTGATTTGACTAGGATATCATCCACGTAAACCTCCACATTTTTTCCTTTTTGCTCCGCAAAAATCTTGTCCATGAGTCACTGATAGGTGACCCCTGCGTTCTTTAAGCCGAAGGACATTACCACATAGGCGTATAACCCTCCTGCCATCACATAGCTAACCCTCTTCTGATCTTCTTTAGCCAAGGGTATTTGATGGTATCCTTGGTATGCATCCATCAAGGACACCACTTCATACCCTACCATAGAATCTACTAACTGATCAATACGAGGTAAGGGGTAACAGTTTTTAGGACACACTTTATTCAAATCATGAAAATCAATACACATCCTCTACTGCCCAAAAGGCTTGGGATCAAGACTACATTGGAAACCCACTCAGGAAATTGGATTTCGACGCATGACATGATTTGTCCACTTCTTTTTCATTTTATGACCTTGTTCTTCTAATGTCCCTTCTATAAGAAATTGACGGATCGGATTCCTCTGGTTATGTTGAGATGGTGTTCAGCCACACGAGGGTTAATCCCCGTGAGATCATGCACATCTCCGGCAAAGATGTCTTCGTTCTTCTTTAAGCAAACCACCAGTTGTTCCTTGTCCTCCATTTCTTCACAACCAGTTTTAGTTTTTCTATTTCCACCTCTTTCCTCTATTTTATGCCTTTGGGGATTCTTCAGACATAGACATCGGAAATGATGATAACTTTCCCTTTGAGATCATCGGTTCGGGCCTTCTTCTGGTCATCTCGAACCATCATAATAAAATAGCGCTACATTCCCCTCGGACCCCCACCAAGCTCGGTATGAATTTCAACTTCTAGTGATACAGGGAAGCCACCGCCTGAAAAATAGTAAGGAAAGGACGACCAAGAATGATATTATAAGTGGACCGTCCACGATGAGAGGAAAGGGATTATCTTGGTTTTTGGCTGGGCTTTCATGAGAGAGAGTGAAATTTGCCCTATGGGGTGAACCACATGCCCTGCGAACCCAAAGAGGGGTGTGGCCACATCTTCTAGCTGGGCATTTCCCAGCTGCATATGTCCAAAAGCTTCCTGGAAGAGGATATTGACAGAACTTCCCGAGTCGACCAGCACCCTGGCCACTTCGTAATTGACCAGGGATATTTGAATAACTAAAGCGTCCGTGTGGGGTAGCAGGACACCTTGAAGATCCTCCGGCCCGAATGAAACGGGCGGTGCAGTTTGAATAGTTTGGTCGGTGATGATGGCCAGACTCTCCATGAGACAGGCGTATGACTTTCACGCCCAGTTAGAGTCCCCGTCAGTGGGTCCTCCGACTATGACATGAATAACCCCCCGTGTAGGAGCATTATTTAGATTGGATGAGGGGCCCTCACCTGATGGGCCTTCTTGAGAAACAACCTCCTGGGACGGCGTTTGGGGGAAAGTAACTTGTGGTTATTGGTTATACGGCCCTGGGCGGGCCACATTGGGTCGTTGCCCTCGCCGTGTTGGCCCTCTGCAGCTAGTAATTGTGGGTATGCGGTTGGACGCTCCGACTCCTCTGTGAGCTTGAAACCACTAGCGTGGTCTACTCCATATGATATTGGCGAGAAAAATGGGGCGGTTACGTGGTATCCTTATATCCTAAGGTGCGTAGACCTGCTGATCATAAATTTCATCTCCTCCCTCCAAGTCCTCGCGGAGAGTGCATCGGCCATAATTTGTAATGGCCTCAGGTATCCACTGTAATAGGTGGAGCATCCTAGAGGGCTAGCATCCTTGGAAGGGTTCCTTGGAGAGTGGAGGCGGCAGGCGAGTTCTTTCGGTAAGATGGCTTCGGCCGCGTTTAGCTCTCGCATCATCATAACCTTTCTCCTCGTGGATGAATTGTTCCGCGCCAATCTCTTGTCATCATGTTAGCAAAGGAAATGAGGAAGGGGCCCTCATTCAGCCCGTGTGGAATATCAACTCTGAAAGATTCTGATCTTGTAGAAGGAATACCCCTAGCTGCAGAGGTGAACCGGTGCAGATACCCTCTGAGTGATTTTGAGGGCCCCTGCGTGATGTGCATTAAGATAGAGGCATCATGCTTATACACCTTACAGCTGGCGAACTCATTAAACATCCCAAAATCGGAAACAAGTGATGGATCCCGGTGATATTAAACCATGTTTGGGCGAACGAGTTAAGGTGGTCAGGAAGACTCTGCATTTGAGGGCATCGATATACAATCCTGGAGCGATGCTCCATCGAATCTGCGATAGATGCTCTTGATCAGTCGAGCCATCATACTTATCTACTCAGGGATTTAAGTAGGATGGGATTTCGGAGAGGATGTTCATGGTAAAGGGTAGCTCATAAACCTGCGGAGGAGTCGTGACTTTCACCTGTTCTTCCCATCGATGCAGGTTAAGGGTATAGTATTACAAGGTGCTCTCCTCCCAAGTCCTTCTCTGCACTACCTTGACATTAATGGGCCTGAGATAGAGGAGGCATTTAGGGGTGGGCCTCGAGAAGGTTCACCGGAATGAGGATGAAGATATCCTTCTTCTCTTTAGGGCCTCAGTAACAACATCGTTTACCAGAGCCCTCAACTGTGATGGTAAAATGGTAATGGGGTTTTCCTCATTGCGAAGGAGGCAATGATATTGTATCTCTTGGCTACATCTCGGCGTCATTCGAATGTTCCTCCACAGAATGGCCGTGACGTGAGGAAAATTCGTTTACCTCCTTTCAATGCGATGAAGCACGAAGGGAGCTTTGGGGGTGGGAGTTTCTCACAGGCCGCAACAGTAAAAATGAGAAGACGAAGCAAAGGAACGTAAAACCTACACAGGCAACGAAACTTAGAACACAGGATGTAACGTGGTTCAGAATAAGTATTCCTACTCCACGGAGGTGAGCTCTCTCACCGGGAACAATGCCCAAGCACTTTCCACTATGAACGTCCTCCTTTTCGGAAAGGAAACTTCCCGAGGCGGAGGAGAAAACCTCTTACAGTTTAGTCCCAATACAAGAAAGAGTACACGCAATGTAACAGCGAAGGTCGCTACTACTCTAAGAAAACCTCTTAGAGTAGTGTTCTCTATATCATCTCATTATCGATTCAACCAATCGATTGATATAGATAAGAACCTACTACTCAAGAACATTATTATATTTAGTTATTTGGCACCAATACAAATAAATATAATAACCATGCCTTTATAAATAGGAATATGATACAATAAAGTTCATACAACAATCATCACATGATTGACTCTAGGGCTTTCACTAACAATCTTCCACTAGCACTAGTGTCAATCACCGTAGTATCTAATACCCAATGACCTAGTGTGACCATCATGCTTTTTCTATGCCAAAGCCTTGGTCAAGGGATCTGCGATGTTAGCCTCTGTGGGTACTCTGCAAATCTTCACATCTCCTCTATCGATAATCTCTCGAATGAGATGGAAGCGTCGTAGTATGTGTTTGGTCCGCTGGTGTAAGCGAGGTTCGTTAGCCTGTGCAATTGCTCCATTGTTGTCACAATAGAGCTCTATGGGATCTGCTATGCTAGGAACCACCCCAAGCTCAGTAATGAACTTGCGGATCCAAACTGCCTCCTTTTCTACCTCAGATGCAGCGATATACTACTTTTGTAGAATCAACAAGCGTCCTTCTTGAACTCTTCCACTCACAAAGACCACCATTCAAGCAAAACACAAACCCCGATGATCTATAATCATCTTGGGTTTGGAAGTGGCATCACTATAACCCTTACGCCTAGCTCCTCATCGCTCGAATATCAAGAAATATTCTTTAGTCCTTCTCAAGTACTTAAGAATATTCTTGTATCGATGGCGCTCACGGATGCATTGGTATCTACTCGTCATGCTCAAAGCATACGAGACATCAGGACGAGTACACAGCATGACGTACATGATAGATCCTATAGGAGATGCGTAAGGGATCTTATCCATGCGGTCTCTCTCCTCTCTAGAAGAGGGACTTTGAGTCTTCGAAAGACTCACACCATGTGACATCAGTCCCTTCTTGGAATTCTGCAAACCGTAGTAATACCGTGTCAATGTATGTACTCTACTTAGGCCAAGCAATCTCTTAGATCTATCTCTATAGATCTTGATGCCTAGAATCTGGCTTCACCTAAGTCTTCATTGAGAAGCACGTCCCTCATTCCCAATGAGTAGTATGTCATCCACATACAATATAAGGAAGACAAGCTGTGTTCCCATTAACCCTCTTGTAGACCACAGGGTTCATCTTCATTCTTGATGAAACCAAAGCTGTTTGATCGCATCATCGAATCGAAGATTCGACTCAGAAGTTTGCTTTGGCCCATAAATGGACCTTTGCGGCTTGCGTACTTTTCCGATATCTTTGTGGATCTTCAAAACCCTCGGTTGTGTCATGTACACATCCTCGAGTAAGTTTCCATTCGAAAATCGGTTTTGACATCCATCTGCGGATCTCATAATCGTGGTATGCTGATAGCAAACAAGATCCGAATGGACTTAAACATCGCCCTTTGGAGAAAGGTTTCATCATAGTCAATACCATGAATTTGCTTGAAACCTTTGGCCATCAATCGACCCTTATAGGTATGCGTAAGTCCATCCATGTCAGTCTTTCTCCTAAAGACCCACTTACACCCAATGGGTTTGACCCCTTCAGGTGGATCAACCAAAGTTCATACTTGGTTGGTGTACATGGATTCCATCTCGGATCTCATGGCCTCTAGCCATTTCTCAGAATCTGGGCTCATCACGGCTCACGATGGGAGGTAGGCTCATTCTCAATGAGCATAACGTCATCATGGTCGGACAAGAGAAATGAGTATCTCTCGGTGACGGCGTACCCTATCGGATCTACGAAGAGGTAGAGTCTACTGAGCAGTGGTTATTCCACAACTCTTTGTGCAACAACCTCATCACCCACAACACTTTGTGGTTCTGTTCAACCTCCATCAAGGCCTTAGTGCTATGGTCCTTATCTTGAATTTCTTCAAGATCGAAGGTACTCCCACTAGTTTTTCTAGAAACAAAATCCCTTTCTAGAAAAACCCAGTCTTTTGCCCAAACACTTTGTCTTTGTTGGGAATGTAAAGTAATATCCTTTGTATCCTTGGGAATATCCAACAAAATAGCACCTATCGGATTTAGGTCCCAGTTTGTCTGAGACTTGACGTCGAAAGTAAGCCTCACAACCCCAAATCCTCATGAAAGACATCTTGGGATTTCTCCCTGTCCATATCGTATATGATGTCTTTATGTGACCTTGGATGATACGATTAAGGGTAAAGGCTGTATGTCTAGAGCATATCCCCAAAAGGATATAGGAAGATTTGTGTGACTCATCATAGATCGTACCATATCTAATAGAAGTATGATTCCTCCTTTCGGATACACCATTCCTTTGTGGTGTTCGGGAGGAGTGAGTTGGGATAGAATCCCACACTCGGCTAGATAGTCACATGAAACTCATGGCTAAGGTATTCACCACCTCGATCGATCGAAGTATCTTAATACTCTTGTGCCAATTTGGTTTTGTACTTCATTCTTGAATTCTTTGAACTTTTCAAAGGATTCTAATTTATGTGTCATAAGATACACATAACCATATCTCTTGAAGTCATCGATAAATGTAATGAAGTACAGTAACCACCTCTGCGAGCAACATTGAAAGGACCACATACATCACTATGTATAAGTTCTAACAAATCTGTTGCTCTTTCATTTATGTCCACTAAAGGGAGTCTTGGTCATCTTGCCTAAAGGCAAGACTCATGTCTCATATGATTCAAAATCAAATGAGTCTAGCCCATCCTTATGGAGCTAAGATAGCGACTCTCATTTATGTGACCTAGCGACAATGCGAGATAGGTTTGGTTCAACTCATTTGACTTGAACCTCTTGGTACTTATGTTATAGATAGGGCTCTCTAAGTCTAGAAAGTAGAGTCCGTTCATTAGAGTGCACTACAATAGAATATATCATTTAAATAAAGTGAACAACATTTGTTCTTTATTATAAATGTAAATCCTTTCTTGTCGAACAAGAAAGCGAAATTATGTTCTTAGTTAAAGCGGACACATAACAACATTCATCTAATTCTAGTACAAGCCTAGAGGGCAGAGATAGATCATAAGTTCCCTCTGCGGACCCTTGCTCCATTGCCTACTCGTAGAGTCCACCTCGCCCTTTGTTAATGCCTGCTATTTCGGCCTTTGCACATTGGTATAAATGTGAGATGCACATCGGTATCTAATACCCATGATGAAGAAATAGATAGATTGACTTCTATAACATTTATACAGTAGAAGTCTCACTTCTCTTCTTCTTAAGATCTTCGGGTAATGCCTTTGCGATTCGCTTCGATGTCTCGGCTTCCTTGCAGTGGAAGTAAGTCCCTTCCTTGGCTACCCCTCCTTTGGGTTTAAGTTCTTTGCCTTTGCCCTTGGCTTGGGACTTTCCCTTACCTTTAGGCTTGCCCTTGCCTTTCTTCTTCTGCACCATCAAAATGGTGTCAGATTTACCCTTCTTAAGGTTAAGCTCAGTGATTCTCAACATCTTTGAGCATCTCGAGGTGGCTTATCAATTTCATTCATGTTATAATTCATGACAAATTGATTGTAGGCTTGTGGCAAAGATTGCAAGATTAGGTCGTTGGCGACTCTTGGCCAAGTGGAAATCCCAGCCTTTGTAGGTTTTCTACGTACCCAATCATCTTGAGTACATATGGACCTACGGGAGTCCCATCTTGCATTTTGGATCCAAATAATGCCTTAGAGACTTAATATCTCTCATGCCTTGCTTGTCCTTGATATAGTTGACGAAGATGTCCAACCATATCATAAGCATTCATGAACTCATGTTGCTTCTGAAGCTCAGAGTTCATGGTCGCGAGCATTAGACATGACACATCTAATGCATCATCTTGATGCTTCTTGTAAGCATCTTTGTCAGCTCGCGAGGCAGTGACAGGAGGTGCCTCCGAAATGGACTGTTCTAGGACGTACAACTTCCTTTCTTGGATGAGAACAATTCTCAGGTTCCTGTACCAGTCCAAGAATATTTGCTCCATTGAGCTTGTCCTTCTCAAGGACAGAACGCAGAGAGAGAGTGTTCGTGTTTGTCGACATAGTTATCTACAACATACAATGCAGAGAATTAATATCATATTCCTTTTATCATTTAATTAGGCCTTTAATCAAATGATGCTTCCACTGAATTATAGGAATTTTTGTAGAATCGAGTTATGGATGTGGTCAAACCACATTACTAGATTCATACAAACTAGCTATAATTCTTGCGGGACAATATCCATATCATACTAAGCCTTGAGTTAGCTTTGGCTAAATCGCCCAAGACTTAGTACGATCGGTGGGTAACACATTACCGATTACATCTCTATGCAACTCTTGTTTATAGGATCAAGACCCACATTTACAAAAGACCTTGAGTTAGCTTTGGCTAAATCGCCCAAGATTTAGTGTAAATGCGATCTTAACCTATCTTTCCAACGATTGGAATATGCCTATAGTTCTACTCGATCCAATTGAGTTAACTAGTTTTGCTCAATCTAATTGAGCTTACTCAAGCGTGATAGGCGGGACCAAGATTGTCCCTCCGCACCCTACCAAGATAATATCGTTGCTCTGCTTTGGCGATTCAACAACAACAAATGATCGAGGTAGTGATGGGTATCAAGGCTCATTAGGCATTTTCAAGTTGATTCGATTATGATCTAATCTAATCGTAATGTGTATCTTATCGCCTTGAGGCCTTTATTATCCTATATTAGCATGCATCACATACATACAATCATTATTCTAGCATGCATCATATACATACAAGAAAATTATCCTAGCATGCATCATATACATACAAGCATTATTCTACTATCATGCATCACATACATACAAGCAAAATCAAATATATATATGTTTAACTGTGATGTAGTCATGGCCCTACTACGATCTTCTCAAGCTAATGAGAAGATCGGACGGTCAACCTAAGGCTAGCGGCTTCTCCAAGCGCTTCCTTTGACCGCCATGTGTCGTCGGCACCCTTCTCGTAACCTTGTCTTCAAGTGGACTTTCCATCGCTCCATTTTGTACATTACAAATATGAAACTCGAGTTGCATTCGAGTCTAAAACTATTACAACTAGAATATCATAAGAAGAGTACTGTGCAGTCGCATACACTATACAACACGCACAACCACAAAAACGGCACGCAGACCGTATTATAAATTACAACACATCATCCAATAAAATTGGGGTTGTTGGGTCATGACAATCACATAATTATACATCATTCTAAATTATGTATTTTTACAAAAAATTTCTATAATTTTTCCTATTTTTTTCAATTTTATGAGTCACCTCTCATGGTCCCGCTAAGCGGTTTTCTGAGCGCGATCGCGGGACAAGGCCCCTTTCGGGATAGGGCAGCGCCCTACTGCAAAATAAACTTTGAGTGTCCCTACAATGATCTTACAGACTTAAGTCGCTGTCCCAAAAACCTAAGCGAGAACTCGCCGTTTAGGAGAGTTTTCTCGGCAGTTGAAGCCTCTGAGTGTCCCAACACTCGTTGCAAAAATACCCAAAAATTCTATAAAAATAGGAAATTTACAGAAACATATAAATCTGTAATTTTTATATCTAATACAAAAATTATAAAATGAAACACATACATGCTTCATACGTGGCTCACGATACCATTGTTTGGACTTTCAGAATGCAAAACCGCTTTGCGTTGCGAAAACTCGGAAGTCCGACCGCCACGGATCCGTGCGAAGATGTATTAAAACTTAAACATGTATGTGCTTGTATAAAACCCTATATCTACCTTAGATCTACATGATAAGGCGTTACCCTCGATCGGCGCCCTTCGCAAATCCGCTATCAAAAGGTTCGCCATAACTAGAGTGTCAAGTGCACACTCCTCTATTGGTATCCACACAAGCAATAGGTGGAGAAAACACACCCTTGAGTGTGCTAGCACTCTATGGATGGTTCGGCCAAGGAGGTTAGGAGAGGGGGAGAGCTTGAGGGAATAATCCAAGGAAGAAGATGAAGTTGTGAAGAAGAAGATGGAGTTACCCAAATGAATTCACCGTGGCCACATTATGGAGAGGGGTTACATGCATGCATGTAACTCCCATGACCCTTGGTCTCCCTCATGAGGTGGCACCATATGACAAAGTCAATGATGATGTGGAGCATCATCATTGGCCGGCCATGCCAAGTCATCATCATGACATGACATTTGGTCAAGTCAAACTTGACCTTTCATCTTCCCTCTCAAGTCAAGTCAAACTTGACCTCTTATCTCCCATGGTTGATCAAATCCAACCACTTGATTCAAGTCAATTTAATTTAATGAATCTCTATTCATTAATTTAAATTGATTTGATGAATCAAATCTAAATTAGACTCATTCAACACTTGAATCAACTTGAGTCTAACTCAATTAGTCTAATTTGGATTACTCTTAATCCAATTTGGTTCATCCCATGAACCTAATCCTCATGGTTCATCATATGAACCTAATCTCCATCTAATTGCTCTTATGTGTGTGACCCTATAGGTTCTTGTAACGTTGGCAATGTCACCTAAACCGATTTAGGAACATAAGCAATGAGCGGTATCTAGCAACACATCATTGCTACCCAAGTTACAAGAATGTTGAGCTCAACATCACCTTTATGACTACTAATTGTGACTCTCACAATATGTGACAATGTCCCTCTATCATGACATCTAGATTATTGTCGAGGCGCCGGATCGTGTCATCCTCGGTACAATCTAAATCTTGAACTCCAAATAGACTCACTCTAATCAAATGAGCTCAATATCTCATATTGACTCATTTGGGCATGGTCATGCACTTCGTGGTCTCACTCTATCAAGAATATCGATGTCACTCCCGTCATATAGGAGGGATAGATCACATCTACATCACTCACATCCCTCCGCATAATTTGTTACATACCCAGTAATCGCCTTTATAGTCCACCCATTTACGGGTGACGTTTGACGAAGCCAAAGTATGCAACTCCTTATGTAGGGAACCATGGTGACTTCAGATCTAAGGACTAATAGTCATACTAATAGCCACATGAGAAAGTATATGATACTTATATAACGATCCATGATACTTTCTCATGGCGGGTCATTCAGTATATATTCTCCAATGCATACCCATGTGTCAACTTGATATCTCATATCCATGACTTGTGAGATCAAGTCATCATGTTGACCTACATGCTAGTCTCTACGCATTAACATTGTCCCTGAATATTAATACTCGACTAGAAATGATTAAGAGTAGTGTTCTCTATATCATCTCATTATCGATTCAACTAATCGATTGATGTAGATAAGAACCTACTACTCAAGGACATTATTATATTTAGTTATTTGACACCAATACAAGTAAATATAATAACCATGCCTTTATAAATAGGAATATAATATAATAAAGTCCATACAACAATCATCACATGATTGACTCTAGGGCTTTCACTAACAGGAATGTCGCTCATCATTTTATACCGTCTCTCACTCTTCACTCTTCTTTGTGTGTGTGCGTGTTCTCTTTGTGATGTCAAGAATACGGATGCAACGTGACCTAGAATGGAGAAGCAATAACTCTGTCCCTTCGGAGATAGTTCGATGGTAAACACAAGGTGACGTTTACGAGGATATCCGTGTTCAAAATCAGACGAGGAATCTAAAACCTCTAGGATGAAATATCCTTCCTTGTGTTTATCACTGAGTTATGGGCTAAAGGTCCATCTGTGATTTATTTCCCTCACAATGACCGAGAGATCGATCGATGGGAACCGTTAGATTAACGATTCCAACTTTTTTTTTTACGAGAAGCAATAACTCCATTGTATCATTGTATGGGAAGCAACAACATATCTATTATTTATCAGTATTGTGTATGATCTGTGTGTACAGAGCATGTCTTCTTAACTGCATCAATCCACAAATACTGAAGGAAAAGAATAACAACTATCTATTTCACGAAACCGGATCATCCGCGCATGGCATTGGTTTTGGAAATTTCAAACATGCGAACAGTCAGATAATGGGAGACAAGTGACAGTAACAGTGAAGTTTATCTTGAAACCCCTAAACCAATATTTGAGGTCAGATACGTCTGAAGATTATTTTACCTGTTTGCGTTAAAGTATTGTAAAATTTTGGAGAAAAATAGGAATTAGATGGACCTATAAGTTGTCTAGCTTCGGCCACAAATTAGATTGAGGAATCAATTGTGCATTTCAAACCTTTTCTAATAGTTCAACCTGTATATATTCCGTTAGTAAGTTATCCTCGTGTGTTCAAGATCTTCCCTTCCTAACAAAACCCTTTTGGAATATAGAGGGCATGGTGTTTTTCTCTAAGTAATAGAGCAATTTCCTGCAATTCCCTATGTTTGAATGGATTAGCAGGTACTTTGGACTTATTTGTTCATATAACAATCCATTCTTTGAAAAATTAATGATGCAACATAGCAAAGTGAATAAAAATATGAGAAGAAAATTGTCAATTCACATCTAGAGAACAAAAAATAGAAACTTTATTAACTTAAAACGTAAAAAATATATGAGATCCTAATCCCTTTTTTTATTTAAGAACATAAGCTATTTTTTATAAAATAATAATAAAATCTTATTTTTTTTAATAAAAATCTAACAAGCTTTTCTAAAAAAAACAACTTTTTCTAAAAATTCTAACTAATTATAAAAATTAATAATTTAGATAATTTTTAATAAATTAAATTTTTAACTACGTCATTTTCTCCAATCGAAGAAAACTCGACTCCGTCAAGTGAGAGAATGGACTAATAAAGTAAGTCTATCAACTAGATATTGATGAGTGCTTTCATTTGGACAGACCACCATTTGATGGTCTATGATACTCTCAATTTGATGAAAAGGTGGTATTATGGATGAGAGTGTTAGAGTTGGTGCAGTAGGTACATGACCTGTAAGCAAATCAACAGACAAATAAAAAGATTCGAATGCCCCCCTAATATAGTAGTAAGTTTTAAATATTGAAAATTGGATTAATGTTCAAATTAGTAGGTAAATCAACAACATATATGTTAATCTTAATTTTTCTCACAATTTGAATTGGACTAGATGAGCGAGCGTGAAGTTTTCTAAAGATATTTTTAGAAAAGCATTCTGGACGAATTCGGACAAACACATAGTCTCATATATTGTATTCCTTAAACTTACGATGTGCATTAGCTTGAATTTATAGGTTTTATTTCTCAATATGATTTTCCTTCTAATATCACAATGAATACTCTATGATTCGCTCAGTAAAAGTTTTAGGTGACTTAGAAAAAAGGAGAAATGGTAGGTGAGAGAACCAGGTCAATATATTGATGAGCTTTTGTCTCATAAATAATTTCAAATGGACTATAACTAGTAGATCGATTTATTGAATTATTGTAAGTAAATTTAGCAAGGGATAAAATTGAGTCCCAAATTTCTAGTTTTTCATCCACTAAATATCTTATCAAGTTTCCTAAACATCTATTAACAATCTCAATTTGACCATCAGTTTGTGGATGAAAGGCCGAAGAGAATTTAAGTTGAGTCCCAAATAACTTTCATAATGTTTTCCCAAAATAGCTAATGAACTTTACATCCTTATTTGATACTATAGTTGTGGGGTAACTCATGCAATCAGACAACTTCCTTATAGAATAATTTAGCTATTCAGGGTGTCTGTCCTCCTGCAGCATTAGCCCTGGATTGGACAATATACTTTCCATGATTTACCTCCTTCATGTTGGTTGTGGAACCGCCTAACGGGGGCACTAAGGGCGAGCGAATCGCCCTTTGCACCAATTTAGCTATTTGTGATGCATCATTTATCTTATTGCATGGAATAAAATGTGTCATTTTAGAAAGTATATCTACTACTATTGGGTCATGACTCCAATTGGTACGAGGTAATCTTAAAACAAAGTCTATGCTAATTTCTTTCCAAGGTTCATGGGATAGCATGTACAATCCTATATTTTATTTAGTGGTCTTTGCCATTTGACACGTCCAATATTGTGATACAATTTGGACAATATTTTGTCATAATTAGGGCCAATACAATTGATCTAACACAAGGGCAATTGTCTTATCTTTCTAAAATACCCAACTTAACCATCGTCATGTAATTCCCAAATAAGAAAGTCTCTAAGTGAAGTCCTAGGGATATAAAGACGTGTGCCTGTAAATAGATACTCATCATTGATCACAAAATCTATCAAATCGTGATGATTCCTATTTTGGATATCTTGAAAAATTATTCTAAAATCAAGGCAAGTTGTATATTCATCTTTAAGTTGATCAAATTCTACTTCAGTAATGTTCATGGCATGCAATGTAACGACAATAGGGCTTAGTGCATTTGCCAGTTTATTATCCACTTCAAAATGATGTTTTACAACAAAAGTGTACTCTTGAAGGAACTCGACCCACTTAGCATGTTTAGTATTTAATTTCTTTTAAAATTGAATGAAACTCAATGTTTTATGATCTGAATGTAAAATAAATTTGTGGGGCAATAGATAATAACACTAATGTCTTAAGGCTTGAATAGTGTGATAAAACTCTTTGTCATATGTAGAATAGCATTGTCGAGTCTCATTGAGTTACTCACTAAAGAATGCAATCGAGTGGTCATCTTGACTTGGTGCACTTCCTATACCTACTTTTGATGTGTCACTTGTTATCTCAAATGGTTTTGAGGGGTTAGGATATCTAAGAATAGGAGCCTTAGTCATTCTTTCCTTGATCACTCTAAAGACTATCGAGTTGGATTTAGTCCATTGAAATGCTCCTTTTTTTAAGGCAGTTTGTTATGGGGAGCCTGTAGGGGATCGATCGGCCGGCTAGAGGGGGGTGAATAGCCCTTTTTCGTTGAATGGTGGAATTTTCTCGTCTACACAATTGTTAGCGCAAGCGGAATACTAATAAAGACAAGCAAATAAACAAAGAAGAATACAAACAATGCTAACACGAAATATAACGTGGTTCATGTAGGATATTTGAGGCCGCTAGAGGGGGGTGAATAGCGTCGTGCTAAGTGTGATGGAAATCGTTCGCGTGTCATCTCTATAAATTCGTTAGCACACAGTGGAATATAGATAATAATGACAATAACGAAATAGACAATCACACACGAACACGAGTATGTAACGTGGTTCGGAACCGCACGGTTCCTACTCCACGGGTCAGGCTCAAACGAGCCCTAGCGATGTCAATCACACACCACTAATAAACATTCCTTCTCGAAATAATCCGGAGGCGGAGAAACCTCGTACAAACTACTCTTACAACAATGAGAGATGAATACAAGCAATATACAATAATACAATGCAAAACTAGTAAAGAAAATAACTTTATAAATTCCTTTGGATTGCTTGCTTGTTGATCGCTTGAACCGTGGTTGAAGACCCTGATTTGCAACAACAAATCGCCTCAAGACATCCAAGAAATCGGATACTTTTTCCTCCATCACGAGCTCCTTATATAGCTTCAATCTGTTCTGGAAAAAGTCGATCAGTCGACTGATCGGGACCATCAGTCGACTGATGCCACTGTTGTCATGAGACAACGGCTAGATCCACGCTGGATAAGTCCAACGGATCCATCATCAGTCGACTGATCATATCCATCAGTCGACTGATGGAGTCTTCACTCGACCAGTCGAGTCTCGACTCCATTCTGTGGCAAATTTCTCGAACACTAGTCGACTGATCATACGATCAGTCGACTACTCGAGCCATCAGTCGACTACCCACCTCTGGTAGTCAACTGCTAGGCCACTTCCCGCGGTCAAACCCTTGTTGACTACGCCAGTCGACTGCTACATGGCATCAGTAGACTGGCACACCTCAAACATGAGGTTTTAACCCAAGTATGGTGTCCTCATACTTGCTAGACCACCCTTAGCCTAGACCAAAACCTTCTAGCCACCTCCATCAGCCTCACGCCTCTCGGATCCCTCCAAGTCATCCATGACTTGTTCATCCATCGCGCTAGCCTTCAGGTGCTTCTATCGGCTATGTCATGCTAACGGTGTCTATACTGCCAAGGCACATTGGACTTACGCCGCCAAGACTCCGCTTGGACTTTATGCCGCCAATATCAAATGCCAAGACCATGCTTGGACTTTCCCTTGCCAACCCATGTTGGACTTTTACATTGCCAAGACTCATGCTTTGACTTCCCATGTGCCAAGTACTCAGGACTTGGACTTTTCCAAATGCCAAGTGTCCCACTGACTTCCTTGCCAACTCATGTTGGACTTTCCATTGTCAAGATCCATGCTTGGACCTTCCCAAATGTCAAACATCCCACTTGGACTTTCTATGTCAAGTACCCATGACTTGGACTTTACCATGACAATTACATTGTCATATGTTTTTGTCGAAACATCAAAACATCACTCGAGTCAAACTCGAGTCCTGGTCAATCATGACCTGGGCTGATTGCACCAACAATCTCCCCCTTTTTGATGTTTGACAAAAACCAAACAAACCATTTGAGTTAGACCACTAACTCAAAATTCTTACCGATTATTCCAAATTGGTAATCCCAAACATTCCCAAACATGCTCCCCCTTTTTGACATACATCAAAAAGGTTATCTCTCCAAAGAGGTCAATGTCTCATGTCCCAATGAGATCTTACAATCTCCCCCTTGATCCAAAATTACCTAAGATGCATACCATCTTCCTAGTGATAAGTCTCATATCACTTAAGAGAGATAATCTTATACTCTCTCCCAATTTCCAAATTGGATCTCTCAAAATCCCATCAATTTTCCCAATTGATACTACTCTCCCAATAACTTCTCCCCCTTCAAGAAGAGAAACACATCCATCATCCCAAGATGGATAACTCCCCCTAAAGGCTTGCTCCCCCTTGACCATTGCACCAACAATGTCCTTGGGAAGTCCCTGAGCCAATAAGAACTCTAAAACATCAAAGATAAGGTTAGAAATTCAACATTGAACTTTCCACACCCTAAATTTGATATTTTGACCTAACACCTCTCCTAATCCATATCCAATGGAGTTTCACCCTTTTTAATGCTTCCTAAAGCATATCCTAGGGTTAGGGGTGGTTAGGGACCTTAACCGTAGCTGAACACGGGCTAAACAAACCCAGTTTTCTCGAAATCAGCATTGGCAGTCGACTCCGACAGTTACGATCGATTGCCACTCACATCGATCGTACGATCGCCACCAGTGGCCGATCGATAACTAATTCAATTTCAATTATCGTAAATGAAATTGAAAAATCATAAGTAATTCTACGATATTGAAAAATCACGAAATTTGATATGTATATTACTTATAGTCAATACAATGGGTGAAAAATATTTGAAAATTATTTTACCCATAAAATATTGAAATTAATACAAAATTCAAAAGTGAAGAAAACTTCTAAGTTTTGGCTCACTTTGTATCAATCTCATCAATGGTGATTGCTATCAAAAGATAGACTTCACCAAGGTTTTCTAAAACGTTTTTAAAATGTTTTCAAAACCTTATTTTGGATCATATTCCTTGGGCTCTATGTACATGACTTGTACACATGCTCTCCCAATGATCCACCACTCATATAAGATGAGTTTGAGTTCATCTAGATGCAAAAACTATGCACCTTGAACTTAACTCATATCCTAGCATCTCACATGCATCTAGGGTGTATAAATACACATACATGTCAATGGAATGTGAGATGTGGGTTTTGGTTCATTTAATCTAGGGGTTCATGCATTTTCTAAGGCAACCCTACTTGATTTCCTCATAAATGGGACTTCAAGTCATGTCATCATTCTTAATTTAATTTTCAATCAAGTTAATGTATGAATGATTATGACATTAATGATGATATAAATAAACATATGCTCATAATCATGGTATCATGGCATAATATGAAATCTAAAACACATGACATTTATCCTTAAACCTAAGCATAATCATGACATATAAATCATAAAATAAACATGATTTCATGACATGTCATATGACAAATCAAAGTATGACATATAAAATATATAGGTATAGTAATACGTAAATTTTAATATTAATTGCCATTTGTTGGGATTAATCATATTTTGCCATATTAACCTAATCTCCCTAGTGTGCCAAAAACCCAAAATGACACACTATAGCCTCTAAACCTAAATTGTGTCAATTTGATCATTTCATCAAGCTTCTCAAATAATATTGGCACATCCTAAAATCTTTTAGGATATTGATTCAAATCTATTTTCAAGGTAACCATAACCTTGAAAATAACCTAAAATGCCACCTTTGTCATGGTTGAGTTAACTACCCATCCAATCAAGGTTGACACACCCTAAACCCATCTTAGCATAAATCAATCACGCCTTAGGAACCCAAACCGATTTGAGCTCCTAGGGTTAATTAGGTATTCCCTAGGGATAACCTCCCTAGATACCCTCCTAATGACCCTTCTAGGCTTATTAGCCTTGGTCATTTGGGTCTTACCTAGGTTGACTTTAGGGGTAACTCCCCTTGCAACCTTCTTAGTGGTTACCCTAGGTTTCCTAGAAACCCTAGCCATTAGGCACAAGCCGTGGTTACTCTTAGGGATAACTTCCCTAGTAACCTTGGTCTTCCTAGACATAGTTTGTGTTCCATAATCAAATGAAACACTATGGTAAGCCACCTTAGGTTTGTGACCCAAACCTTTCTTTCCCTTGGTTGACTTTTGACTCTTAGGTCCTAGGTATTGACTTTGACTCTTTGACCTAGACTTTTGATCATTTGACCCTTTGAATTGATTTTGTATCTTATTTAGGGTATTTTCTAGTTTTTCAAGTCTTGACCTCAAGGCTTGGTTTTCTAATTCCAATTGCTCAATTTTAGAATTTTTATTTAAACTTTGAGCATGATTCTTTCTAGGCATATGCCTAGTCCACTTGGGATTAAAATCTAAGTGTTCTTGTATTTTCCCAATTGATTCCCTAGGTAAAACATTTTTAGGGACATTAGTCCCAAATTTCTCCTTAGTTTCAAAATGGACACTATTAGCTCCTAAACAATAATATTTATTGTTCCTAGCATGCATTTGATGATGAATAGCAAGACTATTAAAATTATTCCTAGCATGCCTTTAACTATAAGAATTAGAAAGAGCATTACTAAAATATACCTTAGGGTTAGCCTTAGCTCCCCCTACATGTTATGCTCCATTTTGAGTCTTTGCTCCCTAGAACATTGATTTTAATGCCCCTGCTGTTTACATTTGAAGCAAATGACTTGCTCCTTGCTTTTCTTGGCATTGGGAACACCGACTTCATTGACTATTTGTGATAGTGGAGCTTTCCTAATCTTCTTTGGGCATTTGCTCTTATAGTGCCCAAATTCCCTACACTCAAAACACATAATATTATTTTTATTTTGAGTTACCTAGGTGGTTGTGGTGATTGAGTGGATTATCTTCCTCTCTGAGGTTGAAGTGACTTCTTGCTCTTGCCCTGTTGAGGATGGTCTAATCTCCTCCTCAATCCTTGAGGTGAAGGTCTCCTCCAAATCTACTTCCTCTTCCTCCTTGATGTTGATGGCCTCTCAAACTCCAAGTCCCCACTTCCTTGTGAGGATGATGGGCTTGCCTCTTCGATCCCTTCCTCTTGGACCGGTGATGGACCTTCATAGAGCTTAGCCAAATTGCTCCAAAGCTCTTTAGCATCCATGCACTCACCTAGGCTACACAAGAAGTCATTAGGAATTAAATCGAAAATGAATTTTATTACCTTCTTGTTTTTATCAAATCTTTGGAGTTGATCTTCACTCCATCTCTTCTTTTAAGAAATCACCTTTTGGTCCTCTTGTATACTCAAATCCTTCCATTAACAAGGATCATTCCTCAAGGTCTCATCATCAAAAATTTTCAATTCTCGCTTTCCAAGAATTGAAACCTTCTCGCCCATAGAAGGCATATGGAATTGGGGTGTTGATATCTCATCCCAATTATCCTTGAACTTCCATCTTCTTGACTCGGGTTGTTAATCCGTAGAAGAGCCCTGTGCTCTAATACCAATTGTAGGATATTTGAGGCCGCTAGAGAGGGGGTGAATAGCGTAGCGTGATAGAAATTGTTCACGTGTCGCCTCTACAAATTCGCTAGCATGCAGCGGAATATAGATAATAATGACAATAACGAAATAGACAATCACACACGAACACGAGTATAACGTGGTTCGAACCGCACTGTTCCTACTCCACTGTCGGCTCAAACGAGCCCTAGCGATGTCAATCACACAACACTAATAAACACTCCTTCTCGTAACAATCCGGAGGCGGAGAAAAATCGTAAAAACTACTCTTACAACAATATGAGATGAATACAAGCAATATACAATAATACAATGCAAAACTAGTAAAGAAAACAACTTTACAAATGCCTTTGGATTGCTTGCTTGTTGATCGCTTGAACTGTGGTTGAAGACCCTGATTTGCAACAGCAAATCGCCTCAAGACGTCCAAGAAATCGGATACTTTTTCCTCCATCACGAGCTCCTTATAAAGCTTCAACCTGTGCTGGAAAAAGTCGATCAGTCGACTGCTCGGGACCATCAGTCGACTGATGTCACTGTTGTCGTGAGACAACGGCTAGATCCACGCTGGATAAGTCCAACGGATCCATCATCAGTCGACTGATCATGACCATCAGTCGACTAATGGAGCTCCACTCGACCACCGAGTCTCGACCCATTCTCGCGGGCCAATTTCTCGAGCATCACCGATCGATCACACGATCACCGATCGCCGAGCCATCACGACTACCCACTGGCACCAACTGCTAGGCTATTTCCCGCAGTCAAACCCTTGTTGACTCACACCAGTCGAATACCACATGACATCAGTAGACTAGCACACCTCAAACATGAGGTTTTAACCCAAGTATGGTGTCCCAATACTTGCTAGACCACCCTTAGCCTAGACCTAAGCCTTCTAGCAATCTCCATCTGTCTCACGCCTCTCGGATCCCTCCAAGTCATCCTTGACTTGTTCATCCATTGCGGTAGCCTTCAGATGCTTTCATCAGCTATGTCATGCTAACGGTGTCTATACCGCCAAGGCACATTGGACTTACGCCGCTAAGACTCCGCTTGGACTTTACGCCGCCAATATCAAATGCCAAGACCATGCTTGGACTTTCCCTTGCCAACTCATGTTGGACTTTTACATTGCCAAGACCCATGATTGGACTTCCCATGTGCCAAGTACTCGGGACTTGACTTTTCAAATGCCAAGTGTCCCACTTGGACTTCCTGCCAACTCATGTTGGACTTTCCATTGCCAAGATCCATGCTTGACTTTCCCAAATGCCAAGCATCCCACTTGACTTTCCATGCCAAGTACCCATGACTTGACTTTACCATGACAATTACATTGTCATATGTTTTTGTCGAAACATCAAAACATCACTGAGTCAAACTCGAGTCCCGTCAATCGTGACCCAGGCCGACAGACTAACAGCTCACGCCACGCCGCTAATCCACGGTCCCCGATTCGCCCCTTGAATCACTCCGCAACCAAATCACTATCGGTCTCTCCTTTGCACTAAGCTAGGTGGAGGTAACCCTTACAACTCAAAGACACTCTCCTTTTACAATAGATGTGAAAGAAAGCTAAGAGAAGGAGTTTGAATCTTAGAGAGAACTTGGACGATCACTTAGAGCATAAGCATTAGCCATCCAAAAGCTCACACCCTCTCTTTTTATAGAGAGGGCTGATTTCTTCTCGTTGACCTTCACTACCGATCACGCCTCGGGCACCGACCGCCACTTCAATGGCTCTCAACACGCCGGATCCCGACCGCTCAGAGTCCAACGAACACTTAGCAATGACCGATGGATTCCAGAGTCGATCGCTTAGCCGGCTACGAGTGGTTTTGTCTTAATCACCGATCACGCTGAATGATCGATGGTCTTGGGCAAATGATCGCCTACATATCGCAATCGATCACCGCCCCAAACAACTCGCCTGGATACCGCCGAACCTATTCGACTCAGAGCCGATCATCATTCCATGGCAATGATCGATGTCGAAAACTCATCCGACACTTAGCTATTCAAATTAAGTTCACCTAATGAGCTACTTACACCACTCATTCTCTCATCTCACTCGGTAGTCCTCGAAGCTCTCTTCGTTCGCGGCCACGTCCCTCGGCAACATCAGGCGCACGACTCTGCAATGCTCCTTCGTGTGTCTTGCCTCCGAAGTCTGCTTCCTTGGCTTCACTTCAAGTTATCTCGTCTGGCGGTCCCTCGACAGCATCAAGCGCACGACTCTGCAATGCTCCTTCTCCGACTCAAACACGAGGTTCTGAGTGGTGAACCCGCCAAGGCTCCATGTGCGAATTACTAAGTCCTGCAAGACTCCAACGCACATATCAAATAATAACAACCTAACTTAAATCCTTTGCCGTACACATCAAAGCCTTATCATGGCAAGAGATTGCCCTAACAATCTCCCCATTTTTGATGTGTGACAATCCGTTTAAGTTAGTTAAAAACATTTGATAAAACTATTAAGGAAAGAAAGCATGTGAATAAACATGATTAGCAACTCTCCCCCTTAATACATGAAACTCCCCTTAAATATATTCCCCCTTACTTAAACATATAGTTTTCTCTCCCTTTGACACCATCAAAAAGATTAAACAAAATATATATATCATGGCATCAAGTATAGAGAAAAACAAACATTAAAATCAGTCAAAAACCTAATAAAATCAGGTTACTGTGCTCGTTTCGCTATAGCTTCATCAGATCGCTATCGCGATGGCGCAATGATCGCACAATGAAATCCGAATTTCTAATTTTCTGAACGAAATTCAGAAATGCACTATAAATTCCAAAAAATTCTAAAAATAGTGAAATTTGGGGAACACATTTCTTTTAAGTATATCTATCAATGAAAAATAGTTTTTCATGAAAAATCATCATATTTTGAGAGATTTGCCAAAAATCCAAAAGCTTTAAAAACCACTAGGTTTTTGATCATGTTTGTATCCATTTTAACACCTAGTCTTGCTTTGGATTGTTTCAAAACATGAAGACACAGATTTTAAAATAAGAAATTGTTCTGAAAACATATGAAATATCCAACCATGATCTTTGGGCAATATGTCTATGAATTAAACATAAGCCTTCCCCATGATTGGTCTATTATTGCTATTTTGATATATTAAATGACCATCTAAATGTCATAGGCATTAGTGGACATTTGTATCATCCTAACATCTCACTCATGCTAAGTTTTCAATCAAAGTAGCCTATAGTGAGTGTGAGATGTATCCTAAAGGTATTTGTATATACTTAACCATTATTTTCATGCAATTCTATCAAGGTTAAGTAACATCTTATCATTCCACATGATCTTAAAGATGTATGTGAATTAATTTCACATTATGACCATGAAACAAAAGTATTCATCAAATTGTAGTCATGCATTAGGTATTACATCATGATAATAAAGCAAATATCACCTAAAGCATAATTTATCTACTTATAGGTGCATTATCATCACCTAACACTATTTCAAAAATGTTGTCCCGCCATCGTAAGTCAACCAAAAATATGATATAGGTAAAGTCCATTTGGTTGACTATCCTAGGGTTTTTCTAACCCTTAAGGATGGATTTTAGAACCCAATATAAATTCTTGCCTATGGGGTTCACTAAAAACTTCTTAGGGATCCATTTTCTAACTATTACTTTCTTTTTATCTTGACCCCTAGCAATTAGACATTTATAGGCCTTTTCATTTTTCTTTTCTTTGTAACCTAGGTCTTTCTTATTGAAACCTGCCCTTTGGCTCCCAATTATCATGTTCAAGGTGTTGGAGCCTATAGTAAACTTTTCTAGGGCTTTGGTCAAATAGTCTACCTTTTCTCTTAAAACCATATTTTCTTTTATGCATCCAAAGGCATATAGTTATCATGTGAGCATGCATCATCATTATTATCATTAAAACATGCTTTTTCTAAATTTTGCTCTAAATCTTTAATTTGATCAAGCATGGTTTTATTTTTCTTCTTTGCTCTAAATAAATCCCTAGTGAGGCTAGAAATCATAGATGTTATTTGCTTAGGGGGTAGATGTTGGGTTTCCGGCACCGCGGCGAGTGTGTGTTCGAACATGTTTCGTAAACATGTGCACAGCGGAAGGAATAAAATAATAAATCTAATTTATTACAATACACACATCACACGCATACATAGTACACCATGTGTAGACATAATCGTAAATTTAAATTTTGCAATAAAAGGAAATTTAAACAACGTATACCTGACGTATCACGTGTAGCGGGAAAGGTATCAACCGGAACGATTCTTGCTAGAATCGTCTCTATCCGTATCCACACCGAGTATCTTCGGGATGACTTCACAAAGTCACGAGCCTCATCTTCGTACGGGTTACTAGCCTCGTGTTGAAGACGATGTGATCGAGAGAAGATCACGATCCGAATCAAAATTCGAATCCAAAACGAGTCCTCAAAAACTCGCTTCTCCGGAGAGGTTTTCGTCAACCGTTTGACGAATCCTTCTTCCTCCACCTATGAGGATTACCGGAGATCGAATCCTCGGTAAGGCTACTGCTGTTGGAGCTTCAAACGTCGTCCAAACGACGCTCCGACAAGAAGGAAACAAGCTGTCCAGAAAACTGGACAGCTTTGGTGGAGGAATAGGGGTCGGCCAAAAAGAAAGGTTGAAGCTTACCTTGTTGCCGAACCCAAAGGAGATCACCGGAGCTCCTCCGGCAGCAGCTCGACGCCGGCAAGGGGAGAGGACGACAGCTGCTGGACGCCGGCAAGGAGATTGGGTGGTGGTGGGCAACGACAAGGGGGGGGGGGGTTAGCGCCGACTACACCAAGGAGAAGGAGGGGCGGCAACTTAGGGTTGCAAGGATTTGGATTAGGGCTTAACAAAAACCCTTAAGCCCTATTTTATAGAGAACAAATTCTCTTAATGGTTATCGGATCATAACCAAAAGCCCGCTAACCCGCTCCATTAATTTAAGTTAAAATAAACCAAACCATGATGGTTTATTTTAAGTTAAAATGAACCGAACCAATTTGATTCATTCGTTTAAAACAAACCAAATCCCTTTGGTTTATTCTCCTCCATTGGATTAGAACCAAACCAATTTGGGTCATCCATCATGTCTTCATAAGACACGGCCCATCCACACTTCCATTGCAACTGAAACGATTTCATGCTCGCTTCATTGTTTGGTCCAACCAAACCTAGTTTCTCTCGGTCTGAGAATCTCATTCTCAAGCTCGTTTTAAATCCTTCGGATTACGCTCGTTGTGCGTGTGACCAAATAGGTTCTCGGTTTATGTTGGTCATCTATAATTAGCCATTAATTATAAAACGATCATGAGTGGCACCTAGTAGTACATTATGATCCCCAATTAACCGAAAAGATCAAGGGTTGATCCAGAACTATTTCTGAAACCCTTCGACAGCTACAATGAATCGTGCCTCATTCCCTTCACTCATCTTATACCCACTTGGTTCAGGACATGGTCTATAGTGTCAGTCCCCACTAGGTTGACTACATCACACCTAGCCCAAGTATCATTTCCTCGTCCTACGGATTCTAGTTACTACTCATGTATCTAAGAGTACCTTACTCTAAACATGTAATGCTTTGGCTAAAGACTTTAGTAACAATCCGACGAGAGGCCATGGGTATACATCTCCTCGCAATGAGTGGTGAATCCTTTATAGGCTATTCAAACACCTTCGATCACTTCGACTTATACCCAATCATCCCGGGTCCATATTTCCTCAGAGATGCTTGCTTAAGATGTCAAAGCATAAGTCTTTATGATCAAGATGACTTGAATACCGCAAGTCAAAGGAACATCGCACTTAAGCTACAGTAAGAACTTCATTGACATATCTATATATGCAGAGAACAATATGAAGTCTTACAGCTGGTCACTCCAATGAACTAGTTACCATAACTAGCATCCACGATTAACTCCGGACATCACAATGTCTCCAGCTAGTGAGAATCAGCTGCTTGGATATACCAAGGAGTATACCTCGTGCTAGTCTCGACAGAATCAATGATGTCCAAATCCATCAATTCATCGACTAGGGATAATTCCAATACATCACAATTACACATGTAGAGATACTCACTAGTTGTGATCCAATCACAAATTCTCTCATGCTGTGAATCGTATCATGGACATTCAGTAAATGAGTTTAAGATCTAATCAAATACATGAAAACATGTATACTCAAATAGTGAATCTTCATTTATCATATAAATGGTTCAAACATAAGGCGATTGCCTTAGGACATCTCTCATATATTACTAACAGTAGATTCGTTACCTCACTTACCAAATCCTCTTCCGATGATGAGGATGTAGAGGAGGCTCCCCCTTCACTTGAGCTCTCTCCACTTGAGCTTGATCCTTCATTTTCGGAGGAGGAGCAATCCAAGTCGTCAAAAGTCATTAGGGCTAAGTTGGTGACAAAGGCATTCTCCTCTTCCGATGATGAGGAAGATGATGAGGAGGGGTCATCCCAAGTCCTTGCCTTTAAAGCCTTGGTCTTCCCCTTTTCTTTGGCCTTCTTCTCTTCTTCCTTCTTTTTGCTCCCCTTTTTCTTCTTCTTTTCTTCTTTCTTCTTCCTCTCTTCTTTGCTCTTGTTTAGGAGAGGACAATTGTCCCTTATGTGTCCCTCTCCTTGGCAATTGTAACAAATTACCTTTCCCCTTGGTCTTCTCCTCCTATCATTAGATTTATTAAAATGAAAACCTTTTAATGCACGCTTTACCCTCCTTACCATATAAGCTTCTTCCGTGCTATCCATGGAGGAGGAGGAAGATGCTTCATCGGAGGAGGAGGGGATCTCTATCTTCTTCTTCCCCTTGTGTGCCATCAAGGCTACTCCTCTTGAAGGTTGAAACTTTGGCTCTTCTTGTATTCCTTCAAGCCTCGTTTCGTGGAGCTCCATTGTTGAGAAGAACTCCTCCAAGGTGCTCACTTCTAGATTCTTGGACATGTAGAAGGAGTCCACCATTGAGCTTCATTTTGACGACCGGGGAAAAGCATCAATTGCTTTCATGAGCATGTCCCGGTTCGAAAGTCTTTCTCCTACACTTGTTAGTCCAATCAAAATTTCTTTAAACCTAGAATGCAATGAGGTTACCTTTTCTCCCTTTTCTAATTTTATGTTGGATAGTTGGGAGCGGAGGAGGTCTCTTCTTGCAAGTTTGGCCTCCGAGGTACCTTCATGAAGCTCTACTAGCTTCTCCCACATCTCCTTTGCACTAGAGCATTCCCCTATCCTATTCACCTCTTGTTGGGGGAGTACATTGTAGAGGTGGTGCTTGGCCTTTGAATTTGCCAATTATTCTTCCCTTTGCCTCTTGCTCCACCTTGCTTTCTCCAATGGCTCCCCATCTTCATTCCTAGGCAATTCGAAACCGTTTTTCATAATCAAAAGAATTTCAAAATCGGTCTCGAATAATACCTCCATTCTCTTTTTCCACTAAGAGAATTCCCCCTCGAACTTCGGCGGATGAATATTAGAGTCGGCCATTCTTGAATGTGCTTGTTGTGGCGGTTAGTCCTCGACAAGCTTTCCTTGGCTCTGATACCACTTGTAGGGGATCGATCGGCCGACTAGAGGGGGGTGAATAGCCCTTTGTCGTTGAATGGTGGAATTTGCTCGTCTACACAATTGTTAGCATAAGCGGAATACTAATAAAGACAAGCAAATAAACAAAGAAGAATACAAACAATGCTAACACAAAATATAACATGGTTCACGGCTACGCCGCTAATCCACGGTCCCCGATTCGTCCTCGGTGAATCACTCCGCAACCAAATCACTATCAGTCTCTCCTTTGCACTAAGCTAGGTGGAGGTAACCCTTACAACTCAAAGACACTCCTTTTACAATAGATGTGAAAGAAAGCTAAGAGAAGGAGTTTGAATCTTGTAGAGCACTTGGATGGTCACTTAGAGCATAAGCATTAGCCATCCAAAAGCTCACACCCTCTCTTTTTATAGAGAGGGCTGATTTCTTCCCGTTGGCCGCCACCAGTCGACTGCTACCCTTGGCAGTCGACTGTCGCCACTTCAACGGCCTCCAAACACGTCGGATCCCGACCGTTGTAGTCCAACGGAACACTTGGCAGTCGACTGATGGATCCCATCAGTCGACTGCTACCTCCGTAGTCGACTGCCCAGTCGGCTATGAGTGGTTATGTGGCCAAACTCTCTTAATCACCGATCGCCGCTTTCGTTGCCGATCGATGATCGATCGGCCACATATCGCGATCGGATCTGGCCCCAAAACAACTCAGTCGGATACCAGTCGAACTCATTCGACTCAAAGCAGTCGACTGTCATTCCATGGCAGTCGACTGATGTCGGGAAAACTCATCCGACACTTAGTCATTCGGCCAAGTTCACTTAATGAGCTACTTACAATTCACTCATTCTCTCATCTCATTCGAAGTCCCTCACCGAAGCTCTCTTCGTTCGCGGCCACGTCCCTCGGCAGCATCAGACGCACAACTCTGTAATGCTCCTTTGCATCTCTTGCCTCTGAAGTCTGCTTCTTTGGCTTTGCTTCAAGTTATCTCGTCTTGCGGTCCCTCGGCAGCATCAAGCGCACGACTCTGCAATACTCCTTCTCCGACTCAAACACGAGGTTCTGAGTGGTGAACCCGCCAAGGCTCCATGTGTGAATTACTAAGTCCTGCAAGACTCCAACGCATATATCAAATAATAACAACCTAACTTAAACCCTTTGCCACACACATCAAAACCTTATCATGGCAAGAGATTGTCCTAACAGAGCCATGATGGTGCTAAAGTTTTTAAGAAAACCATGATAGAAGATCGTAAAACCGTGAAAGCTTCGAGCCTCTTAAAGGGTTCGCAATTCGAACCATTTTTTAATCCGTTAAAATACCTTATTCAAAGATGATAAACTCAAGGAAGAGAATATAAGGTTGTAGGAAAGAATAATTTTTCATATTGATAAATAAATTTTTAGTCTTAAGGGTCTCTAAGATGAGATGAATGTGCTTCAGGTGGTCATCGTGTGTTACACTATAAATCAAAATGTTATCAAAATAGATTGCTAGAAATTTTCCTATGAAATTTTTTAAAACTTAATTCATTAGCTTCATAAAAGTACTAGGGGCATTCGAAAGTCCAAAGAGCACGCAGTTCGGACCATTTTTGAATCCATTAAAATACCTTATGCAAAGATGATAAACTCAAGGAAGAGAATCTAAGGTTGTAGGAAAGAATAATTTTTCATATTGACAAATAATTTTTTAGTCTTAAGGGTCTCTAAGATGAGATGAATGTGCTTCAGGTGGTCATCGTGTGTTGCACTATAAATCAAAATGTTATCAAAATAGATTACTAGAAATTTTCCTATGAAATATTTTTAAAACTTAATTTATTAGCTTCATAAAAATACTAGGGGCATTCGAAAGTCCAAAGAGCACGACTGCATACTCATACAACACTTCTTGTATTTTAAAGACAGTTTTCCATTCATCACCAATCCTAATTCTAATTTAGTGATAACCACTACGCAAGTCAATCTTTGAAAACTAATAGGGTTCTACCATCAAGTCGTGGTAAGAGAAACCTATATTTAATCATAATCTTATGATGGCATGACTATCAATGTATATTCTGTAAGAGTCATCCTTTTTTGGGACCAATAAAGCGGAAACCACATATGGATTCATGCTTTCTCTAATAAAATCTTTTTGTAAGAGTTCTTCAACTTGCCTATTCAATTCAACACACTTTAAAGGATTTAGACGATAATTTAAAAGGTTGGGTAATCGTGACCCTAAGATTAAATCAATAAAGTGTTAGATCATGCGCATAGGTGAGTTCATTGGATACTTCATCACTAGTTATATCCTTGAACTCATTTAATATCTCTTTGACTTCCTGGAAAACATCTTTTGGTGAATTTTTAGGGCCAACTGTGAGAGTTTGAGTTACTAATGCTAACATCACTTCTGGTTTCTTTCCTTCTTCCTCAAATTGAGTTTGTGTAAACAAGTGAAGGGGTTGTGTTGAAGGTTGGATTGGTTTGGTTGTTAGCTTGGGTTTAGACTCTGGCTTTGTAGGCTCAACTAGGTACAATCAAATATTTTGATTTTTGTTCTTAAATAAATAGGTGTTTTCTTGTCCATAATGAGTAACAGATAGATCATAAAGCCAAGGGTGACCAAGGATGATATGAGCCACATTCATAGGAAGAATGTCACACTATATGTTATCATTGTACAATCTCATCTCTATAAGAACTAAACACCTTTGTGCCACAGAAGGAAAGTTTGATCTACCCATGCCACCTTATAAGGGGTTGGGTGTGTTTCAGGGGTGATTTGAATTCTAGAAAGAGCTTGTGTGAAAATGACATTCATGTAACTCTCACTGTCGATCACAATCTTACATGCCTTATTCCCACATTTGACATATGTGTGAAAGATGCAAGTGTGTTTCCATGTGTCATCGGATGTGGGTATTGAGAGAATACAATACACTATATTAAGTCTCATGGTTTTCTCTTCATTTTCCTTATTTTCGTAGTGTTGGTCAAAAGAGTCAATTTCCTTATCGCTACCTTGGATCGGAATGTATGCCACCTCATCCTTAAAATTTTATTTTTGTTCTAAGACTGAGACTATATATGGGTATTTGAATGCTACATGACCCTTATTATGACAAGTAAATCATTGAAGGTTAGGATTTTTTATTTTCTTAGAATTTGTAAATCCATCTCTACTTGTTGTATGACATATTCATGGTGGGTAGAGCTAGTAGGTTTATTTGATTTTAGTAACACACTATTTGTAGGAGTACTTCTCACTGAGGCAAGGTAGGTATTTTCATAGATTGCTTAATCTTTTTAGCCTTTTGGTATGCTTCTTCAATTGATGTTGGGGCAAATAATTTTACTTATCTTTGAATTTCAAGTCTCAACCCATTAATGAAGTGCATTAGGGTTTCTCTAGGATCGAATTTTCAATTGCAATGCATTTGTGAATTCTCAAATAAAATATCTTGGAATATATTTTCTAGTTAAAATCTATTTCATCTCTACCCAGTATATGATTAGTTCTTCTCCACCTACAATATATTGATCTTAGATACTTTGTCAAATTTCTTCGTCAAACCTACGAGTTCAAATAAAAATCTAATATTTTTTAATAATTTTTTTAATTAATTATAAAAATTAATAATTTAAATAACTTTTAATAAATTAAATTTTTGAATGACTCAATTAGTCATGCTGAAACTTAATCAGTCTTGGCATGGTAATAGAACATAGTTTGCAAGTGTCTATAAGCTGTAATATTCGAAGAATGGTTTCACTAGTGAATCTGATGTCAGACATCATTACTGCAGCATATTGCGTTGTCGCCAATGAGTCGGCGGGCAGACAAACACCCATTGCCTTTCTCGAGAGGGTTAAGGAGGACTTCAGTAAAAAATATGCAGCAAAAGCTGCAAATGCTGCAGCCAATAGCCTTAACGGACAATATAAGTACAGTTTATCTCCTCTAAACTCTTTGCTGTTATTGGTTAATGTAGTCAATTATGATTTTTTTTTTTTGGCAAAAATGTTAGGTCCAAGCTAAAAGAGCATATGCGATACTGTGCTGATCACCCTGAGGAGATAAACAAGATCGCCAAAGTCAAAGCTCAGGTTTCTGAAGTAAAAGGAGTAATGATGGAGAATATTGAGAAGGTAATTTTTTTTATTTCCCTTGAATTTAAACAACTATATGGCAAAATAATGTTGTCAATGCTTTGTTTGTTTTTTATATTTCTGTTGATTTTAGGTTCTTGAACGTGGGGAGAAAATTGAATTACTTGTCGATAAAACTGACGATCTTCGCTCTCAGGTATGAAATGAAAATGTTTCACATGTCCGTGGAGGGAATTGCAAGATTACCTCGACAGTGCTGTTTCTTTAATTGTGGAAGGAGAACAATGAGGTTCTTTCAGTAAATTTTATCGTTTTACTTTTGCCTTTTGCTGATTTCGATATTTTATATGTGAGGGATTTCAGGCTCAAGATTTCAGGCAACAGGGAAAAAAGATGAGGAGAAAAATGTGGATAGAGAATATGAAGATAAAGCTGGCTGTATTTGGCATCGTTATTCTCTTGATGCTCCTTATCCTCATATCAATTTGCCATGGCTTCAGGTGCTTCTAATGGGGTTGGATAATGCATAAGTACCACCGCCAGTTGCTTAATGAACT